>CP137672.1:23898188-24204148 GCA_037976565.1 Mesocentrotus franciscanus
ATTAACTGTTCTTGTATAGCGCATAACACATAGTAATAAAACATGTCCCTAAGCGCTCTAGAGAAAAAACACAGAATACAAAGACAAGATGTACTGGGTAACAGACAAAAATGGATGAATTAAATGTTAAATAAGTGCGTCTTTAAAGCAATCTTAAACTTAACAATGGAGTCAATATTTTTTAGATGTGCAAACTGCGCACCTATACGACATTTCGCTGTAGAGTTTTGGGATTACTTTCTTGTGTGTGTGGACACCTTGGAATTTATACGATGATTCTTTATATGACGTTTCTTGTGTGTGGACACCCTGGAATTTATACGATGATTCTTTATACGACGTATCGTTATAGAGTTTCGGGATAAATTGTTTTGTGTGTGGACACGCTGTCTTTGAAGGCGTCACTGTGCGACACCCTCTTACAGTAAATTCTCCCAACCAATTTTGAATTTTCCCCAACCGTTTTTCCATGAAAATAGGACATAACACAGGCTTTTAAAAATCTTTCAACACTTAAATGTTTGGAATGGTGTATAGAGCCAAATCATTGCTTTGTGACGATTTAAATTCACCTAAAATTTAATTAAATTATAATAATATAGTTGGGAGAATTCAGGAATCGATCAGATCAGTTTTTCCAATTTTTATCATTAATAATGGTCTTCACTGGTTTTCACTCAAACTTTCAGATTATCTTTAAATGTAGATCTAGCATTGAAGTCACTAACTTAGCACCATTTTCTCTCATCTGAACAATGTTAACAGGTCCCTTTAAGGACTAACTGTCAGACTCTCAATTGATATTTTGTTTAGTTTCATATTAGAGTCTGTACAAGCAGACTAGGTTTCATTACCCTATGTTGTCAATGAAATTGAGTTTTAGCGTGTACATGTATGATGTAGAACTAATTCCTTTTTAAATTCATGTCTTGCCACCATATTGGGATAAGGTTATTCCCCCAAACTAGATCCTAGTTGATTTAAAAAGAGATCAAGCGAACGAAAAGCCCATACACCTGGTAGACAGTTTCATGGAGGGAGAGAGTGAGAGAGGGGGAGGGGATGGGAGAAAGAGAGAGGGAAAAGGGAAGAAGAAAGAAAGAGGGGAGGAAGAAAGAGAGGAGGAAGAGAGAGGGGAAAGGGGAGGGTAGAAAGAGAGGGAGAGGAGAAAGAGAGAGGGAAAACAGAAGGAGAGAGATAGAAAGAGAAAGAGAGGGAGAGAGAGGGGGGAAGAGAGAAAAGAAGGGAGATAGTGGGTGGAGGAGGTGGTAATAAGGGGAGAGTGAAAAAAATCTGCATGTTGCACTTGCACTTTTTGTCACACCAGTAATCCCTTTATATGAATGCTAAACAGCTCAAAATCACACAAAATGACTACACATTGGCGTCAGTTTCATGCCCAATTGCATTTCACAATTTTTCAAAGTAAAATAAACTGAAAAGCAACTCATAACACTATTCTATTGAATCAATCTGAAATGTTTCTCAATTCAGCATAGCGTGACAAGTTATCTCGTTTCCTGTTTATTTTGATGATATTCTGAAGATAATGAAGTACAAAAGTAAGCTGCATGTATGCTGCTCGGTATTAAGGAAAGGATCTGATGAAATCTTCAATTTCCTAGCTTCAACAGATAATTGCATTTCATTCCAACAAAACAAAGGGGGAGGAGTAAATCTGTTAAACTTGACACATACTTCTTAATCACGGAACCGGTCGACTCTTTCTTTATCCCTTCTACTTTTTACCATTCTCTTCTTTCCCCTTCATCAAATCAACAAATATCGATGTGCCGCATGGGCATCTCTGCCGCAAATTGTAACTGGCAAGTGCCAATAATACTTTCAAAGGCACTGACATGGGCCATGGAGCCGGGCAGCACATAATATCTGCCGCTCCACAAAAATGCTTTCCACGTAATTCAATTTTCAACACCACCAAGCAGGCAGAGATATATCAGGTTACGTCAAATGGAGAGAGGATTAAAACCTTGGTGTGGACTAGCCTGTGGACGGCCTTAAATGTAGGTCTGGGTCGCCATGTGACCTGACAAGGCAACATGGGAAGGAACATGAAAAGGTCATGTGCAGCAGGGTCCTGTATAACAACAACGGGCTCCCCCCTGGCCTGTCATCCCCTAGTCTCAACCTCAGACTCGTGTTTGAAGACACGGTAGGCGAAAACTAACAAAAAGACACCTCTGATAAATACAGACTAAACATTTTCAAGTTGAAATCCATCTGTAAATATTATGTTCTTCCTTTGGTGCATGATTATTTGACAGAGTTTGAGAATTGACATCTGTGAAAAACACATCATGCCAATCAATCAACTGTTTTTATTATCACGAACTGCCATTTCTCAACACAGTGTGTGCAGTTTTCTCTACTGAAGAAATAACTCAAAATAATAAGCTTAATAGTATGACATTGTAATGTTTCTATGGAAACAGCTGTTAGAATATTGTCCTTTTTATTTCAGGGTAACAGCTTACAAGGATGTCATTAGAAGGTGTTTATGAATATAGATCTTGTTAAATTTACATAGATACAGGTACAACATATAATATAGGGACAAGTCAGCTAAAGGAGTCTCTCAAAGACTAGGCATAGAGCAAAGCCACAACAACAAATGTTAGTCAGACCATTAGAGCTCTAATGATTAGTTCCGGGAATGGAACTACATTTCTCTTGATTACATCAAGCACATGGATTCCAGATGTGACTGGCTCGTTATTTGCCTTGTGCATGATCGCAAACAGTCAAATGGGAATGGGTGCGAAGCAACCGTCCAATGTTAAGACACCAGTTGCCTAGGGGCCTAGGGGCTAGGACCAATTTAGTTCCAAAACGAGCAGAGTCTCCCAGAAGATACTGCCATGAAAACAACCTTGCCATCCTCTGAACGCTGCCTCTAAACGACTCGTCATTTTTAAATTCATTTCCCGCGCTCATAATGTGCAGCAGAGCGAGGGGCTTGAGTGTAATGTAGTATGTTCAACTTACATCCGTCATTCCCTTTTTACATCTGACAGGAAATACAATATTCTGCAATCTAATTCATTGGTGTTATTAAAAGACGCATTTGTTGATGGATGGGTGAGTTGTGAAGCAGCACCGCCCTGTTCCTTATTCAATTCATGTACCCGAATTGAAACAAATTGTGAAAATGAATCGATCGTATTTTTAAAATGGATGAATAATTTCTGAAGCAGCATTGTCCTTTATATTTCACATTCAAGGCATACTCACAATTAACAAATGACACCGCTGAAAATTATTTTCTTTTATGTCCAATGCAATATAGATCTATGTGCTTAGTCTTTAAAGCAGCACTTCAAGTAAAGATTCTAGTTAAAAAAGTGTTTACAAAAATTTACTTGTGAGTTGTGCAAGTCTGTTTCCATTGAGAGAGAAATTTTACCAACTCATTGACAATTAAATTCGCTGTTCAAATAAATCTACTGGTATAAAGGGTCATGCTGACATAGTTATTCTTACATCATACATCCAAGTTCCTGTCTTCATATAAACCATTAAAAGGAATCATTTTTTTAATTAAGCTTTTATATTTATCAATTCAGTCCGACTCGCTTTTCAATGTTTTCATGTACAATGCATACAGAGGCCTACAACATGTAGGTAAAAGGTACATAAATACTGTACATGGTATGTGTATACAGGTACATGCCTACATTATCATCTGGAGCCAGAGGGGCGAATTCATGTACTTTTTAATGCCCTTCTGGCATATTCCCTGTTACAAATTTGGCTCCATTAAAAGCGTCCCTCACAATTTGAATACATCCTTTTCCATTGTCAACACAGTCTTTCACATTTTCCCCAATATTTATAGGCCTACATGTACATGTAGGTACATTACCTCAGCATACATGTACATAATTAGAGCATATAGTAAATTCCTTGTCCTGAATAGGGCTCAGTTTGTTGCCCACAACTATCTGCAAGGTCGTTTAGAGCATGCATGAGTAGAGAGGCTCTATGAATCAAAGAACATCAGGCCCATTTACATTGCAGAAAAACCAATTTGAAAAACCATCTTTTTTTTTTTTAAATATAATTTACACTACTGGAAAAAACCCATAAAAAACATTGGTATTTGCTAATTCTATTTTTATTGGTGAGTTATATGCGAGACACGACTTGTCGCTGCTCTGCATGCTATAGAACGGAAGCGAGACAAGACACGTGAGAAAAAAACTGAATAATTCACAGGTTTTTAAGAGCGAGCATTAACACTGCAAAACACAGTAGAGTGTTGGCGGCATTTCAAAAACTACAAGCCAGAGGTGGGTTTTTTTAAATAATATTTTTAAAAAATGTATTTATGGGTAGTTGCCTGGCAATTTCCGTCAACGAAACTCTGGAATGCGAGGAAAACTGTGGTTTTTGCAGTGTAAATGCCCTATTTGAGATTCAACTGGGAGCAACCCTCCCAATCTATCAATTCATGACGTATTCAGGTTGGGCAACCCGGAGAATTCCCACTGGCTTCTTCTGCTAGTTGTTGGATAGGGTTCTTTGTCTTTACTAACGGAGCGTGGCGATATAACCACATGAATTTTTCAATAGGTGGGACTATACCATATGATGGTTGACTGATTTCTGATGGTGCTGCTTTCTGCATTAATGGCCTACAACAAGATTTAAAGGGATCATTATGCACAATGTGTCCAAATATTGACCTGTATAATATGAACAGCATATCAAAAGTAAATGCTAGGCTATGATTTATGATTCCAAATATCACAGAATCTGAAATGTAATTAGAGTAATATTTGGACAAGCAGAAAATATCAACTCTGTGGCATAACAATGAAGTGTTATAATCTTTATGATATTTATTCATGGAGGCATGATGGCTCAGTGGTAGAGCAGTGTTCTCGTAACTGGGAGGTCCCGGATTTGAAACCAAGCCGATGGTCCCCCAGTTGCTTACTTTAATACAAGCATATGCTTTCTAATAGCGGTCCAGCAAATTCACATATTACGTGCAACATGCACTCGTCAGAAAAAAATATAGAAAATGACTTTAAAATACCTTGATGCCTGAATTAAGAACAAGCATTAATATTCTTAAGCATTTTCAAGGAACTACATGTACACATATATTTAATCTTTTGTTTGACATTTCCATGAAAAATAATCTTTAAATATTTTGTTCATAATATTATCCATCATCAACAAAATTCTTGCCAGTAGCTAGAAAGACCAGTACATTCACACGACCTCCAAATCATGGTCAGTTCTACATGAAGTCGAAGAGTGTTTGTGGACTAGGGTTTTCCTCAACAATCCCAGACTGCAAGGTCTTTGCTTTGGGGATCTTGGGGATCTGGGGTCACTAGAGGTCTTTGATTGGTGGCAGTGGGGAAGGGGGCTCAAAGAACTTTCATAACCTATAATGGGGAATTACAAGTCTGCAGCAATAATACAACCAGGCAATACTGGGTGTCTCCGTCTAGTGTATATGTCACCGTAATATGGAGCACATGGTTTGCAGTTTGAGTCCTGCAGCTGCACTAATGTCCTTTGGCAAGACATTCATCTAAATTTGCCACTCTCCACCCAGGTGTATACAATGGGTACCTGGTAAGACCTTATTCCTTGAATGCTTGCAGCACTAAGGCAGCTGGGCTAAAGACACCATAATAAGAGTAGTTTATAGATGCCTTTATTAATCATCCTCTGGGATGAATATATGCATAATAGACAATGTAGCTCATAAAATGCTATACAATGACTTCTACCCACAATTCAGCATTCTTTGGTAGGCATGTCACCACTCCCAGAAGACTTCAATCTCCCATTCAGCTTCTAGTCCCCCTTCAAATCACAAAATAAGTCACTGGTAATGACTTGACTCACAAACTCCAACAAAAACATGTTTGCAACCTTCCATCTAAATCAAGAGCCAGTGCGCGAGGGCTTTCCTTTCATCAAAACTAAATATAGAATTAATGAAGGTTGAGGTCTGTATTCATTGGCAACCTAAGCACAGAGCGTACAAAGGGACATCCGCCCGAGCTGAGAGCTGATCGCAGAGCGAGACTGCTGATGGTTCATTTCTCTCCAGGGAGGGCATCCTATCCGTTCATCCACCAGAGAAACAAAACAATGGTAACCAGAAATAAAACAATGGATGACTATACAATTTCGATGTCCTTTGCTATCTCAACACTCAGTGCTCCATTCGTGGAGATTTCTTCTTTTTATAACTTTTGGAAGGTCATTTTAATTAAAAATGTGTACCTTGATTGAACAATGACATGTGAATATAGATTTTAGAATTATGAAACCCTGTCATTAAGTGAGATAAGTACACACTCTGGCTTTCTTGACTTTTAGCAGTCTCTCGAATTCACGTCTTTAGTTTTAATGGGCAAGTCCAAGCTATTTTTCCCACAAGTTGCTGACCACATCTAAGCTTCAGTCAATCTGATGACTGTATCGATCTCATACTAGAGCTTAAATCACACAAAGCATCAAATAATGTTACAGTCAAACCTGCTTTAGTGACCACCTGTCTACTAAGACCACCTGTCTACAAAGACCACATTTTTTGTTTCCCTTGAAAATGGTTTCTCATGAAACATGTACTAAAGGATCCTGTCTACAAAGACCACCTGTCTACAAAGACCACTTTTTGTGTGCGGTCGCTATAGACAGGTTTGAATGTTATATGTATTTACGTCCATTTGTTCACAATTCCACAATACCATTCAATAAGATTCCTTGGACTTGCTGATATACACACTCTAAGACTTCTTCAATTCAAGAGGATAGCATTTGTACATCACAGAACTCATTGATTAAAATGTTGGTACTCACCGCAACATATCGGCTGACGCGGGACTGCGGGTACATTCCTGCAACATGGGACTGGCTCATGGTGTAGCCCGGCGGTGTGGTATACAACGTTCCTGCCGTTACATCACGGTGCTGGGGGCTCATGTCACGAGGGCGCTTGTACGGCGATATGGCCTCAGGGAGCTGCTGCCCTCCTCCTGGCAACCTGGAGTAGCGGATAGATACATAGATGGGGAGGGAAAAGAGAGAAGGAGAAGGAAAAGATAGAAAGAAAGAGACAAAAAGGGATAAGTAACATGAAACTTATAAGTCCTTCATGCACTTGTACTAAATTCAAAAATCCAGTACTGTTAACGAATGACTAGATCCTATATACATGTACTAAGTGTTGTTGTAACAAGTGATGTTGATATAACAATTCTATGATATATTGGATGTCTCTGATTTAGAGTATGTCAGTTGTCCAAGTGCCTTTGGGTTGGGCATCCATTCTCAATATTCATGTTCTGCGGATAGGATGTAAAGATGTAGGTCCCCTATAATTTCCTAATATAGTACTTGCTTCCTTGGTGCTAAGATAAACTTATAAAATCCATCCATCGATCTATCTTGTCCACAATGCATCTATCAATCAATCACTCACTCAATCAACCAACCATCAGTCAATCAAACAATCAAACAATCCCCTATTCACATGCCATATCTTATTTTTAGGCCACCCCCAATTCACTCTCAAATTCACATAGCAGCAATACTTAGAATTTCAGCCAACATTCATTCACATCCATCATATTTCAAGACCACACATTATAAATTCAGATTTAACGTCATAAACATATTTGATGGATGTGTCTCTTCCACGCGGTTTGCAGGCCTCAACATCAATCTCTATTTTCACTTGCTCACTGGAGTAATATTTTACAGGGCAATGGCATACATGTACACGTAAATATAAATGCATGGGGTTTTTTTATAGCCCAACTGGGCAAAAAAGTGTTTGCTACACTTGTTCATACACTTCCTTCACTTTCTAAAACTTAACAGTACCGGTATATACAGAGTGATGATAGCACTGTGTATATACTTCAAATGCAACTATGAAAATTGGAAACAGTTTGACATCATCATTTCATCTCTGAGTGAAATGATAGGAGCCAACACCTCTCTGGCTCCAAAATGACTATGTACTATTTATTGTATGATTTGCCTGCTATAGTAATGCAGACCAATACATGTATGCTTGCAGTAGCATCCTGATTACTAACTAAAATAATTTTTTTAAAAGTATTTGGAAGTGGTCATGCTGGTCTGTGTGAACAAATAAAGTTTTCACTTTTTAAAAGCATATTTGTTACTCCTAAAACTATGTCACTCAAGAGGTGCAGAACGTTGCATAGTGATAAACATATTTTTGTACCGACTGTTTTTGCAACTTTTCATCATCATTTACAAGTAGCTACTAGCTAGTACAAGTATGAGGCCTCAAAAAGGATGTGTGTTCATGAGAATGTCCTGGATTATATCAAACAAAGCTGCTTCTGGCATTTTACATAACAAACACATGTACAGATTAATGTTCTCGTAGACACCATAGTCTGGATAGCCCACTGGAAGGGGGGGGGGGTTGAATACTTCATATACAATTAGAAGTGAATCCCTACCCCCTCCCCTTTCATTATATTATATTGAATGAGTGATTATACATAATCTCACAGATATTTCTACTTTGGCAAAGTCATTAATTCTGTCATTCCTCTTGTATATCATTGCAGTATTGATTTGCAATGCTACATGTAAATATCAAAAGTAGAAGCATGTTTGAAAAGTGGGATATTTATGAAGCTCTTTCTGATAATGACGTCAACACAGTATTTAAATGAACACGAAGTACAATGAAGTATGTATATGTACACAGATCCACAAAATAAAGCATGTGAGTGTACTTTTGCAGCACTTTTCACACCGGCTAATTTGGCAGACATACAGGGGGAAGGCGAGTACACATGCACTGCTCCCCAGGGCCAATGCGAGTTCATTTTACAGAGTGAGAGCCATCGGAGATCAGAGGACTTGATAGAGCGGGATTACACTGCATTAGAACAGAAGTCAATCTGAAATACAATCCCACAGCTGAAAGATAGGAGCACGAAGCTTTATCTTTCCCATCGCGATATTGATCAAATGCAGGAATATTCAGCAACAAAAATAAAATTCCTTTATCATCCTATTGTATGCTGTGTTCATGACTGCATGCACAGCGATATTTTGCAAGAATGAATTGCAATTTGAATGAGAATATAGTGAGTTCCTAGCATGTAACTTCTGATAGAGGATCATGTCGCGACCATGAAATAAATATCATCTCATGAAGTATTCATGCTTTCAATTTCAAACTGTGCATGACTACACTTGCAAGGAATTGATTTGACAACATTCACGAGATACCATCTGGAATGGCTATACATGTACATGTACAGTACATGTACCTGTTCATGTATATTCATACATGTATGTGAACTTCAGGGAACATTGTAATCAAAATATAACAAACTTATATAGTGAACAAGCCATCATATCATTAGAATTCACAATGGAGAGCTTTTGAAATATTGGCTCGTATGATAGTTTACCGTGTAAGCCCCTTCGCACAAATGTCCTTGTGTTAAAGGGCCCTTACACCCTTTCATGACATTGCACTTTACCGTACAGAGAAAAGCACTGAATGCAGAAATGGGTATGTGGGACTAAACATACATGGTTTGGTCCAAACTTTTATGCTACTTCTAGTTATTTAATGTACATTGAATATAAGGGCATTTATAAGAAGCGAGCTTCCTTTTCAGTGGATATTTCTACATTCTTCCAAACTGATATGAAGGATGAAAAAAAATGAAGAAAAAAAAAAAATCACATTTTTTCTTCTTGTCCCTTTACCAGAACGAAAGTACGAAACCTTCTCTTTAAAGAGATGGGGAATGAGAGAGGTCTATTGAAGCACTTAGGGAAACCAGGGAGATGGGGCGAGGCAATTGGCCCTTGTTTATTCAGCTCCACATTTTATATGGAGTAGGAATTGGAGTTGATTGAACCACAATATTAGTGTTTTCTCAAACCTGATTCATTCATTGCGTAGTTTACATTCAGTGCTTGTCTTCATATTAAAGCACATCGATGAGACTACATGAAGACAAGAAATGTTATTTGTGTACAGTAAATCTACGTGCACAATGTCTGTTTCAATCATTCTTGTCTTGAATGCTCAACATGTAAAGTCTATTCATAAAACATTCTGAATCTTCAGAATTGTAATTCTCTTCCTTCGCAAGTGGCCATGAAGAGCACACAAAACACACTGTATACCTAAATAACACAACGTGCACTTTGCCCTTCAATGATAAACATCTCGCTTCAAGAAGTTCTGTGTACTGGACATATTTATATACTGTATGTACTGTACATTGTAGGCCAAATAAGCATCGTTGGTGATCCAAATAAGGAGTTGTCAAACACCATGTTCAAACTGCACACAATTATAATGGGTGTAGAATAAAGGAATTCAGGGTAAAGGGACTGCCTCTTGAAGAAAACAAATCCACATTAACAAATACCATCTTTGATTCTAAGCATGCAAAAACTTATAAAGGCAAAAATAATAGCAAATTGCCCTGTAATGTATTTCACTTACATTGTACATAGTACATGTATCTTTAGTGCTGACATCCTAATACATAAAACCCCAATCTCCATTTAAAATATATTTCTCTTACATTCACGGCTAAATTAAAAGACAAATTAAAAAACTTTCATGACTGTATTAGGCCCATTTACATTACAGCAAAAACAGTTTGAAAAACCAACATTTTTTAAAACTATCATTTACACTACTGAAAAAAACGCATAAAAATTGTCGGTATTTGCTTGTTCTGTTTCATTCTTTGTTTTTTTTTGGGAGGTGAGTTGTGCGCATGCACCACTTGTCGCTGCTCTACACACGTTAGCATAGAAGTGAGGAGAGTCACTTGATCAAAAACTGGAAAGTTTCACCAGTGTTTTGAGAGTGATATCATTTACACTACAAAAACTGGTGAAGTTCTGCAGGTGTTTCAAAAAACCACACACAAGAGGTGGGTTTTTTGTCATGAATATACAGTGTAGGTACATGTAGTTGCCTGGCAACTTCTGATGAATCTCAAAAAAAAAAATTGACAATTTTTTTGCTTCCAGTGTAAATGCAGCTTTTCTAGATGTAAATAGTACCTTTAAAGACCCTGCCGGAAGTGAAAAATGAAATAGATGAATTATCTATCAAAGGAAACCTTACAAGCCATAGATTACAATAATACCAATTATATGCTACTTTAGTGCCTGTCAGACAAGTAACAGCTCTCTGAAAACTCGAAATCTAAAGCTTTAAAAATCAGGAGTCGTCGACCTAAAAACTAGCTATCGAATTGATGACATCATCGTATGTGGAGTACGCATATTCACAATGACTTTGCATTAATTAAGCACGGCTCATCGCCTCAGCTACATGTATACATGTATACATGTAGGCGAGCCGATCGGGTGTACATATTATGTCGTCACTGTAACTGCAGCAAATTTGACCCCTGCTGACCTGTAATTTGGAGAGGTGCGGAAATTAAGGTTTTAATTCGCTTTTGTGCAATACTGAAAAAAAATGAAGGGGAAAATATTTTGAATTCCTTTATATTTGTATTCTATGTTCATTCAGCTTTCCATTGATAAAAAGTTGTATTTTCATCGGATAGGGTCTTCAAGGATTGTACATTTTTCTCCTTCTAATTCACTGGGATATACATGAACATAATGCACACTATCAGGCAGCAATGCACAGAGGGTATTATATTCACATTCTGAAATAGATTCAGATTACCATTTCTGATTCCTCCTCATCCATTAGCCATTACCAAAGGCCAAATTATCAAAACACCAAATGCACTTCCCAGTGGCAACCTCATCCCCAGAAGTGTGCTCTAACAGGTTTTCTGATACGGGTTGGCTCCAGGTGTACAGTATTTGCAGATGTCGATGCACCATAGGAGGATGCGTCATGCGCTTGTACTTTGGGGTTGAGGTAGCCATACATGTTTATCATGGTACGTTAATGTATGGGTACAATGAAGGTCTATGTTCAAATTAAAAATAGTTTGATGTATTGCATCATTCTGTGGTATACATGTACCTACAAATAACCACTAAAATATTGTAAAAACCAAAGACATTCCCTATGCAATACATTTGCCAATCGACAAATGCCCGTTTCACAGCAGATATTTCATGTACATGTAATACTGAAATTCAGAATTGCAATTCTAATACTATGCGGCATAAAAGAAATGGGGACCAGTAGTATCATGTAGGGTTTATGGGAAAGTTCTTCTTTGCATCCGATATAAATTGGTTGCTGCAATTCCATGGGGGAATCATTATTTTCTCCTTAAATCAAGTGTGCCAACACTATTTGCTCCTTACAACATACATGTACCGGTACATGTGAATGTGAAACTAATTACATTACTGTGAAGAAAAAGGAAATCTCACCACATCCTGGCAAATTTCAAGGGGAAAAAAAAAAAAAAAAACCAACCACCTGCACGAACATTCTCTCTAAATGAACCATGTACAAACCGGATCCTACAAATCTACTTTTCATTTAATAGATTCTCAAAATAGACAAAGTAAATACTAATTACCGGTAGTCTTTTTCATGGAAATTTGCATTTAAAGAGAAGGTTGAGTTTTAGGAAAGGTGAAAAAATAATCTGTGAACTTCTTTTTTCTTTTTAAGTTATATTGAAGAGTATCAGAGAAAAAATGTCTCCTGCAATGGACGGGTCTTCAAATGCCCCAATATTCAAAACATGACAAGTATCAGCTAAAGATTGTGGACCTTGTCTCAAAGCCGTCTATAAAGGCCACCCCAGGAAATATGTGGAAAACTGGTCACTATAGACAGGTGGCCCCTCTAAACAGGTTCTACAACCCATTTCTTCTTTATAGAGGGGGACAATAAAGATGATCACTATAGACAGGTGGCCTCTAAAGAGAGGTGGCTGCTAAGATAGGTTTGACTGTATGTCCAGTTTGGGATGTAGGGCAGGTTCTGTACAGTTACTCGAGTATTCCCATCACTTCGCCAGTTGTCATTGATGATTATGCATGCCATTCGATTGACCATGAGTGGCTAAGAGCAATGTCTTTCGTCCATCACACAGGCACACACACAACACACAAGCATGTTCAATATTATTGAGTCCTTGTGCATCTTGAGAGAGAGAGAGAGAGAGAGAGAGAGAGAGAGAAGAGTACAAATGTAGCTCTGCATTCGTTCAGGTCAGGAAAGCAGCACAAGTTTTAGGCAATGCTCAAGGGAATTTTCGGTGAGATGAAGGAATACAACATGCATGCTCTGAGGGCAAAGGCAAAAAGAAGAGAGAAAGATTCGGTCTGCCGGGATGTGAAATGTCAAGTTCAAAACCTTTGCCAAACCGCCCATGCCAAGGCCCTAATGCCAGACAGTTTCATGTCAACATAATTCAAACTGCATATGCCTATACCTGTATGTAGGCCTATATGTAGGCTTTTACATGAACATGTACATGTACATCTGAGCAATTATACTAGCTAAAATACATGTACAGTACATGTACCAGTATTTTTTTGTTGTAATTAAAATACAATCAAGGAGACTTTAATTGTGATCCAAACATCACAAACTACTGACATTTTTGAGAATATTTAAGTTCACATACACTGTACAAAGAAAGGGAGATTCTTATTCTAATAAAAAACATAACTATATGAATGCTATTTCCTGCCACGTGTGAAAGAACCTTGTGTTGAAAGGGGCTAGCTGTACTGAGGCACAAATAAATAATTCGCTAGAGAAGAGAAGTCTGTCTCCTTTGAAAATTGATTTTGAACCTCACTAAATGATGTATGTGAACATACCTCATGTTCAAATGGGCAAAGCTGTACTGAAGCACAAATAAATGAACCTCACTTAATGCTGCATGTAAATATAGTATAACTCATGTTGAAATGGGTAAAGCTGTACTGAAGCACAAATAAATGAACCTTACTTAATGCTATATGTGAACAGACCTCATGTTGAAATGGGCAAAGCTGTACTGAAGCACAAATAGATGATTCACTATTAGAAGTCTACTGTCCCCTTTGGTCAAATAAAACTTTATTTATTTATTTTTTAACTCACTAAAGTGTGAACAGACCTTACAAAGAAACAGCAAGCTGTACTGAAGCACAAATGAATGATTCACTGAAGGAGAGAAGTCTACTGTCCCCTTCGGACATGTTCTTTCTTAATCCGATACTCTAGCGTCCCTGCACTCGTCCTCTTCCTTCCTTTTCTCTCCTGACCTCCTTTCATCTCATCTCAATTCTCTTTCTATCTTCAACTCCAGACTTCTCTGCTCTCTGCATCTGTCCCTCCATCCCCAATATTCCTCACAAAATCATAATTTTCCCACTAAATAACTTCTAGTATTTGCCGCTTTATTTGAGCTAGTAATCTTCACATACCACAGACACAACCCCTCATTCAGTCTACCAACCTTCATTCAGGGCTATTCGAAAAGTAGAGAGTTGTACCAGAAGTAATTAATCTATTCTAGTCCAAACATTGTATTATGAAATGTCAAATGTCAAAATTATGTCATAAAACAAAATTTTGTATACAAAAACAAATATTTAACAGTCTTTTGTATAAAAACTTGGTAAAAAATCAGTGTCCCACTCTCGTCTGAACATACAAAAACCATATAACTGGACGGGGCTTATCCCGAGGGCGCACTGATGATTGGTCTCTGTCACATCAAATGACTTCTTTAAAACTAGTTTTGTTATACAACGTTTCTTTTTACAACGGTGATATCCAGTATGTACGCCCCTCTCGCAATACAACGTTTCTTCATACGAGTTTAGTACAAATTTTGGCGAGTCTGAACAGGCTACAAGATACAATGGAAAAATTGAAAGACTTCTTTCACATCTCTCACCAGAGTCATCAATGACATCATCCTTAATCCAAGGTCAAGGTAAACTCAAATGGAATGCCCTGTATTTTCTTCCTGGATTATTTCCTGTCAACTAAATTTTTAAAAGCAGCAGGAAATCTGACGAGAATTACATCGCATGGTCTATTTCTGAGTGACTTTGCTTCTGCAAAGTATTGAGGTGGATGAACAAATTGGAAGCTAAAAGCATGTACACTGAATGTGAATCCATGGCTTTAAGTTACATGTAGCATTCATTCACAACATAACATGCTTGGGTCACAGTAGTCCTGTTTCCATTAGCCCAAGTTTTCAAAATAGCCTGCTAATGCTCTTCAAAGTCAATCACTACTCACTCTATCTTTCATATATTTGCAGTGAAGACACAAACAGTTAAGCTATTTCACCATTGCACTTGGGAAAAACAGTATATGCTCTAAGTATCATCCCAAACCAACTATGGTTTGTTTGCACAAATATCGCACTATTTGGCCAATTACATCCAAATAGAGAGCTAACTTGTCAGTGAAAAAGCACTTGGACTTAAATAAATATGTACCAGTGGTAGGCTCCAAGAACAAGCTAATCCCTTCAGCGAGTGAGAATATCTCGATTTTGGCCAATGCAAACAGGGAACTTCAAATTCTGAACTCTTTCTCAAGAAGCGCTGATTGGTCTAATATCTCAAGCTCCAGCTTATCCAGGCTAATGGAAACACACCTTCATGTAATGACTGGGGCTTCAGCAGTTAAAATAGAAAGCAATACCAAGAAATTCATGGTCATCTTGCCTTCTTCTTTTCAATTATTGAAATGGCTTCATTAAATTCTAATGCTACATGTAGGGCCAGTTTTGATTTGAATGAAGCCAATTAAAAGTATTTGTGAACACTGAAAAATTTAAACATATTTGATACATGTACATGTTTACATCAACATACAGTATTTCAGTCAAAGTGACTACAGCTTCATTTGATGAAATAGAAGACCTCCACACTAAAAAAAAAAATCAAGGCAATTGAGCCTTATTTAGTTTTCTACGACTGATACATGTAAAAATAGTTTCTAGTATTTCTACATGTACATGTGTGCAGTTTAGAATAAAGCTAAATTTTTTAAATCACGGGGCCATATATTCTAAAACTACTATCTTTTATGTTTGATAATGGAAACAATGTTCATCGTCACAACGAAATGATTTTGTGGGAAGTTTTGTGAGCAGATGTCTTTTTTTTCACTTTATGCAAATACAGCCAGCTTTGCACAGACATTAACCAATGGATTTCCCTATTTTTTTTGACTCACAAAAAACATGACATCATTTTCAGTATACTTCCCCTTTCAAACAATATTATTCATGTCCACTGTTTTTATATATTTGCCTACACATAGAATAAAGGTCACAGAAGCCATAGTGCATGTACATTGCAGGGCTTCATAGTCATACAATACAAAAAGACAGCAGTGCTACAAAAAATTGTAATCGTACCCAATTGTGCTTTGTTTTTGTTGTCTTCTTTCACTATTTGACATGGTTTTTATTTTTTGATGAAGATAACTTGTTCAACAATAGACAATGTTTACACATTTACATTGTTTTTATATCTACTTAATTAAACCTAAATATTTTATAATGGGTCAAACTTCTGATAAAAAAGAAGGCTGAGCCAAAAAAATTAATGATCATGTTGTCCTTTATTTTATGTTTTCTTCTTTTGAAGGAATTTGAAATGGCTTCTTTAATTTTGAATACAGCTTATTAATAATCTTAGTTAACATGATCTGTACATTGTTTTTACCAACTAGAATGTCTACACGTTGTTTACAACTTTGTGTATATATCTACATTTAGATCGAAACGGTGATAATAAATAAAAGGTAAGAAATTCAAGATCGTGTTCAATGACCAACTGACACTAGACATTAATAGGGCAGTCTAGTCAAGACCTCCTGAGGCTAGATCTAACATCCACCGTAGGCTTTTTATACTTTTCTGTCAAACATCTTCGAAGAGCCAAAACCGGGCGTTCTTATGCCGCGGCCGCAGGGTCTATGAAGTTAGCGCCGTCGCCTAGCCAGCCGACCAGCGCTACATGTAGCATTGGATTTGGAGCTACCCTTAAATCGTCTACTGCTATAGATATACATTAGGTAGTATAGCTAGCCTAGCCAAAACTTAATAAAATAGTTAATTTTAACCTTTATCAGACTCATACTGTAATAAAACAAATTTTGTCTCACCTAGCATTATGCTGATGACACATTACTCCGTTTCTATATTTTAATGCCAATGACTAAGAAACGATTTCTTTACGACAGCCATGTCATAATTTAAAAGTAGTGTTATGAAGGCGGCATATGCTATGCTGGATCGTTTGCTATATATAAGTATAGTAGTATTATACAAACAAACATAAACAATGGCGCTTAATTCTGCACGCTGCGCCGTCGAAGCTGTATACGCGAAGCTTACGTTGATATCTATAGGTCAACTGATAACCTGCGCTGGCGTTGCATGCATCGCATCCGTAGGCTTTATGTTTTTTAATTCCATTTGATCGAAAACCCGAAGTTACATTGCGTGCAGCAGCACTGAGCTGCCGGTGTTGAAGCCCTATTTAAGCATCCTCGGCCTATGCTTACATGTAAATATAGGGTAGATTTCTTACTTATCTGAGATATCTCGATTGTATAGAATACGACATGCTATTTACATGTAAGCCCTTTTTCTTAGATAAAATCTAAGAATTCTTCTTACTCTTAAGGCAATTCTTAGCTCCCAATGCTTTTATAGAATACGCATTTTTGCTAAGACTGTTTCCTTAGCCAAAATTTTAGAAAAAGTACTTGGATTTCATGCTTAAGAAGTTTATTGAATACGGGCCCTGATATTTAGGACCCATAATTTCTTACTCAGCATGAGAAACATGTACAAGAGGGATATCACAAAATAACTTATTCATGGTGCGTACTGATGTAGCCCCCCTAATGGCCTTCGTAAAATGATAGAGCTTTATGTTAGCTGCCTGACATGCATACAGAATCTTAATTTCCAATAGTTTTCTTTATATTTTATTATCTACATGGACCTGTATCAATCCTGCATGTACAGAACATTCTTCAAAGCAATGGGATTATGTAGTACAAAAATGCCTCAAATTGACTTGTGTGAATCCAAGGATGTGTACATGTACATGTGTCCATAAACATTCAAGAACAAGAACAAAAAAATAAAAATAAAAAATAAAATTGACTTGTGCAAAATGTACTTGAATCAATAAAAAGCTTCATCGACATATTAAATGAGATGTTGCTTTCGGGTAATCGCTGATCAGACATCTAATCTGATCAGACATCTAATCTGATGTCAAAGATATACAATGTAGGGTTAGAGTTAACATTACATGTATAAGGGTTAGTTTAATAATATAAAGCATTATGTTGGGACTAGGGTCAAGGTTAGCGATCTAAAGCAACTGCACAATAATTTATCGCAAGAGCGTTTCTCATAAAATGTGCTTTCAACACTGTGTTTTCAACAGACACAGGTAAATTTGACATGACCTGTTATCGACAGCTCTCTGTGTATTCCTCAGGAGACGGATAGCTGCACCGTGATGTAAACATTGGACAAAAATAGCTCTCCCCTAAAAACTATGCGGTAATGACCACGACACACATGCATCACCTCCCTCCCACATACATGTACCATGTCCTAAGCCTCTCTGTGAGGCTATTGAAGGCAGACTCGGTCTATATTCAGTTGGCAATAAATTTGCACGCAGTTCGTACAAAAAAGGATACTATTAAACTTCTGGATTTTCCTGTGTGTGGCAAAATTAAATTTTCTCTCTTTTTTTTCTGAAGAGATAAAATGTAGTAAATTTGCTGGTAAATCTAAGCAAAGTAGAACTCCATCTAGGCCTACCAGTCAATTGTATTCATTTATTTGTGTTTAACATCCTGAATTAGTGGACAAAAACAGGAGTCAATGACATTCCTGTTTAGAGATCTCCACTCTAAAAAGAGTACAATGAAAATATCACTTGCATTTATCAAAATCTAAAAATACACATGCCCTTTTCCAAAAAAGACTCGATCCAGAATCCCACTTACCATTTACCCGAATAAAAATAGAAACCTACAAGTGCACAGGTCTTAGTGTACAGGTGTACCTGTACAAATTGTAAACAAAAATGTCATAGAATAGAAATTTGTCAGAAGTTATCAATTTCATTTCTAAATATACAAACAGGTAATGTACATAGCAGCTTTCACATCTTCCTCAAAATATGAAGGAATTTAAGTATACAAAAAAATAATTTAGAATGTCAAGTCACATGCCAAACCTGATAGCAATTTGCAAATCCAAACTCTGATTAACAAGGTACTACATAAAAATAAATAAATTATGTAACTTCATAACATACATGTACACCTGTATCACTTAAAAGTGATTTTTTTTTCTTCAAGCAAGGCTATATGGATTAGAAAATAGTAGTGATATACACTGTACTGATATAATTTCTGTACAAACAGAATTTATATACAGTATATTATAATAAAACATAAATTTTCCACTTATAAAACACAAATTTACCACTTATAAAACATATATTTTCCACTTATAAACATATATTTTCCGCTTGTAAACATTGATTATTATTCCTAATATCATTGGTGATGATTTCCTTTACATTCCCAGACTAATAAACACTTCAGCTACTTTCACTACCACATTACAATGTTAATGGGGCACATTGAACATGATCAATCCTCATCATCCACATACAATGCAGTGCATAATTCATCACACTGTAAACCTTACCTGTAATACATTGTGAGTTTGTCACGGGGCACACTCACTGAGAAGCAACAGGTAGAGACATGCGTGTATCACACAAAAGATCTCACATGCACAGGAAAGCAAGGTTCCCATCATCCTTTCATCTCCTCCAACACATTGCCAAGGCACGGAATCAAATCATGCGATTCCAATCTGAAAAAAACGTCTCCCGGAGTCTACAAATCAATACGCCAATGTTCTTTTTTTCTTCTTTTCTCTCTCTCTCTCTCTCTTGGGCACTTTTAAACATGCATGACAAATGCGCCCCAATTAAACCACTCTCCCTGTTGTCAGTGGAATAATCTAGCTCTCCCTTTCCACAGCCGAGAGTATCGTTTGTGTGACAAGCTTTCAAAAATTCACAAGCACATCGTGGCCTGAAAAAAGACTGAAAATTTAATTATGCATTTCATAACTATAAGAGCCGGATGCGGCATTTTGGTGAAGATAGAGGAAGACAGAGATCCCAAAGAAATGGCTCAAAGAAATGGCTCACAGACAGAAGAACCGAGATGAAATGAAAACTAGAAATCAGTTTTGAGCAGTGGACAGGCCTGCCGCATGATATGCATCAAGTCGACGTTTGTACAAATGAAGTCTGGGCAGCCACGGAGTAGAAGCCACAAAATAACATTATGCATCGTGTAATGAGCATCTCGATAGACAGAGAGAGATAGAGAGAGAGAGAGAGAGAGATAAGAAAGAAATTGCATGAAAGGATGGAGTATACTCTCTAGCCTTCTCTCTCTCTCCCTCCCTCTCCCGGCATACACCTACATTATGTAGATTGTATAGTAGCAGCAGTGTATTCAGCCTCCATGTATATACATTGCTACATGTATCTCCAATTAAAATATCCATGTACTGGAGTTCTTTCAATTAGCAAAGCATGATCGTGTACATTATAGAGAGGAGCATTGTTATCCTTTGTACATGTATGCCTTGCCGCTTGCTGCAATATCAAACATTAATGTATATACAAGTACACGTATATGTGACCCTGTAATTCAATGCCAATTGTTCCATCATGCAGAAATGTACCAGTATAATTTCTATACAATGTCCTTGTATCATGATACCCCCAAAAGGTTGGGCAATATGTGTGCATTATGTACAATATTAGGGAGGTCTACAAAAAATACTAAAAATTATTTTGCTTGTTTTTTTCTTTTTTTGTTTGTTTCAGTTCATATATTTTTGCTGTTACATCTACTCTCATGTACAGGTGTACATATGTAGGCCTACATACGTATACATGTATGTAACACCTCATGCTAAATTTGTAATTTTATTACACAATTTTCTTTAAAATATTTGGAAAATATTAATATCTTAATCCAAAAAACTGTCACTTTTCTGCACTTGCACACATCGTTCTTCAACTCAATACTGATAGTTGGAATTGTGTCATCACTATTGTTTTAAATAAATATGATGTCCTACACGTACATGTAGTTGTTGATGAAAGGACAAAATAAGAGCCAATTTTAGAATATTTGCTTAATAATTCCAATTGATGCCTAAAATGCGCCTTACATGTACATTCAAGTAAATGTAGGCTTACAGTATGTACATACTGTACATTGAATGACTTGAGAATCCTGAACAGATTCAAAATTGTATATATTCTATAAAATGAAGGTGTTAATAAGGCAACTGGAAAAACCCAATAAAATGCAATGATACTGCATGTACCTTTAATATAATATTGCCACAGTACACAACCGACTTAGAGACAAAAATACAACTGTTTACATGCCAAGCCTGTTATTTGCTTGACTAAATTAACAAGATGAAACGAGTATTGTCAAGATACATCATGATCGATACGGCGAACTCTGCAGCTCATTTTGCCCGATAAACTTCTGACCTATACGACTGAAAGGGGCTCTGTGGAAATTTGATGAAAGAATCTAGGAATGACAACGCAAGATATTGCCTCAAGATCTCTTCACTGTGATACCCAAACAAGTCAATGGTCTTATTATGGCTAGCCCACATTGAAGAAATGCACTGAGCGAGAAGCCGTTTATAATGTCATCTACGAGCACACACAGAATACTCCCACTCATCCAGTGAACATTGTTTGTAAAGGTCACATTTATTATCAAAGTTATCCTACACCTGTTGGCTTTCAACCACAAAAAAAAAGATACAAGAAAAGTCTTACCTCATAAAAAATAGGTACATATAGTTTACTTGCAAGAGATTATGTGTATCCTATTAAAGATAGCACTTGATCTAGCCAGTTGTTAAATCTTCCTTTGATATTTGAAAAACCCAAAATAGAAATACCAGAGTAAACAATATATTCAAGATTTATGTGAGTCTAACCTGCAAAGATGTACATGATATCAGATGGATCTATTTGCTTTTCTTGAAAAGTGTTTGTTTGCTTGCAATCTGAGAATTGATAAAAAAATCTATGCGATACTGCATTTACGGCAATGAACGTCTACATGCACACATGTCGGGAGCAAAGTATAAATACATTGTGTTGTGTTTTATATTCTAATTTCAAATGTACAATCAATAAAATAATTTTTAAAAGGGGAATGTTGACCTCAAATTGTTTACATTAAAAAGAGATATTTACATTAAAAGAAATTGTTTACATTAAAAGAGATTGACTAAATTTTTAAAAGAGTAATCAAACTTCATTAACAGAATTGAAATTAAGGCCACACTGCTGTGAATTGGGACACTAATGTTCTGTTATAGAATGATATCTATCTACAAGGAAATGCATTTTCTTGTTGAAAATCAAATTTAATTTTCCCTTGAATGTTAATCATTTATTTCACAACTTTCACAGATGTTTGTTCCAATAATTAATGTGAATTAATAAACAATTCCAAGTATTTCTTAATATTACATTTTTCTTGAAATATAACCTTTAAGAATAAAAAGATACAAAATACCAGTGGCCTCACCTTGACCCCTTCAATTCTATTATTTTTACCTGTACAGCAGTACCTTAGTACTCATACTGGAAATCAAATTAATTATTCATACCCATCTAGCATGATGAAATTTTCAATTGGTTGATGAAGCAGAAAGGAAGGACCATCGAGTATATAACAAGTAAATTTACCAATGACAATTATATGATGAATAGAAAAATGCTTCTTGCATCTAGTCTCATTTAAATACAGTGCAGAAAACACTGCATAGAGAAGACTTACTGTACATGTACCATACATGTACATTTACCACAATATTTTTTCATTCATCTAATTTCATCTATTCAATTATCCATCAAAAATACAATTCAAACAGATAAAACGCATACAGGTGTACATGTACATGTACATCAATGTATATACTGTACATAAACATGTGGAAATCCATATAAATTTACAAATTCTAGAGCAAAATTATGAGTATGAGAGAAAAAAAGGAGACAAAAATACAAAAGAATATAAAAGAAAATGAGGTTACGAGGATTAGTGGCAAAAGAGCTACATGTACAGTACATACTGTACATGTACATAATGTACAAACTAATCGTTCTCAAATTGATAACCGTCACTTTCATGAAATATTTCTCCGTTGTAAAAAAAAAATTAAAACAACAACAACGACAGAGAAAATTGTAATTGGAGGAAGAATCCGCAGCATGTGAATGAATTATTCATTCTGGTGAAAACAGAAAATAGAAAACAAGGCTGTATTCCTTCCAGCACCATTGTGAAAAGTCCAGGAAAGCAGGATTAGAAGGAATAAAAGTCTAAACTGGATGTTTACAAATTTTTGAATAAAACACTGAGACAGTTCATTTGAATCCAGGTTGTTCTGGAAACCAGTACACTTTGATCTTTCCAAAACTTATTTATAACTTTTCCTTCCAGGGATACGCAGGTACCGTTGTGTTTTGGTTTTGTCATACGTTTGGCGCAAATTGCCTTTAATAACATCAAATACGATCGATTACTACAGTCTTAGGGAAGATCTACAGTAATATATCCTGACCCATCTTCGTATGAACTTGCCAAGAATGCAATCAAAACTCTACGCTTTTTTAAAAGAGTCGGCTTCACACTTCAGCCACATTAATAATTGATCACTTTGTGTTTTTCCCACATGATATTACAGGGATAATCCTGGGTGAATATGGAATGTACACCAGCTGGGTGGAATCTTGCAATTTTCTAAGAAAATTGTCACGTCTAAAATGCACACAGCTTTTTCTGTATCATGTACAGTACATGGCAAATGGACTTGTTTCTATATCATGAATGGGGACTTTTAGTTTTGCATGACGAGAACGTGGACTGCCATGTGTGGAAATGTGACGTCCTTTTGGCCGGGCACTGCCAGTGCCTTAAAGGGACGTCACATTGCCTTAAAAGGAGTCACACGTCGCAGCCCACGTTCTCGTCGTGCAAATCTAAAAGTCCATAATGTACAGTGTCGGAGTACAATGTCAGCTTACGTTTTCACTAAGGCTGCGACGAGTACTCGAATACTCGAGTACTCGCACTGTTGACAACTACTCGGCCGCCATTTTTTTTTTTCCCCGTTCACCTGGCACTGTCCAGGCCGACGGTCACCCGTGCCAGAAGAGCACCGGCATGGTACCGTGGGTAAAAATTGTTTCCCAGCTCAATCTTACACAAGGTGTCACTGTCAACTCACCACTCAGAAACTGGGACCAAATCTCCGGATTTCTGTTTGGACTTGGAGGAATATTTGTCTGTCATCTTTAGTTTTAAAATTAACACTGTTTCAATTATTTGTCAAAAATTCAAAAGCACAAATAGGCGCTTTCAACAGCAACTTGAAGTAAAATCGTGTGGGTTTTCAGAGACGAACCTTCGTACTGTTTGTAGTATGGTGTTGGCAAAAAAAAAAAAAATCAAAAAAAAACATGGCGTCCAAGTATTCGAGTACTCGCCTGTAAGCCTAGGAGTGTACTCTAGTACCTCATTACACGGTTATGTGTAATGAGCCCTAGTTTTGACTGTTCATGTACACTGTACATCTGAGTGACCAGACAGTTAAGGCTCATGATGCGGTAAACCAACACACCAAAAAAAAAAGGTTTGGCAATTTTTCAATGTTTAAATGAACTGTGTGTGCACCAAAGGTCCTTCATGTACATACAAAATGTACATGTATGTACATGTATGTACATGTATTCACTGAGCTCTGTGTCATAAGATACAGAAATGTGAATGTTATCGTTTTATAACTCTTACGTCGTAAAAATCTGCCGCAGCTTACCACTTCTTATCTGAACAAGGCTTTAATAATGCGTTCAAGTAGGATAGTACATGTACCTGCACATGAGGTACCAAACTACCAACACAAGAAGTCCATCACCACAAATTTCATATTCCCATACTTTGTATTTGAACAGTTAGGCCTACATGTACATTTGTAGGCAGCATACGTTACGTGAGGAAACTACATTGTACGACAAGCACACATCATTGTCATAACTGCAGGTTCTGTACATGTAACGTATGGTGAGACAGGGATGTGCACAGGTCTCACCCCCCCCCCCTCCCTCTCTCTTTCTCTATCTCTCTCTCTCTCTCTCTCTCGCTCTCTCTCTCTCTTTCATGTTGGAGGGACTGTCCATGAATCTATGTTCCTCATCGAAACTACATTGTATTTCTCAATTCATTTTCTCCAATCCAAAAGCAATTCAGGTTTCATTTCCATAATTGAAACTGACGAGACGCAAAGGAAGCCACAAATTAATGCCAAACAAGAACGGCATTAAATACACTTTCCAATCAACGGCCCTCGGGGACACAAAATGGATTAAGCTAATGGAGTGAAAGGTTGCTGGGGCAAGTGAGGGGGGGGGGGTGTAAGGTATCATATTAGGCGAATGTTTGCAGCATGTAATGGAATCCCAGGGTGCTAAGAAGCGGGCTAAAAAGCTCAGCGGCTCTCTACACGAACCCGGATTCCTGCAGCCACTCTCTCTAATCCGTTAACCCCCGTTCGGCACAAGGGTCGCGGGACAAGACTGGAGGGGGCATGTGACAATGTTGCCATGCAAATGAGTCACACTTAAAGATTTGGCTCGGTGCTCTGGCTCCGTCCCGACGTCGTTCCATTGCATCTTGCGCCCGAGCCAACAGCTGTCAAGTCTGACTGAGAATCGAGGGCAGTCTTCCAGATCAGGCTGGCTGCTGCTAGCGTTTGAGTCACAAACCTAGATTACTGACATTCCCAAATTATCCTATTAGCCAAGGAAATTAGATGAAGTCCATCTACAGGTATCAGACAGTGAAGACCCTTTTCTTTTGTAAAATGCACGAGGCAAGGTGGATAAGGGAGGAATGTCTTAAAGGTCATATAGATTTGAAACCTACATGTATACACTCTTTCTGCAGTCACACAAATCCAGGCATGCTACAGTAGAACAGTGTACAGGTGTCATTGTGTGTGGACTGCAAGGGACTGTATGGACATGCCTATAGAGTATAGACGAAGAGCTCTGGTAAATAAATAATATAATACTTGAATATGAGTCTTTATGACTGTGTGAAAATCGCAGTTTATACAATGCCGAATCCTAAAAGAGCTCTCGCGAACAGAAGAGTATTCCTTATACCTCAGTCACACTGCCGAACCAACTCTACACCATATCCAAACCAACTCTACAACGAAACTGAATCCAAACCGAACCAATGTTTGACCACTCATGGTAATGTTTGTTTGTTTGCTCTGTTGTTGGTCTGATGTCAGTTCATGGTGGGAATGACGTATTACACTGTAACATGTAATAAATGCATGGAGCTTTTGAGGAAAGAAAAATTCTTCAAATTTGTTTTTAAAGCCCCACTGCACTACTTGTACATGTAGCTACTTGCTCCCTCTATATAGAAAACATCGCCTAAGCGGTGCCGGTTGGTCCCCACATGATCCTCTTTTTCTTATGTTAATTGAGAGCTGAGTTGATGAGATAACCAATTGTCAGTGACCACGCTGGGAGGTCTAATCCCTCCTGGCCAAACTAGTGCAGACAGGCTTTAACATGTTTTAATTAGTAGCAACTTTCATGGGAGGCTTAGTTTCTTTACACTCTTTCTCTTTCATCATAGGATAAGCCAATTCTCCATCTTGCATAATTGCCTTACAAATGTACCTTGTACAGTGCATGTACAGGGTGTACATACTACACATGTATACCGTACCTACTGTAAATGTACACAATGAACATTTTACAAGTAGGGCCTACATGTTGGCCTATAGTTAAATAGTGCACTACTAGTACTACAACCTATAAACTACACATGTAATTTGTATCAAGATAATAAACCGCATTTTGATTTGAATCCCAGAAATATGTTTTACAGGCTGGTGAAATAAGCTTTTCTAGAATCCCACTCTATGACTCAGAGTCACATGACGCGGTTCTAAAAATAGCAAATGACATCTGCAGTGCAGTTTGCTAATGTCACTGGGATGATCATAGTGATGCTGCAAGATCTTACACGTACCAGCGAATAAAAAAAATTGGAGCGGTGAGCAATTCAGCTCTTGACAGCTCTGAAAGCGCTCTTGTAAAAATGAAAATAAAACAATAACATTCTTTAATATCAGTGTGAGAAAAATGCACTTACATGCATATAAAACAAAATCCTAAAAGAGCTCCTGCAAACGGAAAAGTATTTCTTACACTGATGTATGCTTGAACATGTACATGTACTGCATGCACAGCCATGCATGGGTTCATATTTCCATTCACAGAATAGCACACATGTAGTGTAGGAGGCCTTATAAGTGAAAAGAAAACAAAATCCATTCACAAAACACACAAAAAGTTTACAGCAGTGTATGACAAAAGGAGAATTTCTAGTTTCTTTAAATCTGTAATTCTATACTGTAAAATAGGCCTTGATATACATGTACATGTAGGCCTACATGTCGATGTTACAAAAATGAATTGTGTCATAATTTTGCTAACATCCTACTTTAGATAGATGGCTACTGACAACAGAAATAATATCCTAAATTGTTTTATTAAAAAAGGTCAAGTTAAGTCAAGTACTTTGTCATACAATATACAAATGTACTAAATTATGACATTTTAAGCCTTGTATTTTCTGAAGTTTTATATACTTTGAGGGGGTTTACCACCTAAAATGTACATTTAATCAAAAGACCAGTTTACTAATAATATATTCAAATTTATGGATGTATTTTTCCTGGGGACCTAGTGAGCAGTTATTCCATATTAACCTGTATAAATGAATAAACTACAATACTTGGAATCCAGTCTGCAAACAGTACTTGTTTTTATGTCAGGCAAGACTCAGGCAAGCTTTCAGGCTGTCAAGAACCTTGATTTTAACAGTATGCTTGAAATTTGAAAATGTTTGTAAACCTGTCTATTTACCGTACACACGGTAAATACACATATTTACACAGTGAAATGTACATTGTACATGTACCTACACTAATGATTGGGACACAAAATTAATTGTAATCCAATCTACTTGTAACATGACACCTGTGTGTGCATTACTTACTTTGACATCTTAGCAGTCTTATTACAGTGGCTTTCCATGTACCTACATGTACATGTAGGCCCTACATGTACATGTGTACAGCAGGTCAGAAGCACACAATTGGCACATGCTGCAATGTTTAACTGGATTCATTGAAAGAGGTACAGAAAAGGGTAGCAAAAGGTTTTTCTTTACTGACATGCACCAGACACCATAAGGACTACAACAACTGAATGAAGCCTGAATACAACATGTAACCAACATCTCGGTGTTGTGCACTGCATAAAACATGATGTGCATGTAATATTCAAAGGATTTATAAGTTGTTTGCTACATGTACATGTATGGAGCAAAATGTGTTCCACTATTCAAGTGCACATGCAAATGAATAAATATAAAATGATGAATAGGAAACTTTTGACTCGTAAAATTCATGGCTCTTTCCTTGAGATGCCACTTGGCCATAATAAAGGAAACACATGTACTGTACATTGTTTACTATAGATGGAACTACAAATGTAAATTCATTTCTTTTCACATTTACCAAGTATGCACAAGTGATGGACATGTACATGTACATGTAAGCCTACATGATTTTAAATAAATAATGCGGTGCACAGGCCTAGGCCGGTAGAATCAGGACCTCCCCTCCCCAATGATTGATCTCTCTAGTAATAATCGTAGAGTGATTAACTGTTGCTTTTAGCTCAATGGTATCACATATGGAGTACGCCTATACTGTATCCCACTGAAATCAATTACGACTAATGAGGTTTCACAACACGCATACACACAAACGCCATTCATTTTTTAAAAACCCCACTGGACCCCTGAATAGTCTTTAGGCACAAACTCTATTTTGAAGGGAAAAAAGGGAGAGCCTTGAGCCTTGCCAAACATCTTCAGTCTCTGGCTGTGTTAGGAGCAGCTACAACACAGGGTCTGTAGAGTGCAGTAGATCGTAACGTCTTCATAGTCTTAAAGATCACACAATGTTACACATCACAACCGACAAGGGTTTACGCCAGCAAACTAACCCTACCCCATACCCCAACAGTGAATCACTGTCAGCATGCAATGTTATGCAGACAATGAACTACAGTGACCTCCATAAATGATAGGCCTGGCCTGTAACTACTTAAGTTATGTACAATATATATATATACATTACAAGCAGATGTAGACAGTGAAGACCAAGACTACATTGTACATGCTCAACAAGTCTCCACAATACACACTTAGACAAACCAAAGAGATGTTGTTGTAGACATACAGTATAATGTAAACATAGGCCTACATGTACAGTATATAGTATACAGGTGTACATATGTGACTGTGTATGTGTGATGTACATGTACAGTGTACATACCGTAGACATGTGCAGACATGTACTGTACATGAACATTGTACATGTATACACTGTACAAGTAGGCATACAGATGGCAACAGACCACATATTTAGTTTAGGTTAGACAATCCGTTATGTTGGCAACAATAGCAATGATATTGATAAAGGGACCACAACCTACCAGTATGCAGTTGTGTTTTAAAGGTTAAAACGTTGTGTAATCTATTACTTAAAACAGATTAAATACACCTGTAGTTTAAATTAAGCTACATGTACATACACATATACATGTACATGTATGGCTACATACAGTGTAGTAGTGTATGGTGGTGTGACCAAAGTTCGCGCGTGACCAAAGTTCGCGTACTAACATTAAATGTGCTTAAACAGGAGAACGATACGCGATGCCTGTGTGGAACTGAGACAACGAAATCTTTGAGCACCGTCGACAGCTCCAAAGGTCAAAATGCGACATAAAAATGTGAATAAGCTAGCTTTTTCACGCTTTTTATCATAACAAATTGTGTTTTTTTATATGAAAATCAGTTTATTAGAGGGATTTACTCCGAAAAATGATAAAATTTCAATTTCTTACGCCAAAAATGGAACCTGCGCGCTTGCTTCTGCGCCTTACCATCTGTGTTTGTGAATTTTAATGAATCTACGATTCTACGGGGTTCGTAAGAATACAAATTTAGAAGGGAAAGTGGAGAGACAAAAATAGAAAAGAGCGAGAACTCATGTATGGCTGACATATAAAAAGGAGACACATGATAAACGTTTTAAACAAACAAATGACATGCAGATAGGTACTACACTGTAATTAACACATGAACAATGACAAATATTGTCTTTTATTTGCAAAATTTAACAAGGGTATTTTTTTCGTGCAAAATTTCAATGATAGAAAGAAATTATTATCTTGTTCAAAGTTTCAATATAAAGTTCGGCTTCTGATTGGAACTATGTCACTTTTTGGAATGTTTACATATATAAAGCCCACCACAAGAGGGCAGTAAATATCATGCGAACTTTGGTCACACTTTTTGACAGACGTCGGTAGTGGTAAGCCTTCCGATTTTCTCGTCTTATCATTGGTTTGAAGTCAATACAGCCTTGGAATGTTATATAATCTGATTATATGATAAATTACGATTCTTATGACGTATGGAACATGATATACACTGTATGTTGATCTGGATATTTTGTAATGTGCAAGAAAAGAAAAATATCCGCGAACTTTGGTCACCCCTTCATACATATATACAGAGAACTACAATTGAGGTAAATAAATTTATTGTACGTCCAGTCCACTGCAGTATAAATTTTGCTTTAAAAATGCACCACTTAAAATTACACACTTTAAAACATGAATGCAGTCCTTGTGTCTGATCAATGTGGATTTTAACCTGATTTTAACTGGTGCTTAAATGATAAATTAATGAAGAATTCAGATTCTTCTTGAGCAACCTTAGTTAGGGCCTTCGGGGATCTTACTTTTATTCTGTGTCCTCTAAAGTTTTGTAAATTGCTTGTGTTTCATCATGCATATCATGTAGGTGCATACCTGTACACATGACGTAATGAATGTAGTTCAACGAGCCACTGCCTTACATATACATGTAGGCTTCCATTATATTTCCATTGCAGAATAACGGACGTGTATGAAGAGAGTGGACACACCTGATAGTGTGACTACCGTACATTTCATGTGACTCAAGTTTGTGGACGGCCTTTATCTTTAGAGTTCGGGAATATTGAATTTTCTAAATACGGTCACCATAAATGGACAGAGGGACCCAAAATTACTTTGCCACTTAATTTTCTGTCAAATTTGAAAAATTAGGAAGATCTTATAAAAGGACTGCAAATTAAGCGTGCATTCCATTTTTATAAAAGAAATGTGACCTGACCAATAGAGTCTAGAAATATTCATTACTCAAGTCAACACCTTAAAAACTAAGTCTTTACAAATGAGATTTTCACATTGTACAATATTTTGTCTTTCATTTAATGCAATTATTTTGCCTTCTGTAGATTTTCATTTTTAATAAAATCATCTGTAAATTCTCGAGCACAAAATTCTTGATTTAAAACAAAAACCTTTTTCAAAAATGAATGTTGATTGTGTATTCTATCCAATAATAGTATAGAATATAATTTTGTTGTTTTGTTGTGAATTTGATTGAACAATATTCAGCAGAAAATGTTAAGGACCAATTATGATGACATTTCTGAACACTTCAAAATCTGCTTGAACTATGGTCACCCCATTCAAATTTCAAAATTAGGTTCAACAAAAATATTTGCAAAAAAATAGGGTCTAGGTACAGTCTATTTTTTTTTGTTACTATAAATGTCTTAATGAAAACATTTCATAGATTTTATTTTACCCCCCCCCCCTTGTTCAATTACCATGACTGTAATATTTGAGGGTCCTTTAGGGCAGGACATACGGACAGGAGAAAAATGACGAGCAACTGCAACTTGATTGAAATAGAAACCATGCACGCATCCAGGCAGACTCAGATTCTGACTCAAACTCATGTCATGATGGAGTATCTGACTTAACAATTTAAATGAGCTAAATCACAATATTGATACACAACCTTACTTCATGAATAATTAGATAATTCAAATGCAATCTTTGGCTACTCAAACTGAACATCCATAATTCTATGCCCAGCCAGACCCATTTATCCTACAACACAATTCACATTATCTGCAGCACTCGCCCTTTCACCTGCACTCACCGAAAAAAAATCGCGCACAATCTTCACCCAAACGCTATCGAACTTTTGATTATAATTCCTTATTATTTCGATTGTACTCCGTGAATCACATCATTCGATACTCCACATCAATCCTCATATATTATAGATTCGAATGTAATATAAATTAGCCGTTTATAATTTCATTAAATAGGTGTAATATCTCACCTTTCTGTCGGATGTCTACTAGCCATGACTTATCCTTTCTACCGCCATCTTGTGAAGTTGATGACGTCATAAATGTAAAATTGCGTGTTGTGTTCGTAGGGGTCTAATCGTTCGAGTGAGAAGCCATACATTTGCATCAAAATTTAACTATTTATTTCATCAGAATCATTGTCTTTGAGTAAATTAAGGATTAGATTGGGATTTGTAGATCTTTCTAGTTTAAATATAATTTCAATTATATTCTTTAACAATAAGAATTCGACGATGGAAAAGGGCCTTCCAAATTCGGACTGAGATTTGGATGACCTGGGTGTATGCACAGACTCCATTCATTCGTACGCTAATATTACACGCACATTTGGGAGTTGCTAGATTTTAGGTTGTGGATTACATGTTGTTGGCCCAAAATGTATTGTGCTACTTCAAACATTTTTGTGCTAAAATAGTTTGTGTGCTAATGTGCTGTTAGGTAGGTAGTGCAGGCCGCTCCGGCTATAAAAAAAAAGAAGAAGAATATAGCCAACATGTATATTTTTTTGTTTTGTTTTTTTAATTCCAATTTTCTTTTAAAAAACCAGGGCCACTCCCTTCCTTAGTTTCATATTAGCTAGTGTCATTCATTTTAAAACCAAGAAATGGAACAACGTGGATTTCTATCTCCTTTCTTAATTAATTTAAGGACTATGTTATACAACTATTGTTTTCCAAATGCTACGAGCCAACTTTGATGATAATCCTTAAACTGCCCATCTGCCCCCACTCTCTCATCATCTTTACACCCGCTTTTGACTTGTTCATGAAAATAATTTTCCAATTGTCATTATTTTGTTCGTCATCCCCTAGTGCAAATATATTACTTTCTTTAGTGATTATTTTGTCTTTTGTCCGTTTTTGAAATAAATAGTTATGTATTCAAAAAATGTATTCATGCGATTCGATGTGGTTTATTGAAATACAAATTAGTAGTCCAGGACTAATTGCACAATGTTTATAATGTAAACATTGTCATTATATAGGATCATCGATTGAACCTAAAAAGAAAATAAGAAGTTAAAGCACGCAAATATTAGAAATCAAAATCACACTTTTATATATACAAGTACTAAAGCTTTGGAAACAAAAACGGGCATCATTATGCAAAATAGAAATGAAAGATCACTCGAATATTTGGCTGATTGATTGATTGATTTTTTAAATAATAATGAGGTATAAAAGACAAATTATATTAAATTAACTAGGCCAGATACATAATTATGTGAATCAAGATGTCTTGTACGCATGCGTTGTCACTCATTGAATGAGACCTAGAATCAGTTGCCCAAAATGTTCACTCCTTCCAGTCCATAAGATCCACCCCTTGGACTTACAAGTTGACAAAAGAGGTTGTCAGCTCAGTCTGAGCCGGGAAAAGCGACCTCAAGACAGTTCGAGCATCCCCATCATTGACCTTTGTAATATTATAAAAAGGAAGAAGTAATAGCTCTAAAGTGACAGTATAAGACATTAAAAACTTACACCATTTTCGTCGGGATTACATGTGTTGTCAGGAACCCGGCGGGAAATGGCCCCCCCCCCTTCAAGCCCATGAACCAACATTTTTTTCAGAAGAGAGAGGTGCAGCTGTATATTTCACAAAATCTTCACACTGATAGCATTTTTCATGTGGGGTTGGGGTGTTAGACTCCTGAAAAAAAAAATTTGCCAAAGTACCCTTTTATCAAACTTTGACCCCAACATGTCTCCAAATCAAAAATGTTTGATTCAACTCATTTCAAATTTCGACGATGACATTTTATTACGCATACTGTCATTTTCCCGAGGTATACAGTTTGGAGCAAAACGATAATTTCTCAAAAAAACGATACACGATTATGTAGCAACACTCAGTAATCATCCTCCCTTGTTCGACGAGGCATAGTTTAGCGGAATCTTTATTTCCTCTCTTAATGCAAAAGAGTAGAAATTCATTTTTTTGGGGAGTCATATATTAGGGAGCAATTCCTGGAGTTTAATCCGCACCAAAATTAATTATAGTGGAATCTACTCCCAGGCTCGGATCCAGGGGGGCGACGTCCCTCTGGCAAAAATAAAAATAAATAAATAAAATTATATATGCTCCCCGCTTATTCACCGGCTGGCCGATTCGCCGCTAAATATTTTCTCACGAATTGCTCCCCCTCTTGCCGCCGGCTGGATCCGCCCCTGTCTACTCCACAGTAGTGCCTCTTTTGAGAGTGGATTCCACTATTTTAAGTATAGTGGATTTTCATCTTCCAAAATGTGCTATTCTTGTCAATGCCCTGACTTCGGCCTTATTATTTTTTGTAAGAATTAGCAGCCCCTACAGTATATGTACAAATTCTCTGCATACGAGGTAAGGACAAATCCGAATTCCAACAACAACATTGGTTTTGCCCCCCCCCCCTTAAAGCCTATGTCTGATGCACTATACTGCCCCTTCATATTTTTGTTTGACACTTGATATGTTAATCGCATGCCCTGGCAATAGATCAAAATGCAAGGGTACTTACATTTAGAAAGGCCCAGATAGATTTTTTCAGTTAAACAGATTCTGAGGCACATCAAATTCAATTGTTGATAGAAAGAACCTAAATATCGCTAATAAAACATAATTTTCTCGGTAGTCACGTCGGAATACTATTCTGAAGGGGATATTAAATATATTTGTTTTCGACGAGATCCCTGATTTCGCCGACAGATATTTTTTTACGCGATAGGGTATACGGGTGCTTGAGTGGGAGTTGTTATCTTATCAAGATATTAAATACATAATAAGAACCGACGGAGTTTATCATCTTATCTGTCCGCTTTCAAAATCTTATGTTATGTATCGTTGTTGCAAATTAATACTTCCTTCAAAATCAGCAATATTTTCATTGAGATCCTGTTCATATCTCCATGAATATGTGCATTTAGAGATGATGAGAAGAATCTCTAAAGATATTTTCATAGAGAAAATATTACTATTTTTTTACAGACGTAGAGACCGCCATCTAGCGTTCAGCCAGAGTTTTGACATTGTTTGTGTTTTATAAAATTTATTCTTTCAGATCTACTGTTTCTCTTGACGAGTTCGTTGAGCAGGTAAGTTTTTAACATAGTTTTAGATTGAAATGTTCAGAAATTTTTATGATATCTGAATTAGTGGCCTTATTGATTAATTACGCGAAAATGTAGAGAAAGAGTGGTCTGACGAGCGGACGAGAGATAAAATAGTAATGTGTTGTCCCACACGTTAGATTTGATGTGTTGTAAAATGTACAGGATGTCGATTTTTGGCCTGACATTGTTGACATTACATTATTAGGGACTTGAAAAGAAATAGCATCATCACATGCATACAGTGCATACTATGAAGTCACAGTCAAACTCTAACTGCCTAGACTCTCAGTCTCATTACAGTAGATAACTTCACGCAGGCGTGGGGCCGTGGGCCCGCCCGCATCCCACCATCTGTGTTTGCACTTGTATTGTGCAGCGGTTTGCCGTGAAACCTGTGAAAAAGTGTATAGTCTAATAATATCAACGTTTTTTTCCCCCAAAATACTCCAAATAAATAAAAAAAATTGACACAAAACAGGTAAGAAACATAACGACTTTTAAATCATGACCCAAGCTTGAGGCCAGCTATCACCATTCGAGCCCAGATCTCCTGCAAAGTCTTCCTGACCCAAGTCAGGCTTGTCAGGATCGAGAAGGCAGTGGATGACTGCTGCCGTCTGTGTCGGGCAGAGCGAGAGGATGTTGTGCACCTTGTTGCAACTTGCCAAACCCTATCATCTGTGCGTCAAGACCTAGTTAAACGTATTAAGGATAACCCCAACACAAAACAGTTCGCACAATTCTTCGAGTCTGTCCCTGCGATGTTCTTGGAGTCGGTGCTCTTTCTCCCTCCTGGACACATCAGTAATAGCGCCAAAACACAGCTGCATACGCTTATCCTATATTTTATACGCAATCTTCACACAACCCGTCAAAATCTTCTTAACAACAGCTAGGTACCCCAGCGACCTATAGAAAGCCATTTATCGAACTTCGGCAGACACACAGTGCCGACGATCTCCGATCTTAGCGGAGGAAGGATACAAGAGAGAGAGAGACCATCATTTGAACATTTGATGAATATTTTGGGTATGATTTTGGGTATGTTTTAGTAGGGTATCTCCACGCAGGAGTTACAGGTCAAAGTCACACATAGCTGCATCGCTATCCAGGCTGTGTATTAAAACCTGTTTTATTGATCTCAACATTTCGAACACCACTGTACAAAATTAAACTGATTTCACTCAAAATTGGTACTTAAGTGACAATTGATGACACCTAAATAGCAGTAAAATACAATTTTTTCAACTCACCGATGTCAGAAAGAATAATTTAAAATTTAAAATCGTAAGTCCACTGTCAAACTTGCTTACAGTTTTATCGGCATGATTGTGTGCATTTGTGTGTTGTAAGTCTATTGACTATTCACATGTGAAATTGCTGCCTATTAGCACATGGTACAGCGCTAGAGGTCCATACGCAGTATTGACTCTCTATGCTTTGCTGGAGTGGTCAAAGTCTGAATATGATTCTGAACTAGCGCCAAATATTTGGTCTTTCTATTTGAATTTTTGGAAAGGTGAATGAAAAATGAGCTGTGCCTGTGTCTCAAGAGTTCTTTTAAATTTCAGATTTAACTGTTTTGTGTACTCCTGGACCTGACAGAGCTGAGGTACACAATATGAATATCTATGAACGCTCAAAACTAAAGAGCCAAATGGCATTTTGCAATCGGTATTGATCAGTGTGTGAGATGCTTTAACTCTGACATCATCAGATTCCATTGCTAATTATTGCTGCAGTCAATAACCATCGGTGAGCTAACATCGAAATCTCCACTATTGAATTCAGTGGGAATGGAAAAAATGTGATCTAACAGGCATTGTCCTGTAATGTGTAATTGTGTATTTGGTTGTAGAAGCATGCGGTGAATGGTAAGAATAATGTTATTGCAACTGATGAATAATCAAATTCTCTCCACTATTAAAAGTTCTAATCATGTCTACGTGTGTTATTTATTATATTTAGTGACTTCTTGCATTATTCCTATTTCAGATGTCTGTACAATAAGTCTGAAAGTTGCATCATGGGAGATGATTCTGCAGGAGATTTTGGAACATCTTATTATCGATCTCTGGATCCCATAAAAAATCTGCAAATAAGGTACGGTTACATGCCACTTCTAAGTCGCTAATCGAAGGGTGATATAACTGATTTAATGTCCTTTGTTAAACATATCAAAATATCAGCTGAAAAAATTGTATACATTAATTTACTTGGCAATTCCATGCAATGTGTCCTGTACAGCATATAAGTAATAATAATAATACCGTAATAATATCCGGTTCTTGTATAGCGCATATCACAGTATATATAACGTCCCTATGCGCTTCCAAAGAGCTTTGGAAATCATTACCCTAGCTTTAGCTCCGGCAGCCGTTATCAGCGCACAGTGCATTTCAAGGAATAATCCTACCAGGTACCCATTTACCTCACCTGGGTCGAGTGTGGCAAATGTAGATTAATGTCTTGCCAAAGGACATTGGTGCCGCGGCGGGACTCGAACCGCAGACCTTGTGATCCACAGTCCGGTGACATATCCACTCGACCACGACACTTCTATATAAGTATATTAAATCTAGCTTAAAGTGATTTTGGTGTTCCTTTTACACTAATGCAACATTGAATGTTCGGCACAGTCCCACATAGTTTTTGGCATATGAGTGGGTAATGCTGATCAGGTGATGTCGTAACTAGTAATACTACAGTGCTTTTAGAGTGCATATCACTACTGTAGTGTCTCTTTGCGAAATTTGCGCTTAGGAAGAAAGATATAAAAGGGAGAAGTAGGTGCTGTAGATGCGCGAATGTAACTCGGTCAAAATGCTGTTTAAACAAGTATTTTGTCAGGAGAGTTTTAACTTTTAAACTTATAACTTGTCCATGCTTTCTTCATACGAGATGGGATAGTGTTCCAAAGTGCTGGGGCAGCATTAGTAAATGACCGCTCCCTGTAAAACTTGGTCTGAATTTTCTGGACCTTTCAAGAGAATTATGTGAGTTGATCTCAGATTGCATGAGGGTATACTTTAGGCTCGTTTAACTACGTATCTGTAATCTTCTTGCAGAGTACACTTGAAGAGAGTAACAGGATCCAGTCTGGTGCCTAAAGCTGTATCACCAGGAGGTAATAGGAATGAGGATGTGGCAGAAGGGAAAGAGGGGATTCCCCTGAAAGCCCTTCGGAAGAAACCCAGTGCTGCTGGAGGAGAGGGGAGCAAAGCACTGGAGGGTAAGAAGGACAATGAAAGTAAAATTGTATTCTCTGTGCTTTTAATTGTGAAGGTTTTGTTTTTTGGTTACTTTTGTTTTGATGAAAGCAAAGGAAAGAAGAGCAAGAAACATGATGAAAGTAAAATTGTGCTCTCTTTGCTTTTATGACTGAATTTTTGTTATTTAGACTCTGTTGTTGGGTTAATTTAGTTTTGATGGAAATAAAGAAGAGAAGAGCAAGAAAGATGCTGAATATGAATATGACCTTATCCATATTGTGTACAGTTTAGTTTTGTAGTTGTTTACATTTTAGTATTGTAGTTTGTCTCATTTTGACTCAGGGCAGAAAACATCAAAATTTTCCACAATATGAGCCATATTCAATACTTTCAACATAAATAAAGCCAGGAAAATAGTTGTACATTATAGGACACTTGAAAATTCTTTGGAAGTGATATGTGAACATTATGTAGTTACTGTTTATATTGTTATTGTTGTTGTCATTATTGTCACCATCATCATTCATCAGTATTATTACTATCATTATTATTAGTGGCATTATTATAAGTAGAAGTAGTAGTATTGTTGCTGTTATTTTCGTTGTTATTTTCATTATTATAATTATCATCATCCTCATCATTATCACCACCACTACCACTCTATTGATGTGCTTAAAGCCCCACTGCACTACTTGAAGCTACTTGCTCCCTCTATATAGCAAACAATGCCTAAGCAGTGCCCGTTGGTTCCCCATGATCCCCTTTTTCTTATGTTAATTGAGAGCTGAGTTGATGAGATAACCACCTGTCAGCGACTACGCTGGGAGGTCTAATCCCTCCTGGACAAACTAGTGCAGACAGGCTTTAAATGAATTATTTCACTCTTCATCCTCTTATTCCAGAAGAAAAGCCAAACACGGAAAATGAGGATGTCTACGTCTTCAACTGGCAAGAGAAGGTGTTCAGCCGCCGGGAGGTGCAGCTCTACTCTAACGAGGCATCCTGCGAGGGTCCCCTGGAGCAGAAGTATTTCACCGATATAAAGCAACAAAAGGCCAAAGGAGGCAGGAAAACCAAGCGCATCTTCACCTATACTGATTATGATGGCTTCACCCACAGGGAGGAAGTAAGGTTTTGATTTGATTAGACCGGGAGAACTCTTGAGTCCATTCACACACAGGAAAATATGGAATTTGAACCAGGATTCAAATGGCACTCTAATTGCGCCTGTTTATTAGTGGATATATACAAATACACTCCATTTTCCTTATCTAACTTACTTGGACCTTTATTGTGGCACAAAAATGACAAGTAATCAGATATATTTTAAATCCAACAAATTATTTGTGTAATACGATCTAAAGCTTGCTAAGTAGCGAGACTATTTTTTGTTCACACGTATATGAAAAAAGTGGAATTTTGAATGCAGCTAAAAAAGAAGTTCTTGAACACCCCCATAGTGTGATAAAGAGGCAAAAATCTTCTATTTTCAATAGCCAGTCTTAAACAAAGTACCCCATTGTCCAATTGCTGAACAAATTATTCTGGGATAAATTGCTGATTTTGCCTAGAACTTCTAGATCAATGGCTCCTTTTGTATATGTTCGTTATGCAGGAAAGTCTTACAACCACCTCACCAAACGAAGAACCTTCATTTCTAGCAGAGAAGATGAGAAATGTAAGGAGAAGGAAGAAGATGGAGAGAAGAACGAGAGATACGTAAGTGTCTTTAGGCCAATTAGTCATTCCTTCTACGTTGCTGCCGATGTACATGATTGAATAGCCACTATCAATACATAGGAAACATTGATATGAAGATTGACTGTATGTGTCAAACCTGAACTCCTTTGTATAAGTTGTTCAAGGACATCAAGGTCAGAAAGTACAATCGGGATCCATCTTTGATCCAGCTCTGGTGGAAACATTGATTAGAATGAGATATTATTGGACAGCTTTTGATTTATTTACAAATGATTTGAAATGTACTTGGATAAGCAATCTGAAAGAACTGGACCGAGTGTACTTGTGGTAATGTAGATTGATTCTTGTGCAGTTTCCACCATAATTTGCTTTTGCATTGATAAAGAAGTGGTTGTTTTTATTGAATGGGTACCATCATTTATTTTTCGCTTACTTTAAATTGAAAGACTGAGAATGAAAGTGAAATTGATTGTTTGTGATTCACTGATACATCAACCACCAAATCATTCAAACCATTAGGACTAATACAGTAATAATGATAATTTTGTCTTCCCTACCCATGAAAGCCACATTGGTATTAATACTGCTCTTCCGGTGGACCCGGCAATTTTATTTGTTCAATTATTTGATTAAAGAAGCCTCTTCTTAAAGGGACTTAGTAACATTGTTCAGATGAGAGAAAATGGTGCTAAGGTAGTGACTTCAATTCTAGATGTATAATTAAAGATAATCTGAAAGTTTGAGTGAAAACGGACCATTATTAGTGATAACAATAGGGAAAAACTGATCTGATCGCTTCGTTAATTCTCCCAACTATATTATTACAATTTAATTACATTTTAGGTGAATGTAAATCGTCACAAAGCAATGAATTGGCTCTATATACCATTCCAGACATTTAAGTGTTGAAAGATTTTCAAAAGCCTGTTTTTTGTCTTAGTTTCATGGAAAAACGGTTGGGAAAATTCAAATATGGTTGGGAGAATTTACTGTTAATCACTGTTAAAGGATGTTGCACAGTGACGCCTTCAGAGAAAACCATAAATATCTTTGTGATTTGAGATTTTTCCCAGGATTTTTTGCCTGTTAGAGGGTAAGTACAGTAGAAGGAATATAATAAGTAACATTTCATACAAAAATTACACATTTTTTTCACCAACCTTCAACAATGTTACCGAGTCACTTTCATGGAAGTCTTTTGTGCATTTAATTTGAATTTAATCTTATCGTAAAACTACTGTAAATATTTTCATTTTTTATTTTTCAATTTGAAATTGAATGTTTAGGCAAGGGGATCCAATGCTGATGCAGAGGAGGACAAACTTAGTGGTACAAAGACCTTCTGAGGAACAGAAAAAGAGCTCTCATGTCATCGATACACCCATGAACACCATGTACATCATGGCTGATCTTGGTATTATGGATAGGTATGTAGAATTGACTTCCATTGTAACTTCTTGTGCAGTTGTGTTGTGTTTCTTTGGTGTAATTGATACACCGATCAACACCATGTATAGCATGAACTTTGTTGATGTTATGGATAAGTATGGAAGTTTGGACTCCAGTCTAAGTGCCAATGTAGTGTGAGTTTTGTGTTAGTGTAAGTGATACACCCATCAACACCATATATATAGCTTGAATTATGTTGGTACAAATGTATTATGGATAGGTATGTAAGATTGAACCTTTAGTTAGTGTCAGTGCTTATATAGTGTTAAGTGTCAATGATATACCCATCAATGCCATGTAGAACATTATCTTGGTCTTATAGATAAGTATGTAGGATGGATTTTCCAGTGTAAATGCTATTGTAGTGTAAGTGTGGTGTTAGTGTCGTTTATGTATCCATCAACAACACCATTAAAATTATGGCCGACTTGACGGATGATTTGACTGCCCATGTACTGTCAACCTGTAAGGAAATACATGTAGAGCACAGTTTTGTGGACATACTTTGACAAACATAGTTTGCTTCTTTAGTAGTGCCTGGTCAAACATTTTTCGAGGTCCAAAAAGGTTTAAATTTATTTATGACATATCAGTCAGTCAAGAATTACCTGAGATTAGCTGTGCATTCCAGAAAACAAACGTATGTTGCATAATTTAGGAGATGATTGCATAGGATAACCTAACTAAATACCATTCAATTCGTTTAGTATATACATTCTGAGAATTTAAGAAATTAATTGTTTATGATCTTCTCCTATAGGATTATTTATTTATTTATTCCTGTTTGTAAATTCTCTTTTCAGTGAACCTAAAGAAGAAGATGAATGCACTTTGTGTACAATCAAGGTAAGAATATCATCATATTTAATTGATGTTGTTTTTGTCATTCCATCATGTCTTATTGATATTTCAAGGAAGAAAGAGAGTGGAAAGAGAAAGATGGACAAGAAGATTCACTGTAGACATTGGAAAAGTAAAGGAAAAATGAAAAAGAGACATAAGCTATTATAGAGAGATGGAAAAGAATCTCTCGAAAGAAAGAAAAAAGAAGAATAAATACAATCTAAACAAAAAATAAAAACAAGTTAGAAAAGTCATTTCTTTTACCTTGGTATACCATTTGGCAAAGCTTAGAACATCAGCGTAAGTATTTTACTGAAATGTGTGTAATCTTCCATTTCTACATCTTTTGTTCAGGTGCCTCAATTGTCTTGTTTGTTGAAAGAAAGTACAGTTCTAGGTGTATTTGAATTTGAAACATGGCAGGGCGGGACACCTTCCAGTACTTTCTGACGCCTGTCATTCATTTTGTAATATCCATTGTAGAAGAAATCACATGTTTTTCCATCCAATGACAGGTATCCATGGGCGGAGTCATCACGGTTTCCCCTGACTTTACCCATCATCGTGAGCCTTACACCATTGTGACCGACTCCGCCGGGCGGGACACCTTTCAGTACACCCTGACCTTGGCGTCGAAGTCCATGAGCTCCAAGGAGCAGGCCAAGGAGAACAAGATGTACCATGAACTTCTTCAGAGACACACAGACATCATCACTGCATACGTGGGGCAAGACTTTGAGCAGGTATGGGTACTACAAGACATTTATTTTGAGGTGGTACTGCATTTTCAATTTGAACATACATTTGTCCTTTGACGGTCCGACAGAGAACTTAGAAATGTTGTCCTTCTGCTCTTGTTTGCGTTTGTCCTTGAACTATATCCTTCTTAAAATTTTCTACATTTTTTATGTAGGATCAGAGCAGTAGTATACTAAAGTTCCCTCTCCTGAAGGCCTAGGTCAAGTAGGTTTGAGTGTTAGTTTAATCTAAGGCGAAAGGTCAGCCGTCAGTGAAATATCCTTGAGAAGCATTCTACTCTCAATACCTTTTTACATCTTTGAGGTAGGATCACAAGCTCCATAACACAGATGCATTTCTCAAAGGCCTATGTGTGATAACCTTCTGTGACTGGAGACATCGAACCTGAACGTGTATAGTGTATGTAATTCTTAAATTTAATTTATGAGCTTACTGGTTGATTTCAATGTCTCTTCTGTCTCTCTATATAAATATATTTTTCATTTCTCATGATTTTTTTTATATAGGCGCCCCCTGGAACATTGAGGTTGTGCATCCTTGGTGAGATAGTGTCGGCCAAGAACTTTGAGTATGATGGGCTCTATGTCCACTACTTTGTGGAGCTACCGAGACGTAAGTTCCTTCTTCCATTTCAAATAAAGATTTTAATCTTGATAAGTTGTTAAGTGTACTTTCCAAGAACATGTCATAAACACAAATCTAACAATTAAAAAGAAAAGAATGCCCTTGATATTTGTCTTAATTTGATCAAAACACATCCCTGATTTTTTTCTTTCACATAAATTTGTATATGTATCTGTTTCTTCTCCATCTATTTCTATATTGGTACCCCCTGAACAAACAAGGTGATTAGGCGGTACAATATGCTCGAGAAATATATTGATGGCCTTGAAGCCATCCATCTCAACTCAGAATCAGCACAATAAAAAGCAAGCTGATTATGTTATTTTTGCAGGTGAATACCAAGTTTTGTTTACATCATAAAAATAATTCGTCATTTACTTTGTTTTATTATTCAATTCTTGAGTAGATTGGGCAGCTGATAGGGCCCAGATGTTGTCTGGAGTTACACAAACCTGTTTTACCAAGGAGATTAATAGAGTGAGTATGCTAGCCTTTTTTGGTCACATTCAGGATATTTAAATGTCCTTTTTTTCTTTTCTTTTTTTCTATTTAATTTCCAATGATCTATGGCAAATGGGAAAATTCGAGCAGGGATCCACCTTAACATTATTCATAGGTGGTCAAGGTGATTTTTTTTGAGGATATGTATAAAAGCTATATGCCAACTGTTTTTCTGACATTTTGGGATACAGAGTGATCATATTGACACCTACATGTATGAGTGGAAACTAGTAACATACCCAGATCAAAGTGCTTTAATTGGTTTCCAGCATTCTCTATCAAATGGTATGTACATGTATGTAAGAATTAATTCACTTGTGATTAATTTTAGCATCGTTTACTCAAATGTTTTACATTCTCTTAGGAATACACGTCCAACTTCAGTCACCCATTTGAGATGGAGGTCTACTATCAGATGAATGAATTCACAGAGGAGGACCAGGACACCCTTCCTAAGTGGCCTCAACTCTTCCTGGAGGTCCTGTCGCTGGATACCTGGCAGAGGTACAGGACTGAGGGCTATGGGTGCATCACTGTACCCCCAAATCCTGGTAAGTAGGAGTTCTTTAGGCCTTGGTTAATGGTAAGGAGGGTTGTCACTGTACCCTTTATTTTTAGAAATTGATGAATAACTATCAGTACAGAACGTTTTACTCAAGGTATTTGGTAAAGTACAGGGGGAAGACAAATATTAGGCTATGATTTTAGAACAGTGTTTCAAATTGTTTATGCTTCATTTCATAATCTTTTTTTTCTCATCATTCAGCTAATAATACACATCCTTAATATTTTCCTTTTCATAATTCAAACCAATAAAAAGTCTTATATTTTGGCACTGAGTGTAGAGTTAAATGATCATCACTTGAATCTGTAAATCTGAAGGCGAACAAATTAGCTGGTTGGGCCAATAGTATATCATCTTCCCCTGATATAATAACCTAAATTAGACAAGTACCCCACCAGTGATATCATTCCTTGCTATTTCCTCAAATTCCTACTTCAGGTACCTACACATTCGAGGTGAACATGTGGCGACCGTTGGGCAAGAACTCGTACGACGATATGAGGCGTTTCTTCATCGGTGGATCTCCGGAGCTTGAAGACCCTAGCTATGTCTCTGTTCCTCTGACCCATGATGGCAAGGTGCTGAGTCGGTTCGGGCTCAAGACGGAGACGACGGGGAGTGTGACTGTGAAACTCAACCTCATGCAACAGAGCAGGTAGGGGCTCTGATATCTGTACCAAAATATTTTGGGATATGAAAACTGTTATCACTCTTTTGTTACTCCAAGCCCATGTTGACTCAGACTATGATCATGATATTTATGGCTTCCTGCCAATGACACTGAGTAAGTATTTTTTTTAAATGTTAAATAAAATATTGCAATATGTGGTGAGTACTATAAAATTCAGAGTGTTCGGGGCTGAAAACATCTGAATCACTGTAAGAACACTGAAATTTATACTCCTGCAAATCTACATACATTTTAATAGATCTTTTTTATTATCTGCCTTTGCAAATATATTTTTTGAATTTTTACATCTTTTGTTTTCTCTTTTTTTTTTCTTTCCTTATATTTTATGACTACGGTAGTTATCCTCTAAAAAAGGTGTCATATTTAATGAATTGACAGGTAGTGAACGTTCCATAGCTACCCGTTCATCGCTTAATGTATATTTAAAGGGAAAGACCAGTTTTGGAAATGCCCTCCTCTCAAAAAATGAAATAGAAGCTCTCATTACCAATCATGTGAAAGAATATGTTTTGACTAATACGTGATGATACAAATTTTGCCAGGGAAACCGCCTACTAATTGATATATTTGGTAAATTATTATATCTATTGGGACCAAATAGATATAATAATTTACCAAATATATCAATTAGTAGGCGGTTTCCCTGGCAAAATTTGTATCATCACGTATTAGTCAAAACATATTCTTTCACATGATTGGTAATGAGAGCTTATTATATCTATTGGGACCAAATAGATATCGCGCACGTGTCGGGTAGTCCCATATACATCTTTCTGTGTACAGTGCTTGTAACTTTACCAAGACTGGGCCAAATTTCTTATCATTTTGATGATTCCAGAACCTTGCAATACACACCAATACTTATATGCTAGATGATCAACCTTTTCTATCGATTCCACAACGTTTCTTTCACAATGCAATCGCATGACCAGAACTGGTCTTTATCTTTAATATTACGTTTCATTCTTGCTGTATTACAGGTCCTTCATGGATCAGATCTCATCACGAAAGAATGTTGGGACTTTGATTGACAGATTAGGGTGAGTTCACACTTTCTTTATTGTCTTGAAAAGGGAAAAGTCAGAATCATATGAACCTTCTTTATTAACATAAGTGTTAAATGCTATTAATTTTATTTGGAATTCATGTCTGTGGTCCCACCATGAGGTATGAAGTGTTTATCAATATTTTCCTCTGTGTGAGTTGTACATGTAGATGAGGAAGATCAATATAAACCTAAAACTTTGCACAAGTTAATAACACCATACCAGTGCACTAAATGCATAACCTTGTATGAAGAGGAATGGTTTTTGTAACAGATGTTCCATTATTAGATTACCATAACAACTTTATCAATCAGTGTTTTTGTGTATTATAGTTCCAGTGTGAACTGGATATTTAGAAAGGCTCAACTCTTGTGTAAAAGCTTGTTACCCATGTAATTTTAACCTTTGGTCCTTAAAGTTGCTATCTAAAGTCTTTAATGTTTTTCCTATGCAGTGGAATGACAGTGCAGACTTCAGTAGCAGGTGTATTAGGTAAGTCCTCTTATTTTGGCCAATTTTGCATATTGCAGGGCTTTAGGCATTGCCTCATTCAGCCATATCTGTGGAGAAGTTGAATTGTTTAGTTTCCAGGGGGTGTTTCACAAAGACTAAGATCGACTTTAAGTTTGGACTTTACTATTGCAGGCTGTTCATGATACTGGTTGCTCTCACCGTTGGTCTCTCAATTATGATTTTAGATAATATTTTTTCCTTCAATAATGAATCAAATAATGATCAAAAAAGGTAAATTCTGTAGATTTGTGACCACGATTTGTGACCACGATTTGTACGTCCCTTGATAAACCAATGCCAGGAATGGTTAGAGGAACCAGTGGCATGAACGGCCTGCCATACAGTCAAGTCCAACTTAAAGTCGATCTTAGTCTTTGTGAAACACTCCCCTGGTGTGGTCATTAAGTGGTGGAACATATTGTTCTATGCTTTAATTAAGGATTTACACATTCTTCATTGTGTCAAACTGTTAGATTGCTCTTAAAATTGCTTATGTCGTTATGTATGCACACATTTACTACTCTAGTATTTTGTTGATATGAAAAATAAAATGGTAGAAAATAATTGTTACTTTGAATTGAATATCTTGTAACTTTGAGATCTAAGGTTCAAAACCAAGGTCCAAAGCCATTGCCATTTTGTACGGCATTAATGCTCAACTACCAAGTCCCATGGATATGACTTGAGGTTGCTGGTCAGCTGAATAGGTACTTGTTACAACCTATACTTGCTTTCTCAGTAGTTCAAAAAAGACCCACATCAACACTTAATGTGTTGCACTTTACAAATCTCCTAATGTTCTCACTCTAATCAAACTTGTTTGTGACTCAATCCTTTGGAAATGGCTGAAATTGCCAGTGTAGTGAATTGGTATGTACATAGTCTAGATTATTTTTCTTCAGCATATATAATGTCATCTGGTGGGAGCCAAAAAGGCGTTAACTCTGTGTAAAGTCTATGAGTTAATGCCCTTCTGGCTCTCAACAGATGATACAATCACAAGTGGAAGAAATAAAAGTGGCCACTTATGACAAGTGTAGTGTTAAATCATAGTGATGATTACATATTAAAACAAGAGGGACTATACAAAAAAGTGACTACAATTGTGTTTTTTCTTTTCCAGATTTATTCCAGAAGGCAAGAAAGAGGATGCAAGCTGCCCAGGATAAATTAACAACCATATGAGCACACCCTGAAATGAGTCTTTGTGGTACTTGCTTTTGCTTTTGTGTATGTGGACGATTGGTCCGTTCAGAAGACAGTTGAAGACAGCTGGGAATATGGAGAAATCCACACGTTCTACCCAATCACCTGCATAATGAGTCGACATTCTTGTAGTTGACTTTACTACTGACGGGTCTTACATAATGTGCATCCATCAATCCACTTCAAAGAAACTGCCTATAAGAAGGAAAAAGCTCAAACAATTCTTTTCACAAAGCACTCCTATCCCCTAATCTTCTATAGGTCATCCTTGAGAAAACCTGATTGGGATGATGTCCAACCAAGAGGGATGGATGTTTTTCGACTAGTGAGATACCGGTATGTAGATGCAATAAATGGGAATTCCTCAGAATACAGAGTAAACAAAGTGTGGCACATTGCACACAGGAACTCCTGATTGAGGATCTTTTGAGGGGGATACAGATGACTCTGATTCAATTCTGGTAATGGTGTATTTTTGTATGGAAATACCTTCACCTTTGACCTTCACAGGAGGAGATGGAGGGAATGGAACACAGAGAATAAATTGAAGATGCTGGTTCAACCTATTGTTAAAGAGCAATAGCCTGAATGTTTCTGAAGGGAAGAAAATATCAAGTGGTTTTCACATGTAGTTGGGAGACATAATTGATTCAAAACTAGGTTGGAATTGACATATGATCTGAATAGTGCATGACCCATGGGAATTTGAACTTGTATAATTTTATGTATGATGCAAGATTTTAGCGCCTAGAAAAGTAGTATTAGGTGCATTAAATATTCACCTTATTATTATTATTATAGTTATTGGTTTATTCAAGACATATTCAAAGGGCACAGTGTTTATGACCATCAAATTATAATTATTTCTTTTTCCTAATTATGATTATTGTTACGTAGGTCTGTCCTAATTAGAATACAAAATCAATTGTGCAATATATTCCTTTTGACAGATTTGTTACTGTTTATCAATCATATGTACCTGCACCAGATAAAAACTGAAGTATGTGAAAAATTCAAACACGATGTACTCATTTTTAGGTCTTGTACATTCTTTCAAATGCTAGTAAGTATTGATCATTGGAAAAGGTTTCATTTTTTTTTCTTCAAGAAAAATATGAATTTAATGCAGTTTATGAATTGCTTGGCATTGTTAAGTTTGAGTAGGATAGAGTATGGAGCATTTTTTTTCTTCAGTATCTGATTGAAATTGCTTCACGGTTAAGATTTGATACAAGAGTTTTGTTGTTGTTCTTTTTTGTTTTGTTAATTATTGGTTTATTTTTTTAAAAACAGATATTGTATTAATGTTCAACACACGTCTGAAACATCGTCCCTGTTCTGTAAAAAGGAAGAACAGAACAACTTCAAAAATCCATCCAACTATATAGATCACCTTGACTCTACACAATACATTATATGAGTACCAAAGAGAACATTGTATTCTAAATGACTATTGTCACTGCTTGTAAAATTGTTGATATTTTTGGTAAAATCTATTTTTAATCCATCTATTACTGTACTACTAGCTAATCCTTTTTCCAGTGACATTTTGAAGGATTATCTTAACATAATGTGAGGAAATGTTTTGATATGACAATGACAACTACAATGTGTAATTACCAGTAATTTGCACACATAAACATGAAAAGAAACACTTTATCCTAAGATGCATTTGTGTATTTTAGAAGTTATTTATTTCATGACCAATTGAATTGCAGAAATGTTAATGCATTTACATTGAAACCATATAAAGAATATATGGCTTTTTTCATAAGATATCTGTATCAATGATTTCTTAATATTCTTTAAAAGAAAATTGTAAAAATGTAATCTTATTTGTAAATAAATTCTTATTCAAATTAGAAAAAATTAGAAATATGATGCCGAACATCATCATTTTTGTGTATTTTGTTTCATCTAAAAATGTTAAGGGGTCGCCTCCTCTTTCCCATTTGATTCTGTATATACTGCAAATAAAAAGTTGTGGAAATTTTGAAAAGAGTCCAGATTTATAAAAAATTAATAGTAGTGCAAAATGATAGAATTGAAGCATTGAATGTGTGAAACTCATTGAACTTTTTTTTGTCATCTGTCTCAAGCAACTTATTATTGAAGGGGGTCAATTGGTTGCTTTTTAATATTTACATGCAAGGACAAATATCAAGGTAGAAAATCCATAAACAACTTTGCTCTAAATTCACAATAGACTATACCCAATATGTCTACAAGTCTTAATGTATGAAATTCTGAAGATAATGCAACTCGCAAAAGAATGCCATGATTATAAACAATTTTGCTTGGATTCATTCAAAATTGATTTAATTGGAAATAGCTATCCATAATTAAGATTACAAATCCCGTTTCAATCTAAAACATCTATGAATTGGGTAAAGGTCAATGTTAATTGATTGCATATCTCCTTGATTCCAATATTTTCTAGATGCATGTCCAAAAGAAAATTTGAAAGTCTTAAAACTGATGTTTACAATGATTGCCAAGTTTTACAGTGGAGAGCACAATTGGCTATCTTGAACAGGTTTACAGATGAAAATGTTCAGGACCCATCTACCAATAATAGTTGCATAGCGTGGAACTGAAAGTCTGTAATGATTCATGCCTATAATCAATCACCCTTGCAGGTAGAAGATCCTAATTCCTTCACATGAAATAAAGGTGTGATAAAGTTTACTCTGCATAACATAGTTGCAAAGTCAAAATTTCCCTATTAATGTTGAAAAACAAATCTGATCAAACTATGTAAAACGTGTTATCTACAAATCCAAAGTCGAACTATTTTTGTGTGGTCCCGACAGATTCGACTTGTGCCGAGTTAACTGAATATCAGTTCCCCAAATACTGTTATCACATAAGACTATACATATTAAACTGGTTGTGCACCAGACAAAAGGAGTCAAAATTCTAAATTGTTGATGTTCCTTGCTTTGGAGTAATAAGCTGTCGCAGCAACGTGGATGATGTGTGGATTGAAATGAAGTATAAGAACAGTCTAAAGTTTGAAATTATATTTTTTCTCAAAGTGTACGTAAGTTGTTCTATCATCCACCTGCATCCTTCCGCTGGCCCCCAAACAACCTGTGAAGATTGCCGGTAGTTAAATCATTGCATTATTGGCTGGATGGGCTTCTTCTGTAAAACATCACAGCTTTGTTTCTGCGGCTCTTGATCACTGGTCTCTATGGTAATCTCACTGAGTCATGCGTATGATGCCAAACTCCACCACCATTTCTTTGCTGCCAAGATTGTCACAACGGCTGCCACATTACATCCCTGTTTCGTTTCCGTAGCTCTAGCTAACTTGATCAGTACACGATGCACAAACCCACCACCACGAGGCATGTTCCAACAGCCATAATCATCACAAAAGCTGTCCCTGTGAATAAGACTCATTCCATCTCAATCGAACACTTTTCTGATATACTATCGTGCATATCCATTGAGGTACAGGAGTAGTAACATGGCTGAGTGGCAGGAGCGTCTGTGTTCACAGCATGTATAGACCACAGTGAACTATCCATGATGTAGGAATCGTGGTCTTGGTTCATCCATAAACCCCTTGGTCTCCAATGGCTATACAGCAGGATGAGTTTACAGCCTGGATATGAAAAGAAAGAAAGAACTTAAAATAAAAGATCTCAAAGTTGTTAGACATATTATATAGATTCATCGTGGACTACATAAAATGTCTGACAGTTCCTGTTGTATAGTTACAGCTTAGAATCAGGCAGCTCATCCCAAGGTTCAAGCATCAAGTCGGAACATTCTTTGACCACATGTATCCTTTGGCTTTTACAGTAAAATTGTAAAGAACCAATAGATTTTTAGATGATCATAGGTATTCATGAGGTCATTATTACCACAAATGAATTCAATGAGGCATTCAGGGGCAGTCCAATGTCCAATTCTAATACATGGGAGGGTGTAACTTTTTTTTTTTTTTTGGGGGTAAAAATAGTCAATGTTTAGTTTTTATTGCTTAAGTAGTAATATCCCTTTTAGCAATTTAGACAATGTGTGGACTTGACTCTGTCGCGAATGCATCTATGTTTTCCAAGAAAGGTCAGAAGTTTGGATGTGTCTTTCTTAACATGCACATCTGTAAGTGCATCTGTTCACACCTCTCTGTCGGGCACACAAGGCTATATGCAGTCATTGGATCTTGAAATTTAATTGACCATTATGTACAATGGTTTGTACAAAACTTTATGTGTGTCAGCAGGGGAATTCCTAATAGTTTTTACTGCCTTTGGAATTACACATTTTAATGTACTTCTGCCACTCACACAACAATACCGGGTAATCATTTAATTTCACTGGACATATACCTGTCTTTGAGATTTGACTAAGCATGCTGTTCTTTTGATCGAGGTCTCTGTGTTACGACTGGTGTTCCCATCTTTGCCATCTGCTCTCAGCTGGATACGTGTGTGAGGTACAGTCAACCAGGTCCTGCCTAAAGCCGGTTTGGGTTCACCTCTTTCGCCTCTCACCGTATTATTACACATCTGAAAAATGTCAATAGAAAAAGTTCATTTACAAAAGTTCCTATTTAGTACACATGGAAGAAAAACAAAATATCACTTTTACCCAAAGTTTAATGGTAGAATAGAAAGTGTTGGCAGATGATAAATTACAGGAAACATGATATTACATATCCTCCTGCAAAAAAAAATGTCTGTTCCACCAACATAATCAAGAAGAGGGATGCTTTGAGTAATTTGGGTGAAAAGAAAAAGGAAACTTCTTCATTTTACATCACACACCATGTCTGCACTGTTATTAATATAAGGTCCCTCATCACAACTTTCAAATATTAATATTTTTTATCATATTTTTCTAAAATTTTGGCAGATATGTTTCTCCTTTTTTTGCTCCCACTTGTTTGCACTGAAGCCAACTTTTCCATGAAAAGGTTAATTCCCCATTAAAGTTCAATGCGATGCATCAGCTTACCACAACAGCTATAGAGTAATCAGCAGCGAGAGACTTCAAGGACCTTGCCAGATGAACCATCATCCCCTGACCTAGCATAATCAATATATTTGCAGAAATTAGTACGACATATTGGAGCATACTATACAGAACAAGGTACAGATTAAAATGGTGAATTCTGATTGTTGTGGACCACTGCACACATCTGATGCCCTGATTAGTGAAGCATTAATTGCAGCAGTTGCTTACTCTATAGTAATAAAAACTACATGTACATTTCTGGAATAAAAATATGTATCTGAAATTATCTCAGTAAATGGAATATAATGTAAAGATTACAGGTTGTAACACAGTAAAAAGAAAGTATAATGTAAGACACTTTTTGGTTCACATCCTTATTTGAAACTGAATACATAAAGGCCTGTGATGTTATTAAGTTTGATCATTCACAATTTTTCTTCCAAGGCCACAATTCAAGAACCTTCTAGACTATGTTTATACAGTCAAACCTGCTTTAGTGACCACCTGTCTACAAAGACCACATTATTTGTTTCCCTTGAAAATAGTTTCTCATTGAAACCTGTACTAAAGGAACCTGTCTACAAAGACTACCTGTCTACAAAGCCCACTTTTTGTGTTCCCTTGGGCGGTCGATCTAGACAGGTTTGACTGTAGTATGAACAGAAAAAGACATTAAACTTACAGCAAGGTATTTTCAATATTTTATGATCTATTTCAATAACAAAATGTATGAAAAATGATGTTGATTCTACAACAATTCCAATTAAAAAGAGATTTCAGTGTATAGAATATATCAGAAGAATTGAACTGTACTATAAAGTGCTCACCTTCACTATGTTTTCCTCCAAGTAGCGGAGCCAAGACAGCAGTGACAGAATCCACAACCACCAGCTTAAGAGAGCTGTAGAAGGCTTCTGAAGCACTATCTATAGATGCTTTGATGGATTCCAAAAGGTCAAGAAGGTCATAGAGGTCAAAGGTCTTGGCACAGTGAACCTTTTGCAAAGCTGCTGATGTTACCTGTAATTAATACAGAAGGAGACTTGTTAAAAGTAGCTTGTGACTTTGTACAGACCATTCATCTGCGTTATTATGCACCAACAAATTTGTCATATATATTACTCTACAGATTCCTCAGTTCATAATATCGATGACGAATTGAGACAGATACAAATGTAACTGATCAAAAAACATTTTACATATCTACGTAATTTTGAAAATATGTTTGTAATCAACAAGCAGCTTATCAAAGCTTTTATTTCTGGATTCTTCTCTAATCGAGGCCAAGTACAATAATTTGTTATATTTGCAAAAATAGCAAATATGTTACACTGTGAATAAATATCTGTTTCAAGGTAGAGTCTAACATTTTTGGGAGCTATGACCACAAAGCCCAAAAGACAAAATCTGCTAAATTAATATAAACAGAAAGATATAACCCCCAAAACCCCAAAGAAATGAGTTTGTGGATTGGGTATAGAACCTTGTTACACACTTAGAAAAAAAAATGTGTGAAAAAATGTTCCATTTTAACACATTGAACAATTACCACTGCTTGACTTCCTTTCTTTTCTTTAAATGAAAACTGAGAACAGATTTAAGCACAATTAATACAATTTTTTTAAAAAGAGAATTCAACCAAAACTAGAAGAGAATAGAGTGTGCCATATGTACCTGTTCACTGGTGCTTTTGTGAGCAATGATATCATGAAGTCTGCTGGCATGAAATCCACCATTAGTGTCTATGAAGAGAACATTCTGTTCAGATGACACAGCCACACAAGAAGCAAGGGTCAGGCAGAACTATGGGAAGAATGATATGACAAGAAAAGTGTTCTTTATAGGCTAGTGGTCTTTGGATACAGGTAAACAGGTTCCTTTTGATATAACTTTATAAGTTCAGGATAAACACAAATGAGAACAGCTGCAGAATACCTCAACATACAAGTCATCCTAACCCTGACCCTAACCCTCAGTTCCTAACTCTTAACCCTATTATGCATGGAGGAGTATTCTCCAGTTGACAAGTGAATTGTCTAAGTAGGTGGTTGCTAATGCTCTTTGACTGTACGTAGATTAGAAAATAAGCATAGATTGAAGGATTATATTAATATTTACATGTAACCTTAAACTCGGATAAAAGTGCAGTGAAAAATTAAGTTTTAAAGAATCAAACAAAACTTATACTGAAGACAAGAAAAGCTAATGTTTTGAAACATGTTTTAGTAAAAGAAATGTATGAAAGCTGTGTAATAATCAAAGAAAAAGGCCTCACGACTCGTAGAGTAACCTGTGGGTAGGATGAGAGATTGAGAGCCCTTCGGATTCTTTAATAATCTTTTCCATACACAACCAAATTGACCCTTTTACCTGTGTTTTGCCGACTGCTGCCTGACCAACTATCTCTGTCAGCTCTGAGGTGTAGACTCCACCATCCAGGAGTTTATCAATACTATTGACAAAACAAGTAAAAACTATGTTGGCAAAATGTCCAAATTTTATCAAACTTTATTCAAATTTATTACTTTCACTTTTCATGTGGGTACAGAGCATATGCACCCTCCCCTAATTCTATTTGTGCCAAGTTTATTTTCCTCCTAGATTGGATTAATTTATACTAAACAGCTGAACCAAGAGGTGAGGCATAAATATGGGCATTATAAACGCGGACCCTTTCATAATTATTTTGATAACTTTTATCTTATATAAATTTGAAACAAACTTAGATTTATATTTCCACAGTTTTATTTGTCAAAATTGTACACTAGTCATTAATTTACATGAAATTTCAACCCAGGTGTCACATAAACCAAAGGACATAAGGACATTGTTTACTTTTAAAAAAAATGTATAGCCCCTAAGCCCCCTATAGCTCTATAAAGTATCAGCAGATAAGATTTTCTTACCTATCGCAACCTGTTGATAGATAGGCGACCGTGGATATGACTTCATCATACAGATCACTCCCATTGATAGGGAAAGCAGAATACTGTGCTAGGAGCAATCTTCTTATTGATGATAGAACCTACAGAAAACATTGAAGAGGCAATCAAATTTAGGAAATATAAAAAAAGAGCTGTTCATTGTCCGTTTTTAACGAGAAGGGTATTAACTCTCTGATAAATAACGTAGTCAATGCACAGGCTCTTGGTAGATGACAAGTATAGGCGAAAATTTTAAAAATAAGAATCAGTGATAATCATTATATCACTGACACTAATAATAATAACAGCAATAAAAAGTCAATATGAAAAAGGAAACAATGTTATTTCAAAAATATTGATAATTAATATAACTGTAATTATATGAGAACAGAGAGACCCAATAATGAAAAGTACTGATGATTATGATGATGATGACAATGGCAACAACAACAATAAATAGTAATAATAATAATAACAATAAGGCCAAACAACAAAAATAACGCGTTTCTCGTCCGGACTTTAAAAAAAAAGGAGGAGGCAGGGCATTACTATTTACTATTTTTCAATATTTGTTAATTTTTTTCCAAGATGGCTGCCATGCTAATAATAGCTGGCCAAGCCTACTTATTCACATACATGTATATTGTGCTATGTGAGTATACTGATGCAATTTATGACAAAACAAAAACTATTTAAACAAATTGTATACCACAGGATTTTTTTTTGTTGCTTTTGTACTTCTTTTTGTTTTTTTGTTGGAGGCCACCATCCTAGTCAAGCATCGCTTATGATTGCGGTCTCCTGCACTTTTTTCAACAGATAGTTCGGATAATACTTCAAATTTATGATAATATGTTATGGGAATATTAAGTTTCGTTATTGTATGTACATATGTAAAAAAAAACATTTTGACATGAAGTAATTATTGTTTGTATATGTTGTATTATACCTTACATTTATATGTTCTTTGTTATTCAGTTTTATTATATTTGGAAAAAAGGAGAAATAAAATAAAATCAAATATAAATAGTAAAAAAAAAGGAGGCGGCGGCCAAAAAGGAGGCGGGCGGAACGAGAAACACTTCTTTTTTGTTATTTGGCCTCAAAATATCAATAAAAATAACAATAAAAATGATAATAAAAATAATTATAATAATGATGATAATGATAATAAATAATAAATAATAATAATGAAAACAATGAGGTAATAATCCAATTATAACAAAATTAGTAAGGAAGATGATAACAATTACAACTGCAGTACATGTACTGCACCTATGAAAAGTGAAAGAGAAAATATTCATACCCCCCAAAAATGTAGTGTACATGTAGATAATGAGGACAGTATTTGAGAGACTGGCCAAGAAATAATAACACTAATTTAGACAAGGTAAAACTGAGCTGAAGTGAAGCCAAAATTTCTCACCTTATAGGATAATGAACATTTCCGGGACAATTCTTCTGTATCTGTCGTCACAAAATCTATTACTGCAGAGGATCGAGGAAACATAAAAGAAGTTGAACACTTGTAAGTTATAGATGTACAAGGTTATGGAAAATGACAGGAAATATAAAACAAGATACAGAGATGAACAAGAAAAATGAATGAACTCTTTTTTGGTCTTTGCAAACAGATGTCAGCATACAAATACAACCGTTTGAAAAAATAAACCATTGGAAGCTAGGGAATTATAGTCCTGTAGACAGTTCTTAAAATATTACTTGAATTTTCACAGTAAAAGAGGGAAATTTACATTTACGGTTTGATATTATGCATTGTAGGAGTGGTTTGTGTTTAACTTTGAAAAAATAATCAAAACTTGAAATTGAATTCAATTAAAAATGGAGTGAATTTCTTTCAATTTTTTCAAAAACATTTAAAAGTAAAACCGTTAAAAATTAAACCACTAGATCCATAGATCTACTATTTATCTACTACCCAAACTAACACTGGTATTAATAATGATGAAATTATTTTCTTGGGTACGAATGCAAATTCTGATTCATCCCAAGGCCAAGTAAGCTACTAGTAGTAGATCTAGATCTAAGAAGAACTTAAAACCAATTTAGTTCACTGAAAACAAACATTACATTGAATGCAACACAAGGGACCGAGATGGTAAAATCGGTTAACTTATTATCTTCAAAATATTACCAGTTTTTACGTCACAGGTATTCAAACTTTTGAGAACTTCGGTAGTCATTGAGGGGCACATCCCAACTTGCAGAAGTGACATAGTAACAGTGAAATTTGAACCATTATCGGTGAGAATTGACGATGACGACGAGTTCTGTTCCCATTAACAGCTGACAATAACAAAATGCTCGTGTGTAAACGCAGCGTGGGTACGGTATATGAATGGAATGTCTAGTCTACTATACAAACACCTCATGATTTGGACATTTGATATTATGATTTATGTCCCAATATTGAAAACCGTGATAGAGAATGTAACCCGGAATATAAATAACTTAAATTTTTTTGGAGGCTGGGTGACAGTCACCAGTTAAGCCACGCATATGTGTAAATATCAAGTAATGTAATGCCCTTAATGCCGCTGCTTTAATATGCTTTATCGGTATATTTGCCCATTGTATGGAGAGATTTTAATTTTTTAAAGATTAAATATCAACTTTCGAACTACTAGTTGAAAATTCGGCATTGCAGTAACTTTCGTTGATGGTAGGGCATGGGCTATAAGTTCCTTACATTTACCCACTTATAGATAAGAAAATTATGGGCTTATACAAATTATAGAAGGCCGCTTAGGCTTGTTTAATTCACATATACTTTTGGAAAGCAAGGCAAAAGATCATATTTTGAGAAATATTAGACAGATGGAGGTAGATAGATAGATAAATAGAAAATAGGTATATATAGAAAGATAGGTAGTCTAGATAGATAGAAAGATATTAGATATATTATATATTATATAGTAGAATTAAGGAGTGATATAATTATATAGAGAGAGAGAGAGAAAGAGAGAGAGAGAGAGGGAGGGAGAGAGAGAGAGAGAGAGAGAGAGAGAGAGAGAGAGAGAGAGAGAGAGGGAGGGGGGGAGATGAAGAGAGAAAGCTATCAATGAAATGAAGACAATGCTCTCCTGGAATAGACTGTAATGGATGTAGTAGTAATAAAGGTGCAATCAGGCTGGTGCAAGTAAGGATGACGACAAGATCAGATTTTGGTGCCTATTACTCCAAAATTCAAATTTAGTTTGACAAGGAAAAAAGCAGGGAGTGGTCCGGACCCCATGACTCCCTTCAGGATCCACCTATGAGTCCCTACAAATTACCACATTCTGATATGTTCTAGAAAACCCTTTCCATTCAAGTTTTTGTTATCGAATATATCTTTCATGACTAGTATATAGTACTTATTAGTAGTAGCACATAATTATGATGCAACGGTGACTTTTTAGGGCGAGGAAACTATGAAAATGGTTTTCGGACTTAGACTAGAATGCGGAGGAGTGGCTAAAATACTCAAACGTATACACATCATGAGTATGCGCATATCCATATGCCTATGTATAATCGTGCCGGTTAGATATCCTACGGAAAAATACTGATCACTTTTAACGCAGGTTTCACTTTGGATAATCTGAAATTCACAATCAAGCTTATACATTTTGTAAGTATTATAAATCAAGAGTGTGCCTGTTTCATTAATTTTAATATGAATGTTACATATTGTATGATCGTTTTAACCTGACTTGTATGATTGCGTTTGTTTGTTTTTTGTTGTGAGTGTGACGATGTGCGAGCAGCCGCATGCACGCTGCCGAGGCAGTCCGGATCCCGATGGGAGGCGGTCATGGAGGCTTGCAACATGCTGCATGCTCGCGTAATACGCCGTGGCCGTGCGCAGACGAACATTTATATTACCCGTCTTGGCAGCACTACTATTATATGCTGGAATTATGTTACTACTAGTATTAGGCCTAGAGGGTCTAGTAGTACTAGCCGTAGCATGCAGTATTTTTACAATACAAGGAGAAACTTACCTTTTAATGATAGCTAGGGACATACACTATCAGAATAATTAATAGCAAGGCTGAATTGCAGAATATAGATTTAGAAATAGAATTGATAAAACGAGCTGCTTAATCATTAATGCTTATTGTCAGTGGAAAAGAAACAATTTTAAATATAAAAATTAATTTAATGACTTAATTTTTGACCACTGTTGACACGCCCATTTTTATGGACCCTACCAATCAAAATCTATTTTATATAAGCAAGATAAGTAGGTCAACCAATAGGAATACTTTATGCCATATCTAATAATGCGCCTAGCGCATATAATCTTGGGCGTAATTAGTTAATTGAGCGCTTATTACGCGCGTCATCATATGCGCTGTGGCATGTGGATCATGAGGACAAGTCACGCTTTCAATTAGTGGTTATAGATGAGAGCATTAAAATCGTCATATCCTAGCATGTAATTTCTTAGAAAGTTCTCATCTGTGATGTCTCCGGTCAACACACAATCTTTTTCTAACTCGTCTATTGGCACGAAGTTGGTTCTGGGCAAGGAATATTGCCGCCATTATATCACACCGAAAGATACAACAACCCCCTACCTATTGTAAATATTGTTGTAAATACCACGCAAGATAAGATAAGATAAAAGATACAACAATTTTCAGAATACCAATTATCTTGTCATATTATCTCTCGTGCGCATATGCAAATGAGGATTAAGCGCCATTTTTGTAATACTACGCACTAATACAAGCGCACAAAAGTTTGAGCGCAGGCGCGACCAAAGAAATGAGAGAAAAGATACAACAAAAGATACAACAAAAGTTACAACAATGTTCAGAATACCAACTTTATCATATCTTCAAAGATGCAACAATATTAGAGATAACACAGGGTTCAGAATACGGCCCCTGTTTTTGTCTCGCCTGCGTCGCCTGCGTAGCAAAAAGCGAGACATAGGCGCCGCTTTTCCGTTGGCGGCGACGGCGATGGCGACGGCGTCAACATCAAAAACTTAACCTAAGGTTAAGTTTTTGAATTTGTAATATAATTTTGAAAGTATAAGTTCTTATTCAATGAAACTTAGACTAAAGGGTTATCAAGTATCCCTAATCATGTGAGTAGAATTTCAGCCCACTAGGTCAAGGTCAAAGGTCATTTCAGGTCAACAAACTTAACTATGTTGTGGCATCAGGCTAAGATTTTGAATTGTTATCATAATTTTGAAAGTATACATTCCTATTCCATGAAACTTGAACATAAGGGTTATCAAGTATCACCAATCATGTGATTAGTCTTTTAGGTGACAAAGTAAAGGTCAAATGTCATTTCAGGTCTGGAAACTTAGACTTTGTTGTGGCATCAACATCAAGATTTTGAAATTTTAGCATAATTTCAAAAGCGTTTGTTCAAATTCCATGAAACTTGTACCCAAGGGCTATCAAGTATCACAAATCATTAACACAAATTCCAGGTCACAAAGTCAAGGTCAAAGGTCATTTTAGGTCAGTAGACTTGGATTATGTTTTCACAACTAAAAATGAGAGAATTGATAAATCAATTTTTGTTATTTGTTCATATTTCATGAAAATGATCAACCTTGGTACAAATAATATTAAATAATTATTCTGATGATTATTTGTCAATATTCACTTAAAAATGATGATTATATTCGAAGAATTTCATTTTGGGGGGCCTGCTAATGGGCCACCCCGCCTATAAATAATGTCCCAACCTCAGTTTTTCATCATAACGAATTGCGTAATGCAGGCAAGACCGCCGAGCGTTTCCCTTGTTAATGATATACTTGTAGATCTAGTCTATACGATGTTCATGTACAACATGTATGTACAGTCATCAGAAAATACCAATTTTTATACCCTTTCAAGACATAAAAATTCATCCCTTAAAACAAAAACAAAACCAACCCACAACCCCAAAAAAAAATAACAAACAAACTTACCCTGATTTATTGTTTGTGCTATCACTTTGGCTGAAAAAAACACCTTGTGTACAGTATCATAATCATCATTATCACCATTGTGTTTGAATGGTCCCTTTATAATATGTTGGTATCATCTACCTTGGCTAAAACTGGCTACTGGTACATGTATTCCTAGTACATGAACTTATCATTCGTTTGACATGGAATTTCATTCCAGACAGTTGACCTTTGGTAAAAGAGTGCAAGTGCAAAATTTCCATGTGCAGTTGATTAGGTTATGTGTTGTCTCCACCAGGCATGCTCAGTCAGTGTGGAATAAATTGAGTATATTTTCTACACGTACACATTCGCCCACAGAGCCCAGAAGCTAATGTTGCGTGCACACGGAGCAAAGAGGTGAAATGTCTGTCTTGTCTTTGGTGTTCACACTCATCATGCAGTCTACATGTACATGAATAAAGGGCTGAAGGAAGTAAGATGTGTATTAGTGCATGTACATGTAGACTAGTATAGGACTAACATGAATGCATGTTTTTCTTTTTTTCAATGGTATACCTACTGCCTTACTGGTATATACTGTACATTGTATGTGTAGAGCTAGAAGTGTTGGATTGCAAAGCTTTCAAAATTACAAAGCTTACAAAGCTTGAAACATTTTCTTAATTTTTGCATCATTATGCAAACACATGGACTTGATATACATTTGTAGGATGTGTCTACAGATATGCTGAAGTACATAGTAAATGCAGTACCGGTATTAATTTTCCTTGCATCCAGTCCAATTCACAAAGTAATTGTTCCTTTTCCTGACTACACTGTATATAAAACGCTTCAAAATTTGCTCCGCAAAGTGTGTGACTTGTCACACTCATCCATGTAATACGTACTTGTTTTGTATACTGTACATATCAGAACATCTTTACTGGTCATGACTTGAGTTTACCATTTGAATAAATCATTGTTCAATCATTGTCCAAACATTACACAAAGATGTGCTTTGTCACGTTATCTGGAATCATGTGTAAAGTGGTGCTTTCCATTTAAAGATATTGGTGAAGAAATCTGAAGCTTGCAAACCAGGCATGTCACTGTCTGTCAGTGCCCTTTTTAATTTGATTATAATATCGCATGACTTCCTTTCAGTGGCTTGTGCGGATATTGGATATGGGGCATGTTTGATGCTAACTTGTTTCTATCACCAACCCCTTCAAAGAATTTTGTTATTTACTTGATGAAACTGGAGGATTGGAGTGTAGAGTGTACTTTCATGAGGGATGGAACCAGGATTATCACCCCCAAAAAAAAAAGGGAGGCAAAGTTCTGAAAAATCTTTCCAGCATGGTCAGTGTGTGCCCATAAATTGGCCACTGCTTTCAAGACTGCCAAGTTTTAGGGTATCTTTGAATTGGCATACAATCTACATGTATGTAGGGGTTACAAGGGGTAGGGAAAGTTTGTTTTCTTCAAGATCATACATGTACATGTATGTTAACTATATACAATCTTGTTGACTTGTTGTTAGTCAACTTTCATCAAATATGTGGTTCAAATATGTGCTTCATGTATTAACAAAATGTACTGAGAGAAATACCGGTAAGCAAATGGTAAACAGTATGGTTGCCTTCTGTAAACCTGAAACTTTGGCAACATGAAACTTCAATGTCTAGAGCCTCTAGAATCTCTAGACTTCTAAAGGTCTCCTGCCGTTCAGATGCAGCAGAAATAAAGGGGCTCTGGAGTCTGGATGATGTTTTCTGTTGAGAAACCGGACATCAATAGGCATTGGACTGAGTTTAGTGTCTAGTGCCAGAAAGCCATAAACAGGCGTTGCACTACATGCATGTTTATTGAACATTGAGTGTCATAAGAGCAGTCACTGGTACTGGACTTCATGTGTGATTAATGTTGAGAGCAAAAAGGGCATTATAAGCTTTTACTTTTAAATGGAGTCAATACCACTTTTAGCTCTCATTCATCAGACAGTGTGAACATGTATTGATATCTTTCATCTGATGATGAATCTGGTGATCTGTCTGCATGAAGGATGTTATTATTGTTTGATGACAAAACACTGCCCTTCTACATTAGGATACCCTTCTGGTCTGTTGTGCAGTATCGTGACGCTGTCTGTTTAGTTGGGACACCTAACACCGTTGTGTGATGACGTGATACTGCCTGCATTCACTGGAGGTTTCCATTATTTACACTCTCTATGACGTTAGTGCATGCTCGCCTTTCAAAATAGACATCATTAAATATGGAAGAGCTTGTGATAGTGATTGCCTATTATTAGAACACCAATAATTAGAACACCAATATGCACACGTAGAACGGATAGATCTAAAATTTAAAAAAATCAGTCTTGAAAAGGATGTAAAAGTTTACCATGGAACAGCACTCGTGAGCATTAGCCTATAATTTTGAAAAAACAATATGTACTGTACATGGCCAATACAGTAGGCTACATGGCTTACAAATACATGTCCTTTTGTATAAAGTTGATGCAACTTGTAATTACACATGACAAATTGAGTGACGGTGACACAATTATGTTTGTGCATACATTTGGAAGAATGTTTGAGCTGATATGCAAATTGCCCATCCGTGCCAAATATTTTAAAAAATGAAAACAGATTAGTATTTTGTGTTTTTTCCATCATGAAAGTCATGCTTTTGGATGTTGAAAGGTTTTTGTCATGTGTTGTGTACTACAAGGAAGTTTTGTGACTAGACTGCATTGTGGAAAGTTTGTTGACCCAAGCTAATCCCTAAACACTTTATTGTCTAGTCTTTGTATTCAGCTACTCAAAGTGCTGAACTATCTCATGTACACAGTAGGCAAGCAGTGCCCTTAGGCTTAGTCTTATACTTGTTTCACACTTGTTTTGCTTAACCGTGTACTTTGCTTAGCCCTGTACTATCCTTAACCCCGGACTAACTTTTTTGGCTTTTCTCACTGCAATTCGTTAGCCCTGTACTAGCTGCATAGCGTGAATATTCATTAATTCGCTTCATTGCGTAGTCCCGGACTATTTTTCGTTTCTGTTCTCATTCATTTGCTTGGCACCGCAATTGCGGAGTTAGCACCACAATTGCGGGGTTAGCCCTGCTATTTTGCAGGGCCAGCTAACCCCGTACTATAGGTGGGGCTAGCCCACTTTGGTAAATACGTGTCTGAACAGAAAGTGGAATAAGCTTAACCCGGACTATAGGTGGGGCTAAAACCCCCTTTAACCCCACCTATAGTCCGGGGTTAAGCAATTTTTTGCCAGTGTGAAAAGAAAGTGGAATAAGCTTAACCCCGGACTATAGGTGGGGCTAAGACCCCCCTTTAGCCCCACCTATAGTACGGGGTTAAGCAAAATGTACCCAGTGTGAAAACAGTATTATACAGTCATGTGGAGACTGAATTTAATATTGCAGATATCATCACATTCAATCATTCACACTACATTGTACTAAATATACTGAAGGCACATTTATTTCTGGTCTGAACCGTCTGATGTAGATACCATTGAAAAACGAAAACAAAGTATCTTCAATCAATATGCAGACAGAAAGACGAAGGCTATATATCTTGTATGTTTTACAATACTGCGTGTGTACATGCACAAATGCAATGTACATATACATGTTGTATGTTCATAAAGCACTTCCATACATATATGCAGGCTAAACTTACATGTATACAGCCATTGACATTATGGATAAACTGTTGGCCTATTTTGTACCATATAATATATTTTTTAAATAGTAGTACTAGTTGTGTCTGACTGAACCCTCGGAATTTGCACAAGATTTGACATGGTGATGGGCTTACATGTACAGCAAACAATTTATGTGGCTTACAGCAAACAATTTAGGTATCTTTGATTAAAGATGTACATGTTCAAAAGGGTTATTTCCAAGCACCATACAGGTACATACTACATGTACATGTACATGTACCTGTAGACCCATCTTAAAAATTTTTAAAATAAAAGATCTACCTCGTCTTAAAAAGCATGGTGTTTTAGCAAAGATGTTGTGCAGCTGAAACTCAGATGTGAATGTCATAATCTGGGCCTGTCTGTCATCATTGTGTACGAGTGTTTACTTGTACATGTACATGTACATGTAGTTAGACTTAGAATCGCTTTGTTGATTACCAATTCAATTGAAATGTAAAACTTGTAAAATTCCATTATCTACAGCAGACATGGACAAATTTGACTTGGGGCTATTACTCATCAACACCCAATTTACAAATCTGTCTCTTCCATGTAGTTTTCCATGTACATGTAAGAAAAGATTCCTTGAAAGCTTGAGCACCTTTTCATGGGAGCTCAGCTAAAGTCGGGGTTATGATATGATTGCAGGGGCCTCAGGGAGAACAGTATGAATACTGATGAGGCTACCCTGGATAAATGAGACATATTATTCTTCTTCTTATTATTATTATTCCTTTAAAAAGTTACTTTTTTAATTTAAAAAAAAAAAAATCCCCATTGTTACGATTTTAAAAGGAATCAATTACTCACAGTGTACATGTACCCTACCTGATCCTGCAAAAGCATCCTTATTTTGCCAGAAAAAGATCTTTCTAGTTTGAAGGAGTGTTTGTTTCAAATAAAGTTCTAAGTAGCTTACATATGTAAACTGTTACTTTCACTTGTCATGGGCATACATTTTCATTACAAACTAGAAGCTTATTCTGCGATCTGTGGCCATACACTTGGATACATTTTTTCTTTTTTTCTTCAAAGTGGGCATACCTGTACGTGTACTAATGTACAATGTACTGTATGAAGAACTAGAGTTTTAGAAGAAGGCAGACACAGTAAACATGTTTTGGGTGTGGAATATGAGATGTCCATGTAAGAAGTGGAGTGTGGGCCCCAACATGGGGGAGTTAGAAATAAATCTGATACTTGTGTTGATGTGTATAGTGTAGGGCCTCCATGTACATGAACAGTGCAGCTTGAACATGAATGTCACGATGGATGGGCTACATGGACAGGTACATTTCAGTGCAATCGTGAAGTCATTTTGGAGCTTTTCTTGTCAGACCTGTCGACTTGGCAAGACTTTGCCTGAGCTTCATTCATGTAAATATGTACATGTTCTACATGTATGCCTTATTTCAAGTTCTGTACACAAGTAATACTTTGAACATTTAAGCTTTAAAGGTAAAGACCAGTTTTGGAAACGCCCCTCTCTCAAAAAAATGAAATGTAAGCTCTCATTACCAATCATGTGAAAGAATATGTTTTGACTAATACGTGATGATACAAATTTTGCCGGGAAAGTCGGGAAACCGCCTACTAATTGATATATTTGGTAAATTATTATATCTATTGGGACCAAATAGATATCGCGCACATGGTCGGGTAGTCCCATATACAGTGCTTGTAACTTTACCAAGACTGGGCCAAATTTCTTATCATTTTGATGATTCCAGAACCTTGCAGTACATACTGTACCAATACTTAAATGTATATGCTAGATGATCAACCTTTTCTGATCGATTCCACAATGTTTCTTTCACAATGCAATCCCAAGACCAGAACTGGTCTTTCTCTTTAAATTAATTTCAATTTCTCTTGCCTCAAATCAATCATGTCAATATCTTGCATGTTTTCATGATTCTAGTATCTGTAAAATCTTTATCGTGTTCAGAAATTTGGTTTACACATTACATTCTACATCTTACAAGAGTTGTGAATTGACAATTAAGTTGCGGTGTTATTTGGTTCAGATTTGACTGTCAAAATGTTTGAGTCATTCATTTACCACAATGGAAAAATAAAGGGAGTTACTAACTTGTATGTTGACTCATACCTTCCATGGGAAAAATGTGTGATATCTTGATATTCAGTTAGTCAGAATTGTGTCATGACATCATTGATTTACTAAGATCTGTTTTTATATATTACTTGACTTCACCTTCTGTTTTTTTTAAAAAACCATTTATTCACCAAATCAAAAGAAAATTGAAAGAAAAAAAAAACAGGAGAAAAAATGATTTTACTTTGCTGAAAAGCTATTTATGTAGGAATACTGATTACAATCAAAGTTCACAAGTCAACCATATTGAAAAGGGTATTGCTTCCATTATAATCCAATTGACGCTTTCTGTCATTCGAACTTAGTACATGAAGGTGTACATGAAATGTAAATTCCTGTATCTTGACATGCATGGAGTGAGTTACATGTACATGTACACTTTAATATTACAACTACATGTATTTGTATAATTATATGTACATGTACATAATACAATGTAGTGGAAATTAATTGTGCTTCAAGTGTGGTGCAAGTGTGGTGCAAGTGTGGTGCAAGCATGGTGCAAGTACAAACAGGCATTGAGATCTCCATTGTGAAGTTGTGTGTGTGTGTTCATTTGTTTGCATACAGACACACCCCCTGTCTTGCCCCCTTCATTGTTTACTCCTCTGTATACAAGGAATCCTCATGCTATGTAATATTATGTAATAGCCTGTATGCTTACAGTGGTAGGGTCCTTTATATTACTGTCAACTCCATGCATTGTTACATAACACGTACTGGTATATGCAAAGTGCTTAATTTCTTTGTTAAAATATGGAGGTATTTTCGTAGTAGAGGCTCTTCTGCTGTACTATCACTGAAGTGATTGTGCTGAGGCCACACAGATACTCACGAAATTAGCCTTTAATACCTACAGGTTATCCCTCTTTCTGATGTACAGTTGTACATAATGTTCATGTCCATATATTTTCTGTCATATCAGATGGAAAGTGAATTGTATTTGAGAAGTACAATTGAAGTTAAAAGAATGTATTAAATGAAAAGGAAATGACATGTACATGTACATAATATGTGAAACTGTAAAACTGTATTAATACCCCCTCCCCTCCCACCTTATTCTAAATAAATTTTATTGTAATAACTAATAAGCTTTCAGCAATATTACAAGGTGAAACATGTTGCAATTATATGTAAATGTAAATGCAACATTTTGACAAGTTTTTACACCATTGTACATCACTTGAACTGTCCTTAGCAATTTTTATATTGATTTATTTTAGTTGTACACTTTGTCACATGAAGATACTGTGAGCCTACAGTACATGTACATGTACAGTATACCTTACATAAAAAAAGTCAGTGAACTTTGGTCGGTATATTGACATGTGCCCTTTTCATTATCATTTCTCCACATCCGCAGATCTATATCAGCTGATCATTTTGATATACTGCACTCCTACAATCGCAACAACAAACTGGTCTGTGTGACCATCATTCAGAAGAGAGAGCTGCAGATATTTCAGCATAGAGTGTGCCAGAAGAAGTAGGTCGGTTCACCGAGCTCGTATGTAATCATTGACGCTATTCGTCATGCACATGCACTAAGCACGTGACACAACAGGAATTGTAAAGGACAGTGCGGTGATCAACTATGAGATGAGATAGTGTGGTGAAAAGGAAATCACAACTCGTAGTAAACAGTCAGCACATGGACCTCGACAGTTTAGTGTCACATCAGAAAGGAAGTTGGATCCTGGGGAGGCTGTCATGTGTTTTGATTGGACATCGTGAGGTCATGTAAGGTCACGACTGGTTCAACATGGAAGTCCCAGGTTAAATATTTAATCTTTTGGAGAACAGTGACATTGGATTCAACAAAGCAAATTCATCACAGAATCCATGCGTTTGTCATCGATGGATGTCATTTTAGTGTTGGTGTCAAACGTCAAACTATTGAGCTATTGATTTATAGGAAGAACTTTGATTTGGTTTTGTTACAAAATGTGTGTGTGACATAACTTCCATATCATCAGGTGCAACTTTCCAGTGTGATTTATTCACTTGTCCAACCAAAACATTTACTACAAAATGACCTTTTCTAGTATGACACATGTTTTTGATGGTTGTATATGAACAAGTGCCTAAATTAGATCATTATCAAGACTATAAAGGTGCTAATACAGATTATTTTTTCAATTCTCTCTGTGAGTGGGAGTTTTGAAATTACATGTAACTTGATCAAAATTTCTGTGAGTGAAATTTATTTTGTTGGAACATGCTCTTGACGATTTGATGAGCATCGATCAAAGCAATATTGAAAGGACAAAGACCAGCAGGGCAGCAGTTTTTTAGGATAACATTTAAAAAAGTGATTACGTAAGTGATTGGCTTGCACTTACTGGTCCAGAAATATTAGTGAATTCCTCCCGCTGCTTCGATGATGACTGTGGAAGGTAGTATTGACAACCAGGATGAGACCGACTTCGGCATCGAGTACGACGATGCCTTCTCCAGCAAGTACATGGCCAAACACATCTTGGGAAGGTGAGAGAAAATGTTTGATTACTGTATTTGTATGTGTGTGTGTGTGTGTGTGTGTGGTAGTGAAGAGGTAATGTTGTATTATTGTTTCTTACCTGTACATCGTCTGTACACTGAAAACCCAAAACTTTCTCATGCATTTTGTGACTGGTTCAGATTTTCCAAAAATTAATTTTGAAGAGTAATTGACTCAACTATTTAAACACAATTCTGAATTTTTGCAATTTGCTCAAGTTTCTATTTTGCAAAAAATGGCTGTGAAAGTACAGGTGTATGTGTTTTTTATTAATTTTTGTATAGAAATCTGTATGATTTATTATGCATGTACCCTGTACATGAGTTTGTAAGTATGATTACAATTCTTATTGCAGACAGGTGTTGTGAATTATTAAAGTTTTTCATTGTGAATGTGTGTGATATGGAGGGAGCCTATTGGGTTTTCACATTCTTATTGAAATGCATACATGTACATGTAAGTCAGTTCTCTCAAAATTTTGGATAACAAATCCGCTGTATCATTCCACTTCATAAATTTCAAGTGCGTTTGCAGTTCAAAGTGCATGTTATAAGGGTCAACAAACAATGGTATCATTCATATATTCAATGTTGTATACGGGGTGGGTAGAGGGAGGGGAAAGGGAGGGAAGCAGGATTGTACAATGTACAATGTACAGTATTAGTGTTTAGTGGACTTTATTGAGTTCCCACATGGTCATACAAATGCAGTCACCCCCCATAAAATATTGGACAATAATTCTGCTCTCTTAATGAATTATTTCAAGTATTTATTGAGTCCAAACTGCACTGTATATGGATAAAAAATAATGTGTACATGTACATGTAGATCATTTTCAGTGTTGAGGTTGTAGTGGGGGAGGGGGAGGGTGAATTTTATGGGAGTTTCTTGAGTTCCCACATTTTCATTGAAATTTCAAATGCAGTGGTTGACTCAAAGTATTGAATCATAAGTCTGTACAGTCAAGCACAGTATCCAGTACTTGTACATTTTTAAAGTTCATATTGCAGGTTACACATTGGTAAACAATACCGTACCATTCGCTTCTAATACATGGATACAGTGTGGAAAAAATCTGTGAATAGTTCTCCAACTGAACGGCTGCATGTCATTGCCAAGTCACATGCTCGATATATAAGGTTGAAAAAAGGGCAGCGGCAATGACATTCGTATTGGATTGTAGAAAGGGTCACAGAGAGTTAACTTGGCTGCCATGTTTGAAATTCTTTCCTTAGACTGCATTGCTGTGACGGGGGAAGGGGAGGATTGTTTTGTTAGGGGCTCTGTGTACAAAATGCTGCTATTTAATACCTTTAATACATATATGTAGTTGTCAGATTTATACCCTTTTTCAGTCAGGTGATAGATTTTATGAGTGTGTGCCAGTTCTTTCCTACAGGGTGTACATACATGTAATGTACATGTACATGTACATGTACATGTATTTGTAAAGTACACTACAACACTTATTTATATATCCATTCTACCTGGGGTTTAAAAATTAAAATATATATACAAAATATACATGTATATTCTTCACATGAGCTCTTTTTTTATTTGCTGGAGTAAAACTAAAAGTAAAACTTGCACACAAAAATATTCAATGCATTTTTGTTTTTGTTTCTTTCATCCAGCTCCTTCTATAGCACTTTATGAGCTTTCAAGAGCTATTGCTCACCGTCGCTGTTTTGTTCTTCCTTTTGACTTTCAATGTCAGAAAAAAAAAACCCAAGTGCAGTCTAAAATCTAGACTACAGTATGTTACAGTAGACTATGTTGGGTGAGTGCAGTGAAAGGTTACATGTATGTCTACTGGCAAGATGCCCAGAACACTGGGTGTGTTTTGAAGGCATGTGTCCTGTGAGAGAATGTATTAAAACAACAGAAAAACCCTTGTACAGTACAGTACATGAATTTTACAGTTGCTCCATACATTACAATTTACATACTGTATGGGATAACATTGGTACAAAACATGTAGGCCTACATGTATATTTAAAAATGCCCCCAATTTTGTGGTTTTGTTAATAAAGTTTGATGTGCAAAAATAAGTTTGGTAACATTATTTACAAGGCTGAATGCTGTATTCTGCTTTTGATTTTCAAGTCGATGTCGACATGTACGGTTACATGTACATGTATGTGTGTTGCAAACTTGCATTAATGTCTACATGTACATATTTGCAACATCCTTACATGTACTTGTAGACCTTTAGTGCAGTTACATGTGTACATACAATGTAATACATTCATACATGTGCATTATTTAAAGAGACCTGGGGGGTGTTTCACAAAGACTAAGATCGACTTTAAGTTGGTCTTAAGCAAAGAGATAACACTCTCTTTGGTCTTAAGTATAACAGGCCGTTCGTGCCATTGTTTTCTCTCATCATTTACTGGCATTGGTCTCTCACGGGACGTACAAATCATGGTAAAAAATCTAAAAAACTTACATTTTTTGATAATTCATTAGTGAAGGAAAAATATTATCTAAAGATCATAATGGTGAGAGCAAACAATGGCACGAACGGCCTGTTATACTTAAGTCCAACTTAAAGTCGATCTTAGTCTTTGTGAAACACCCCCCTGTACATGTATTAGCATTTAGCAACAACAACAAACAAGTGAAAAGAAAAAGAGAACAAATACATACTGTAAAGAGTAGTGAGCAATTTGGCTCTGGAAATCTGTAACAAAGCTCAAGTACTGTAAATACAAAAAAGAGCTCTGGTGGATAAACAAAGTATATGATTATTGTTAGCAAGGTCATCTTTTTTTTTTCCTCCTAAAAATGAGCAAATCCCAAATGAGCTCTCATGAAAAAAGAAGGTATTTTAATAGTGCAGTTGCATACACTGTACATGTAGTACAATGTACATGGTATGGGCCAACACTAATATAATAGGCCAGTTTAATTGTGTTATTTGACAGTGCTTAAGAACAGTACTGGTCAAAGTCCAAGCATATAAATGAAGTTTATAGGTCTTTGGCCTAAGGAAAGATTATTGATACCATCAGGCACGGGGCTACACTACAATTATCGGTGCGAAAGCTTTCGTCCTTGAAGCCTAATTTGCATAAAGTAAACAACTTGTTTACGCTAAACCGCTACGAAAGAGTCTCAGCTAAACTGTAAAATCTAGCTTTAGAAACCACCAAACGAAATGATTAAAATGTCAAATTGAAGAAGAAGAGTTTTTCTAACTCATAAATATTGCAGTTAGTTGTCAAATTCTGTTTTTATAAGGAAAACTGTGCGAAACGAAGCGCCATTTTTGAGATTTTTTCCTGAAAATATTGCAGTATTTTTCATATTTTCCGTCATTGCCCAAGATCGAGACTGTCTGATATGATAAATCAAAGTATATTAAAGCTCTCCTCCGAATATCTTTTCATGATTTTATGTCCCACGGTTATGTCTGGAAAAAATCGAAGGCAATGTCATCAACGAACCCAGGGCAAAACGTTCGCGGAAGCGTAGGACTAGTCCCATGTATAAGGGTTCGTGCTGTGAATTGTAGTCACACGCACCGTAGATACGTGCAGGATTGACTCGGTGTGTGTGTATGAATCTCATGATCGAAGCATCGACGGTTTGGTCTTTGTAATGATGTGAGTAAAACATGCTGATGTGTGGTCCAAATTTAGCAAAACAATGACTTATAAATAAATAAGTACCTGTACTAGCTGTGAAAATATGGTGGAGTTCTTTGCTGTAATTGTAACTTTACTAGATTCAGCTCAGTAGCCATTCAGTAGCCTGGCAGTAGCCACAGCGTAAATACAGCTGATCGATGACGTATTTTCCATATATGGTATGCACCGTATGCAGGCATGGCCGGTGAAGCAAACAGCGCATGCGTACACCTCCGATATAGTTGTAGTTTCCAGTCTTTTCATGAATCTTCCCTAGTTTTGAAAGCAGTTTTACACAAAACTACTAACTGCCCAAACACGAAACTTCGCTGAGAGTGAGACTGGAGTTTAGAGTCTAGTATAATGTGAATTGTTTGCATATTCATATTGTCCCGGACTTATGTCTGGAAAAACGAAGCCCCTTTTCACAGACCTCTGAAACTGAAAAGTACCTATATCTTTATTAATACCTAACAGTTTTGAACGAAAATTTATTTGAAGAATAATATTATCATTATGTTGGTGCTGTAAAAATTCACGATCTTTGGTGGTAAAAAAGGAGATACGCGAAAATGCATTTTGGACAAATTTTGCTCCTCTCTGCAAACGGGGCTTCGATAGCCGTTACGAATTCAAAAGCTTTTACGACTTTTCGGGGTTTTAATTGTACCCTGGCCCCGCGCCTGCCATTAGTCCATAAAGTAGGCAACCCTCTAGTCCCATTTCATCACTCAAGGCTGGCACCATGCCCCTCCCCCATTCCAACTTCACAGGGATATTTTAGCTGATTGAAATTAGCTCTTAATCATTGGCGAGAATGAAAAATCCAAAGGTAATCTATCTTTATGTCTCATTAATCTGATAATGCTTATTTGCATTTGTTTGTTATGTCATTTGAAAAGTAAACAAACCCATTGGTCGTTTTTCAACTCAATGGATGAAGTGAAGTGTTACCAGTCAACTCTCTTGACAACATTATTTACATACATGTAACATGAACTAGTCTACTGTTTTTCAGTCACCTTTAAATATTACTTGTAAATAGCAGTGGAAAAATACATGTACTGTACATTGTACAGATACAGTCACTCTGTCTATTAAAGGTAAAGACCAGTTTTGGAAATGCCCCCTCTAAAAAAATGAAATGGAAGCTCTCATTACCAATCATGTGAAAGAATATGTTTTGACTAATACGTGATGATACACATTTTGCCGGGAAACTGCCTACTAATTGATATATTTGGTAAATTATTATATCTATTTGGACCAAATATATATCGCTCACGTGTCGCGTAGTCCCATATACTGTACAGTGTACATCTTTCTGTGTACAGTGCTTGTAACTTTATCAAGACTGGGCCAAATTTCTTATCATTTTGATGATTCCAGAACCTTGCAGTACACACCAATACTTATATGCATAATGCTAGATGATCAACATTTTCTGATCGTTTCCACAACGTTTCTTTAACAATGCAATCGCATAACCAGAACTGGTCTTTATCCTTAGGCCACCCAAGGGAAACTGAAAAATTGGCCACTGTAGACAGGTACAAAAATCCCTGTTCAGAATAATTGGACTTCAAAGAAACCCTTACAAAAAATAAAATCCTAATTTTATCTTGCAGGGGAGTGAGTAGCACCGTTAGGCTCTGCTGCGACCGTAACACCAACGAGGAGTATGCAGTCAAGATCATTGACATCACAGGCCAGAACCATGGGGGCGACAATCGAGCAGAGGCTATCCAGGAGGAGTATCGGAACGAGGTCTTGATCCTCAATAAGCTGGCTGAGGGAGAGGGACATCCCAATATCAGTAAGGATAGTAGGATACACAAATTTATCTCATTGCCAAATTTTGAATATGTGTGAGTGTTTTAGCATTAAAACCCCTCTAAAAGTGTTGGGAGCCCCCAAAATTTGATAGCAAAATTTCACTTAAATTGTATCATAATGTGAAAGAGGATGTCATTTATGACACATTTCTGCAATTTTTTTCAAAACAAATGTGTTCAAAGTTGAATATTTATGATGATGATGAAAAAATACAAAATTGAGGTTTTCTGTGGTACAACAGAAAACCCAAATTATGTATTCTTTTATCAATATTTGTCTTCAAACACATTTTTTTTTTTGGGGGAAAATCTTGACATCCTTTTTCACATTATGATACAATTTAAGTGAAATTTTGCCATCAAATTTTTGGCAAATTTGGGATTCCCAACACTTTAGAGGGGCTTTAAGTTCTGAACTCTATTTTGGTGCTTATACTGTATCAGTCTGTGTGTTTTATCAGGACTTTCAGAAATTATGTAAAGTGCACTCATTTCACCTTGATAGGCCTACATTTGTATTTTTAGGGACTACCGGTACATACACATGTACATGTACTTGCATTGTATTTTGAAACACTGCAGATCTTTTCTCTCTTTGTTGTTGTTGTTGTTTTGTTTCTAAAACTTAAAAGCAATATGTAAGATATTACAGTTCATATTCCCTTTCAATTCGTTATAACAAAAGTCACAGAAGTCAAGATAGTGAGTTCTCTATTTGTCAAGTACATGTACTGTACAAAGAAATACGATCTAGACAAAAAAATGGAAACAAAAAGCCAGACAATGCTCACAAAGGATCATTGCTATTTCTGTTGTTTTATTTAGAATACTATAGAAGGGAGGATAGATCATGGAATTTTAAAGTGAAACTTAGAAATGAAATCAAGGAATTTTTTTTTTTTTTTTTGGGGGGGGGGAATCCAAAGAAAGCGATGAAACTAGATGATGAAAACCTTGATTTATTAATTAATAATAAATGCATTCATGAATTGGCACCAATTTGCAAGAACTAATCCACGAATACAAACCCTCACGTAATCTACGGTCATCTTCTCAATTAAACCTCATGTCTACTTCGGTGTCAACTCTTTCTTATGGTCATCGCTCTTTTTCCAAAGCTTCTGCTGAACTTTGGAAGAAACTACCTTTAAATGTCAAAAACTGTCAAACTGTTAACCAATTCAAAATTGCTTTTAATGATTAACTTACTCTGTTCGCATTGATGTGTATTACATACACTGTATGTATTGTAATTTGTAGGTTTATTTGCACTTTTTTGTTTTGTTTAATATGTAATTGTTTATCAGTCTATTGTGTTTGTTATAGCGCTTAGAGACTTCGGTGGTAAGCGTTTTATAAGCAACGTTGTTATTATTATTATTTATAAGAGTTGAGTTGAAGAGTTGAAGAGTTCACTGTGAGTGACCAGAGACATGTTTTCTGTTGTAACTGTACATCTACAACTGCGTATGGATAATTGTGCATTTCTCCTTTTTCTAGCATTGCTAATGGTCAGCCCTTTGTGCACACGTGGTCAATCAATAGTAACGGTCAGTGGTGCATTGTCATTGGTTCTTTCTCCACTGTCCTTTTATCTCCCGCAACGCCGACAGAAGCTAGTCTCATAGTACAGAACCTAATTTGATATTTCTGCTAAATATTGGAGTCGTGTCTTGAGTTTGGCGTAAAGTTTATCAATGGTTTAGGCAGGGACAGCTACATGTACAGACAAGAACTTGTATAATTATGTAATAAATGCATGTTCATGATGAGTTAAGTCTACAGCCAGAAATCCCAGAATACATGCAGCAACTTCAGACCCTGTCTGGAATAAAGTCTGACAAGGGTTTGTGCATGCAGACTACATAGAAACTGGTAGTGCACACATGTATTACATAACCAGGCCCCCGAGTTTGCATGGTACCACACGTGAAATGGGGTGGTCAAATTGAAGTCACGAGGACCAAGGCGTGATACATGTAGGCCAGGAGCTGTCCTGTCACGCGGATCAAGGCGTGATAGGCCAGGAGCTGTCTAGATTGTACGGGGATATGGTCTGTGGCATGTCCTTGAATATTCACACCCAGGTCTGTCTTTGGGGTCTTTGGGGGTGGATGGACATCACAGGACCTGGTGTCTGGGTTGATTGGGTCTATTTGAGAGTAGATTTTTATTCCTAAATGATCACCTTGCTTTGATTTAATCTAGTTTGGGATCATTTTCTCACACTTCGTCAGTAGTGGAGATATATTGCAAGGTTGAGTTTGGATGTATTGTTGAGGCAGTAAAGACTCATGTCTCCCCGATTGAGTATTGACTATTCATGCTTGCTATCATGGATGCTTCATAGCCAAGCCAAAAGCATCACCTGGGAAAAGAGGGATAACACTGCAGTCTCTTCTCTTCTTGTTCAGGAAGATTTATTTATCACTTTCAAAGGATTGATTAACAGTGGATACACTATTGTAGCCGATAATATCACCTAAGAATAGACCCTGAGGGATAACACTCAGCCTCTTTAGTTCAGGATGAATTTTAGTTATCTCAGATATATAATGGATTCATCAAAACAAAGAACAGAGGAATAATGCTGCAGCCCCTTCTCTTCGGTTTCCATTGTTGTTTTAGACCTGGATCATACATGACCATTTCCATTGTGACATCATTCTTATGGCTGTGATTCTAGAAGTGATGCTTGACATAATAGTCTTGATTGTTTAAAAGAACATTCCATCCATTGTTGATAAAAAGGAGCAACTCTATAATAATTCAGTATGGGAGATGCTGCTAACCGCAGGAGAGAAATGCTCCTTTTTGTGCTGCATTCGTCCGTGCCAAAGTATAGATACAGAAAGCGCCAAGCATTGATGCCAAAAGCCGCTGCCAAAATATGCTATCATCTCCGGGAGAAATATGCCAACAAAAAAGAAGAGCAAAATTTAGGTACAAACACGTTAATGAGCTGGCTGGACTTGCTTTGTCTCAACATACATGTACATGTATTTCACCAGTGGTATTGACTATTTAAGACAAACCAGGGCCCTCTAACAAAAAGCTTAGCAACTGACTGTACGATTGGTTGATCGATCGTGCAATCAAATGATTGAACATCATGGTCAGTTACAAAATAGCAATCAATTGCTAACTTATCTTTGTGTTACGGGACCCAGGACACCCTTTCCCTCTTTGTATTTAAAATAGAAGATTTTATTTTGGAATATGTTAGCCTATAACATGTAAGCTCATATTGTATTTCATTCCTGTTTACCTAGTCAAGAAAAAGTAGTGAACTTTGCATGAGATTTATTTTTCGGCTTGTGCATTAAAATGTTTTTGCAGATTGATTGTTTTTCATATAAAATGTATGTGTATACTTATTTTTATATCTTTTTGTTTTATGTATTTTCAACTATTTGGATGATTATGAAGGTAGGCCTACTCTCTTTAACATAAATACTGTTACTGTAGTGTAAATAATATACATGTACATTGTAAGATTGTTAGAAAATTTACACTCTTGTGTATGTCTATTCATATGTTATTTTATTTAATTCTTTTTCATATTTCTCTCTCGTTTCAGTTGCCCTCATTGACTTCATCGAGTCCCCAACACTTCTTCCTAGTATTCGAGCTGTAAGTTCATATCTCTTTTTGTTATAAAGGCTATATGTATTAAAATCAAATATCAATTGTACTGTTAAATAATCTGATAAACATGCAGAAAGGTTACAAAGAGTATTAAAACAAAAATGTACGTCATCATGGGAAGATAGAGCGTATATATGTCAGCTGCTCCCAGGTTGTGGAACAGACCATGGACCTACTACGAACAGACGCCCCAAATCAGTGAAAGATTGTAAGACTGTACAGTTGTAGATGACTTAAAGAGAAAACTGAAAACATACCTTATAACAAGTGTTTTCTCCGTCATATGTCTTATTACATTTTGTTGTAAGCACCTTCAGAGCACTTTTGTCATTAGTCTGTTCATTGTAAGCGACTTGAGGACCAATTGGGTGCATATGTTGCACCTTATATCTGCCAAGAACAAGAAGGGCTTCAACTCTGTGTGAAATTTATTTCAGTTAGTTCCCTTCTGGCTCTCAGCATGCCTCTCAGCATGCCTCTCAGCATATGCTATTGCAATCTACAATGTATGTAGAGGTGTCGTGGTCGAGTGGATACGTCACCGGACTGTGGATCACAAGGTTCGTGGTTCGAGTCCCGCCGCGGCACTAATGTCCTTTGGCAAGACATTAATCTACATTTGCCACACTCGACCCAGGTGATGTAAATGGGTACCTGGCAGGAATTAATTCCTTGAAATGCTAGAGCGCCGTAATGGCAGCCATGCTAAAGCCGGGGTAATAATTGCGGAGCGCCAAGAGTGTCAAATCTGACAGACATGAGCGCTATACAAGAACCCACTATTATTATTATTATTATGTTACATTTGACACAAAACTACAGATAGCATATTATCTCATGAACTATGAAGCTCCTTACTGTTCTTATCTGACTTATCACAGATGTCACTCAGGGGAGCTATTTGACTATCTGACAGCTGTTATAACCCTGTCTGAGAAGAAGACTAGGTAAGTAATCATCTATTATCTATCTGTTATCAATGAAGTCTCTTTTGTGTATGCATTCATTTATCGCTACTTTTAGCAAGAACAAACAGGAATTTATATCCAGATATTCATATTTTATTACAGCACACGCAGCAAATAACAAAAAATTGGCCCTAGAACTACAGGTAGACTTAAAGACAAATATTCTACACATAGAGATACATGTAGTGTACAAAATACTTTCTGTTAAAAATATTGTCAAGCTAAGGACAATTTATACTGCCTCTTTCCATCAAGATAAGATGTTATTATAATTGCCTGAAAATTTTGCCTGATTTCTAGTAGGAACAAAATTCTTAACGGTAAATAAATGATGGCATTGCTTTTTTCATTATTGAGTAATTTACTGTAATTCTGGGCCTGTTGTTTTACGTATCTCATGTTGGTCTACATGTATCTACATTGTAGCATGAGAAACATTTGATAACAATTATAGTTTAATTTATTTTGAATTAAATTCCTTTTGGCATCAGGTCTAATATTTGATTTCTTTCTATTCTTCCTCATCAGGGCCATCATGAGGAGTGTAATCAGTGCTGTAGCTTACATTCATAGCAATAACATTGTACATAGAGATTTAAAGGTAAGTGAAAACATTGTTTGGTTTCCAAATTTCCAAATTTCCAAAATTTCAACTATCAAACTCCCAGTTGATACCTTTTAAAAACATTGCCCTGCATAATGCACTGTAAATTATTGGAATTTTGCCTCCTGGTAGAATGAAAAGTACATTCATAGCCACAACATTTTACATAGAGATTTAAAGGTAAGTGAAACATTGTTTGGTTTCCAAATTTCCAAATGTTCAAACTTTCAACTCTCAAAGTCCCAATTGATACATTTAAAAATGTGATAACAATGCCCTGTATACCTCACTGTAAATGTAAATTATCTGGATTTTGCCTACTGGTAGAATGAAAAAGTACATGAGATTGGCCCAATCAGTACTGTCTTATTTGACAAATATGTTTACAAGACCTTGTTGATTCTACAATGTACATTATTATATTCAGCTGGGCTCAAACCAGAAACTTAAATGTGTATGTGAAACTTTTCGAAGGTTCCAGAATCGCCAAAGTTTCAGTTCTCAAATATTTGCTTTTTTTTTTCTTCAGTTTATGAAAATCCTTGCAAAAATGATAGATGAAAGCAAAATTGTATTCGCTAAGCATAGTAATTTCCATATATCATATTTTCAGAACAAATATTGAAGAAAATATGATTGAGTATTAATAAGTGAAAGAAACAATGTGTAATATACATGTATAGAGCCTTTCCTTTAGTAAACTGAAGTTCACCCTCCTTTTTTTGGCAGCCTGAAAACATTCTATTAGATGCCAATTTGAAGGTGAAGATATCTGACTTTGGAATGGCAGCTGAGCTCACAGAAGGGGTCTATCTTAGAGGTGAGTATTATCAATTAGTGCAAAAGTTCTGTGTTGGGTTTTGTACAATGAGTGATTTCACTCTATTTTGTTATATATACTATAGCTATATTTTATGAATGACCAAATACATGCCGATAAGAAAAATAGCAAATAATTATTGTATTCAGTTCTTGTAAAGTGCATATCTCATACGATTTCTCTATGTGCTCTTCCAAAAAGCTGTAGCCTAGCTGTTCTAATGAAGGTGATGAACCATTCAAGGAATTTCTTCCTAACAGTACCCATTTACTGCACCACCTAAGTGTGGCAAGGGTAGATTAAAGTCTTGCCAAAGGACATTAGTGCCTTGGCAGGGATTTGAACCCTGTACCTTGTGATCCTCAGTCGAGTGGCTTATCCAACAAAACCACAATACCTCAGCCGATAATTATTATAAATTCGTAATAATCCTAAATCAAGTAATTTTTACAGAGCTATGTGGTACTCTAGGGTATATGGCTCCAGAAAAGTTGAAGTGCAGTATGGGCTTGGAGAACATCTCCAGCTACAGACAGAAGATTGACCTTTGGGCATGCGGGGTTATCATGTACACATTCCAATATAATAACAATCTTTAATTATTCAATTTTTACAGAGCTATGCGGTACTCCTGGGTATATGGCTCCAGAAATGTTGAAGTGCAGTATGGGCTTAGAGAACATCTCCAGCTACGGACAGAAGATTGACCTTTGGGCATGTGGGGTCATCATGTACACATTGTAAGTTCTACTCCTTGACATTTTAAAAGATCATACAACACATCCTGAGTTTTCAGGTTATAATACTTGGTGAATTCCTTACTTCAACCCTTGATCCAATACTGTTCCTTACCCTAACCCAACCTGTCACTATGTCTTTGATGAAAGAAAGCCTGGACCAAATGTGGCTAGATGATGATGTGATAATGTTTAAGGATTGCTTTACCTGACTGCTGAGAAAGCATGTACATGTATATGCTTGTAAGTAAGCAACCAGGGGATTGACGACTTATAAGTCCTCTTCGAGGGTCTTGGTAATGAGGATTAAAGCCTTACCAAAGGGTACGAGCACATTGACTTGGTTTCGAACCCAGGACCTTTCAGTTACGAGACCACTGCTCTACCACTGAGCCATCGCACCTCCTCAAATGAATGTTTGATCTCCTTCTAGAATCCATTTTCAAACTCAGTTCTGTCCTCCATCTTTCCTTGTTTGTAAACTTTCATTTTGTACTTGTAGTTTTTCACTTTGAGGAACCATTACATGTATACTGATGTACACCTGTCAATGTGCCTATTTGCATTAGGTTGGCACTTTGCTATACAGCTGCAATACCTGTTTCATCACATGCTAGCTATGTTTTGTAGCCATTTATACCATAGTAGCTACCAGTAAAAGTATACTTTTAAGGTGACCTTTATTTGACACTATTAACATTGACAATAATAATTGAATTTGTTTGTATAGCGCATAACACATAGGCATAATTGCGTGTCTCTATGCGCTTTACAGAACAGAATACAGGAGGAGTGGAAATGGTGCACTGGGTTCATAATTGTGAGACAATGATTTTCACTTTGCAATGCTATTCAGACGTAGACAAAAATGATCATGAAAGTGAATTTTTATATTTGGAAAGTCCAATGAAAACCTTTTCAAGATAGGATTGAGAGGACCTCAAAATGCAGAAAAAGCTATAGTCATTCCCATGGAAGATACAGTCGAGACACATTGACCACCTATATAGAAAGACCACCTGTCTACAAAGACCACAGTTTTTGTTTCCCTTGAAAATGGTTTCTCATTGAAACATGTACTAAAGGGTCCTGTACATAAAGACCACCTGCCTATAAAGACCACTTTTCTTGCCTTCCTTGGGTGGTCTTTATAGACAGGTTTCACTGTATTAAAAAACGCAGAAAGTTTGTGACCCTGCAACAACAACAATAACAACCTGTGACACGTGAGAAGAAAATGATGCTAGGGATTTGAGCTTGATTACAGACTTGACTAAGAGAGGAAGTGGTTAGTATTGCTATGGCATTGGAGAAGACAATTGAAACTCGTGAAGCTCAATTAGCATCACGTGGGGGTCTAATAGCAAAAGTGATTTAGAAGGCTCTTCAAGGCTGATTGGATATCATAAGGGTACTGAGAATTTTCTCATGATTTTGTTTGTTGAATTGAATGGTTGTCCATGTACTTGTATTATTATCTTGTCGCAGACAATGGCTGAATTGTAAATGATTTACAATGTAAAAAATATTTTTATAAATTTATAAATTATTTATGCTTCTTACTAATGGCATTTGAAATCTAGCGAATATTACTGGTAGTCATCTTTTGTGATATGGTTATTTCTCTTCAAGGTATCAAGACCTCCTTGACAATAGTGCCAATTGAATTGAATTTGAATATTTGTAAAATGTGATGTCAATTCATAACAGATGATGGCTTAATTGAGAATGATTTACAGTGTAGATGTTAAGCATACAAACAATGAGAATTTACATTCGTAAAACATTTCAAAGAGTGTTATAAATGTATGAAATGTTAGTCCTTAAGTGTAGGAGTGGCATTTGAAATTTAATATGATAATTTAAAGTTGTGAATGCTTTTTTGTGTGTTTTTAGGAAAATATCATAAATGTATGTATTGGTGAGATCTAAGCTTAGGAAAGAAATTGAATTTAAAAAAAAAAAAAAAAATTATGATCAGATTAGCAGTGCACAGACATTATGGAGGATTTTTTTTCTAATAATAAAAGGAGAAAAAGGATAATGAAGTTCTTGTATTACAGTTTTGATAGGAAAAACACAAAGTTCAAGCTCAAGTTCATTTCAAGTTCAACATTGAACCCTGTCTATTCATAGCTAATTTGTAATAGAGACAAAGGAAGGAAATGACAGGAGATAGTGTTAGACATTGACAACTTAGAGGACGTTGTGGTTGATAAAGAGGGGCTGTGTATTGCAGGTATCACTGTGACTCATACAGTGAATCCTAGCAACAACAACAACAAAATTGATAGTTTAGTATATGTGGTACGTGCAAAGATACCAGATACGACAAATGTTAAAAGGAGCAGATCAGGGATTTAGTAAACGGGGATGGTAAATTTACACGACTGAGGGGCAGTATTCTGTTGTCGAGTACTATTTGGTATGTCGGTTGGGATTCAACAGGGGGGTATGGGCCATTTATGCTCCCCCTATCCCCTTTTGCCATTGGTTGTGAGGAATGAAGTGAAAGTAAGCTTATAGAATTCATGTTCTAATGTGTGGCTGCATTTAGGGTGCGTTCAAGCAACACTTTTTCACCCTAGAAACGCGGTTTTCAAAGACGTTAAGTTTAAAACACGCGATTTTTCGTCGGTCGTAAAATAAACGTGTTTCAAAACGCAAACATGAAACACTGAAAAAGATGCGTTTTGGTCGCTAAAAATCGCTTGAACACAACGGAGATCTCAATCATGATTCTATGATGTTATTATTGTGGCCTGTTCAAACAAATTCAGAAAGCGCGCGCCGAAGTTGACCTATACTTTCTGGGTCATTCTGAAATGAGCGAGAATCAGCGTTGATGGAAAATAGCTTGAACGATCTCCCGCAGTAACCATTTTTTTAACGGCGCTTTGATTTGTGATTCATGTTTTTAAAAAATCGCTTGAACGCACACTTAGTCACATTTCAGGAAGACGAGAAGACAGGTTGTAGCATGTTTGAGGAACTATTCACGTTTCCTGCTTTGTAATCAAATGTCAAACTAAACAAAAATTGATGCTATCTTTAGTTGCAGCCTTCTCATATTCCTGAATTTGGGGAAATTCTTATAGTTTGGGTGTTCTTATCAGGGAGTTTCCCTTTTGTAGGAGAAGTTAAAAGAAAGGGGGAAAAAAGGCAATCTTGTGCATTATTTCACCTTCCTGAATGAAATAGAAAAGCTCTTTAGTTTGTATGTCGTAATCTGAAAATATCCTCATCCAGATATAAGCAATAAAATCAGTGCAACTAAAATTGCAGAAAGCTACTTATGCACCCACTTTTGATTCAGAATGGGGCAGGCCCATATTTTTAGTTGATTTTTAATTTAGGCACTCTCCACCAAATAAAATACTACAGTCTGTATGTCTTGAGCTTAAAAGACCTATATCTCAAATAGATTTGTTGTTGTTGGGGCGATGGGGGAAATCACCCTATCCATGGGTAGAACAGCAATTCTTATATTGATATGAGTTCAGTTTGGGGAGAAAGTCCTAACACAATCAATTTTTACATGTAGCGACTCACAGTTTTTCATTTAATAACTTTCCAAATTTCCAAGCTTTCAAACTCCCAATTGATACATCTCTACAATGTGATAATATTGATCTGTATTATAACTCCCTGTAAATTGTTGGGAGTTTGCCTCCTGGTAGAATGAAACGTACATGAAATTGGCCCAATCAGTACCGTATTATTTGACAAACATTTTTTAGAAGACATTGTTGATTCTACAAGGAACATTTTATTCAGCTGTTTTCAGTTTTCCTTCTATCTTGTTTTGTTCCTAAATGGCTGAATAATGGGAGATTGCGTGGGTCAGTCTCCTCCACAACAACCATTCCTTTTTAATCAACATCTTCCACAGCCTTCCTATTTAGTCACCTGTATACCAGGAACCCAAGCGTACGTTTCATTTCCTGAATACCTTGGCCACATGACAGTTCTAGAGTACAAGGATATGTGGTGTCAGTTAGGATGTTATATAAAGCCTTACCAGTGATTCTCACAGTAGATCAGAAGCAAACCAATTAAGTGGCTCGAGAGATTGTGTAATATTATTGCAAGTGGTTGGAGACAATAGCGTAGTTTCAGAATATTTGGATTTTTGGACAGGTGATTTCACATAGGACTATAACAGATTGATAAGGTACTATTCCTTTTAATAGGCAAAACCAATGAAGTGGCTTGAGAGATTGTGTAATATTATTGCAAGCGGTTGGAGACAATAGCGTAGTTTCAGAATATTTGGATTTTTGGACAGGTGATATGGTGACTTCACATAGGACTATAACAGATTGATAAGGTATTATGTCTTCAGGTGTACTTGTGAAATTAACCTTCTATTACTCTATCATGTTTGCTGGATTATGCTTTGGTATGTTATCGCTTCACAAGATATTTTTTCTTGGAAGTATTAATAAAAGTTTGTGGGTGCTCTAATACAAAATATAGATCTTTATTCCCATCAGGCAGAACACCTGGTTACAGAATAACAATGAAAAATTGGAAGAGGTTATAAGTGTGAAAACAGCAATTAGAGATTTGTGTGCTTCAAAATGTATTCAGTTGGAATTATCAATATTATATTGAAAAATTATGGAATTTTCTAGGGATTGAAAGTAGGAATCCACGTTATAATATCAATAATGAAAGAAGATTTTTAAACTTACATAATGTTGGTTAATGATCTATGATATATGTTAGTGGAAATGTGAAGACAAAAAAAAAATGGATGTTATGTAACAATTTTCTATTTTCTGTCTGTCATCGCAGACTTGTAGGTAGACCACCCTTCTGGCATAGGAAAAAGATGCTGATGTTACGAGCGATCATGGAAGGCAGATACCGGTTTGGCAGTCCAGAATGGGATGATATATCAGACACTCCTAAAGACCTTGTAAGTTGACCACATTTTAACATCAGTGTGACATTTCTCAGTATTCCTCTGAAATTATGCACTTTTCATGTTTCCTTTTCTATTTGTAATGTTTGAAACTTTGTTGTTGTTGTGTTTTTTGTTGTTGTGTTTTACATTCTATTTATGTTGACAAATGTACAAAAACTGTATGATGTATTCTCCTGATTTCATTTTGTGACAAACAATTTTTAAAATTGTTCTGTTGCCTCCTTGCAGGGGAATAAATTTATAGCACTAATGAAATGTCTATAGGTAGATTCAATCATGACCTGTTTATACATGTACCTCATATTGTCAGACGTCAAATTAACAGTAAGGGCTATCCAGCTATGAGTGTATTTAATTGACCAAATAGGAATTATGAAATAATGATAAATATTCTTCATGCATTGGGTGGAGAATTGGAAATTGGCTGAACACTATTAATCAGTGATGTCACAATAGACAACATCACTAACATGAATGAATATTAATCATTTTTAGTTTGTATATTACATTTGAAATTTACATATAGGGTCATCTAGAGTAGAGTGCATAAATATGACAAGAAATTATGACTTGTTCCAAAAAAAAAAATCATTGTGATATTGGGATTCTTTGAATTGGTAGTAGCCTGCCAACCAATGTTTTCACTCTGAACATTTGAACCATTATGACTGTTTATTTACCCTTTTCTTTTCAGATATCTAAGTTACTAGTAGTAGATCCTAAATTAAGGCTCACCGCAGAGGAAGCATTAGAACATCCCTTCTTCCAGCAAACTGAGGTGCCTACAGTAACAACATTCAACGCAAGAAGGAAGTTTAAGGTAAGGAGCTTTTATGATTTGAAGACTAGCTTGTATTTTTGCTGGAGATTTAGATTGTTAAAAATTCAACACTACTTTTTGTATATTAGTATATAATGATTTTACTGACTCGATGGGACATCTCCATAAATAAATTCCAGAAAAATCATAGAAAGCTATTGTTTTATATAATGGGAAAAGGAGCAATTAGGCAAGAAGTCCAAAAAGAGCTCTGGAGCAAAAAGGCTTTTAGGGAAATCTCCCCTTTTTTATGAAAAAACCCTTAAAAGAGATCTTTATATAGTGTGTTACATTGTATGGAACATGTATGAGTCTTGGAGTGTTATGAAGCTGTGTAACATAATTTTTTAAATAATTTCTTCAGTACCATTATTAATATCACATTTGTAGACATTTCTTGGTTCTTAATGAACATAAAGACTTCTGTACAAATCTTAACCCTAATAAGGCCGGGCTATTTGAGTTCTTAATACGGCCGGGGGCCATTATGGCCCCCTAAGATCTCGGCCGTGAAACGGCCGATCGCCGCGAAAATTTGCATGCATGTCAAGTGAAGTGTATAGAATACTATAGTAATTTCAATTTTTTGAAAAAATTACTCATTTGCATATTTATGGTAAATTATGCAAATAAGGTCAAAAAATTCATATTTTTACCCATAAATCATATATTCTTCATATTTAAGCTTTCTTTTCCACTACATATATTTGTTAGACCATTTGGAATAATAATACGAAAAAAATTTGGAAAGCTAGGTTATTCCTTATGTTATCTCTTGTTTTGATAATTTCTTATGTATTTCATTGTTTTTTTAACTTATGTATTTTATTGTTTTTGTTGTTTTATTTCATTTCTAACTATAATTTAACTATTTTGACCCCAAAACAAACACCTAAACTTTAAACAAGACCAAATAACCAATGTTTTATCTCTTTTAGGAAAAATGATATTTCCATATGTTTTGTACACAAATCACGAAAATGAGCGATTTTCGGGCCGACATGTAAAGACAAAAGGTCATGTGACTTTGTAACGGTAGGTCCGATTTTCAAAAAATTGTTTTAAAAGATGCGCAAGACTCGAAAGAATAAAGTCATGAAGCGGCGGGCGTCATCCGTATGCGTTCCTGAACAATCAGAAAATCGCGGAGGGGGCCATGATGGCCCCGGCCTTATTAGCTTTATTACTGTTAAATAGCTTGATTTTTTTGATTCCTTCAACAGGCTGCTTGTCTAGTGGTATATGGCGTGGTCAGATTACGTCACTACTGCGGCCAGCGAATCATCTCGCCGCACTCCATCCAGGAGAACCCGTATGGCATCAAGGCTATCCGCAAGGCCTTGGATGGTTGCGCCTTCAACATCTATCGCCATTGGGTCAAGAAGGGCCAGGGCCAGGACAGGGCGGCTCTGTTTGCCAACAGCCCCAAAATGGACATCAAGAACTTGAACAATTCTCTAAGTAGTAGCCAAGAGACCACACCCACTATGAGTAGATCTGCATCAATGACCGGCATAGTCACATGATGATGGGGGTCGTCACGCCAGCTCCTGATTGGACAAATGTTGGCGGTAGTCAGACTAGTATTGTAGATGTGATAGTATTGTCATCAGCTCTTCACTGTAGGTGTATTCAAACCATTCTGCTCTCCTTATTGAACTACACTGTGGACAGAGGAAACTGGTCATAACTCGTTTCAACTGGTTTTACATGGTTTCAACCAGCTTCAACTTGCATCAGCTCATGTGCTAAATAAATGATGGGTGCCTCTGCTTCTTCTCATCTCTTCTCTCAAAGTGGACACTGAAAACTAGTTATTACCGTTTCCAACTGCATTTATCTGGTTCCAACTGGATTTACCTGCTTTCGACTAGCTTCAACCTCCATCAGCTCATGTTAACATGTGCTGAATTAGTAAATGGTGCATCTGTTTTCTTCATTCTTCTCTCCCTGCTCTCTCTCCCCAGGCATATTTTCACAAATAGTCTAGTCAGTGGAGGGATGATAAATCATCGGTCTTAATCAGCATGTCAGCCTCTTGTGAATTTGAAACTTACAAAATGGATTCTATCACAAGGTCTGGACATTTAAAAACGTTTGGTCTGTATCAGACCTCGGATAAGTATTTTTATTTTTCATCACTTTATGTTTGCAGAAATGTCCGTACTTTTGCATATTGCAGAATATAGTTTCTTCCTAAAACTTTTTTTTTTCAAAAGTAAATTGTCCATTGAAAGGAGTGACTGCCATTTGCAAACATTGCTAGAAAATTGATATTTCAGGTATTACCATAATTGCAGTAAAATTATCCAGTTGGACTTTAAGACAACCATACAAATCTTTCATAAGATAGGAGTAACTCAACAGTTGTAAGATTGAAACCTGTTCGCAATGGACTCTAAAATCTACTTCTGTGTTTTATGATCTATTCAAACACAGGAATTATTTTAAAGCCTTGTTTAAAATGACTGGTAAGTTGCTGTGGCAAAATGACAACATTTTATGTGTTTTCAGTGCAATGGCAACAGGGGTTGAACAAATGTAGCTGTGCACAGCAAAGACCTTTGTACTTACTCATTGGTTCAGTTACCTACGTGTTATAAGTTACAAAAATGTGAAGCGGACACAAAAATAACATCATTTCTTTGTTTGTTTTTTGCCACAGCAGTGTTTTAGGCAAAGTGCTGTGTCACATGTGAGCAAAGCTTTGGAAGGCCTGTCATTTCAATTTAAATTGATGTTCTCCAAAATAGTTTGCTATCACTCTTTCAAGTCTACATTTCTTTTCTGTCTGCCCAATCTGTTTGATTCACCTTTAACGTTCATAGAGCTATAGGCAAAACTTCCTTGAATTTTATTATTTTACAATGTGCCATTTGTCATATGAATCTTGCCAATTAATTACTGAATATGTAGATTGATTTTTTTTCATTCCCACCTACAACGTCAAATTTCATTCGTGATAAAGTGTCAAAAGATGCATTAAGGCAAAAAGAGGTTGTTGTTTTGCTTCGGGCCATAAATTTTTATCAAGTGAAGTATTACTTTGTTTTTTTAATTGGTATTATTTCTTTTCAATTGTTTTTGTTTTGTAATCGAGAATCAACTATACCCAAATTGTTAAATATAACAGTATAAAATGTCTGTAGTAATGACAATACAAAACTTGTTATTACATACCCAAATTTGCAGTGATATTTGTAAGTTTTCTCCTCACCATAGTAATCTTTGAATATTCATATACGCACAGAAATCCCTCATGGTAGGTATTTCATTTGAAGCAGAAAGAATGAGGGGATTTAAGTTAGTGTTTTGAATTTTAAATTACAAAAGCTGCATCTAATGATCACTTTTCGATGATATTTTGTTGTTCCTAAAATACACTGTTTGATTATTGTTATGAATTGACCATTGAATATAGGAAAATCATTAGGTGACAATATATATCTGCTATATCCTTGTGCCTGGCTGGTTGTGGCTCTTGCTATTTTATGATATTCAATATCTATCATTCACCTTCCATCACTTTTTTCTCTCCATCACTTTTTTCTCTCCATCAACTCCAACTTCAAATCATATTGATTTAATAACCTGTAGATAGTTTCAAAAGTGGATAGAGATATTATTTTTGAAAATTATATACAGCATGGAAAGTTAAGTTTTTATATATTATTATTATAGCTTGAAACAAAAAGTGTGTGATCTAAGTGTTTCTTATTTCAGGTGGTATTTATATTGCACTGTCAGTGTCAGGATGGGTTGGTCTAGTGGTTAGTGTCCATGTTACAAAAGAAAGGAGAAGGTTCAAGGTTCAAGACTCGTGTACTGGTATGCACATCATCAGTCGCTGAGTTACATTACAGTGCACAATACACCTAATGGACTGATGATGCATTTTGCACCAATGTATGTCAAGGGTCATGTTCAATTCTTGGGAATAACGTCTGCTCAGAGCCAGAGCCAGAAGGGCGTTAACTCTGCGTTAAAGTATATGAGTTTACGGCCTTTTGGCTCTAAACAGACAGTATGACCTTTGACAGCGATCAGCTCAGAGATCTTGATGGCTTGGGATTCGGGAATACAGTGTAGATGGGTTGCAAGCAATGCTGTTGAATGAGTGCCAAGCTAGAATCACATGAAACCTGCTACTTTCATATGCAGCTCTTATGGGTACTTGTATGTGTGTTAAACTTATTCATTCATGTTTGTTGCAACAGGGGCATTAAATCTGTGTTAAGAGAGATGCGGGTTGGTCTAGTGGTAATGTCCGCGGTCAGCTCTCTGTCTTCGCCTACAAACTGATTCTGATCGGACCCAGGTTCGAAACCGAGACATGTCTTTTGGATGGTGATGTTAAAGGTCGGGCCTCAGACGTGAATAATCATATCTGATTGATACACGTCTGTAAAAACCCAATCACACAAGTATACAATGGTAATTCTGAGTTATTTTGTCTATTAATCTCCCATTTGTTACCAAGTATTGTGATACAGTGAAACCTGTATGGGGTAGACTAAAACAGTGGTCCTTGTAGGCAGGTGGTCTCTGTGTACAGGTTTCCTTTAACACATATTTCAATGAGAATCTTCACTTCAAGGGAAACAGAAAATATGATCTGTATAGACAGGTAGTCAACTGTTGTTGATGACAAACAATATCATGGAGTAATGGTACCCATAATGTTTCAACATCAGCAGACTTTATTATAACTCCTTTTCTTCATCTTATTCACCTTTAATTTGAGGTGCATTGAAATTATTAAACAAATGTGTCATAAACAACATGTATGCCAAATATATTTTCAGTATCTGAATTGTTTTTGATATCTGTGCTTTGAAGTGGTGATGAACAATTCTAATTTTATTGATGGTGACATTCGTTTTCTCTTTGTTTCGAAAAGTACTTAAAATTAATTAATCTCCCCTTATTGGAACTGTATGTAAATTCAGACTACAGATTGCAGCTAGTCCATGGTGCAGCTGAATAATCTATAAGAAAAAGTGAAAATATTTGAAGATTGGCAAATGGTTAAAATGATTTTGAGACATAATTTCATAATAACTGTCTTTACAGTATAACTATTTGGATATTCCTCAATTGAAAAAGATATTTCAGTAGACGTAAACAAACAAACAATACCAGGTATTTTATTTTGAAGTGCTTAAAATAATATTTTTGATCATAAAAAGTTTTTTTCCCCCCCATGGCCGATATAAAAAAAAAAATGCTCAATTGAAGAATAAAACGATCTGTCTAAATTGCATTTTAGGAGGTTTATCCATCATTTGTCTTTCTGACCTTTTTTTCTTTTTCTTCCTTGTTTAACAGATTGTCAAAAATTTTGCCTTTTGTTGCTAGAATTCCATAATTTCTTTAATCAATGCATCATTTTTTGTTAAAGCAGCTGTATCAAGTTAAATTAATCATATTATGATCTGGTTTTTATTATGTTTACTTGAAAATAATGGTGCCTTCAAATTTTGTTTTGTTTGTTTAGCACTGTAATTTGTTATACCTTGGGCATGAAACTTTTATCTAGAACTTTATAAATTAATTATTTTTTGATCACTAAAGTAAAATGTTATGCAATATTGATGTATGGCTGTACAATATTGCATTTTAAAGTAAATTATAGTATCACACAACAGATTTGTTGGGAAAAGGTATTACAGCTCAGAGCTATTTCATTGTATGCAACTGTTTTTGTTGTAACTCAGAAAGTTATCTTTTTTCAGTCTTTATTTTGTTTGTTTTATCGGTTAGGTTGAAATATGCCTATAAAGGTAAACTTTTACCACCACTTTAAATATTGCATATCGTCTGTTTGGAGCCAGAAGGGCATTAACTCTTACATTAAGACAGAGTTAATGTTCTTTTGGTTCTTACCAGAAAATAACAGACGATATCTCATATTTGTGTGTGATTCTATGACACATGCTCCGCTAACAATTGTTCTGCAGTCAATCTTTAACATGAACTAAATCCCATACTTCAACCCCCATGCCAACAATATACCTAACCCTAAACCCAACATAAAAGGCCATTGCTACGTCAACCCTAACTCTACATCTTTGACGAAAATAAAACTCAAGAGCAAATCATGTTTTGGAGCCAAAAGCATAATGGCGTGATGGCTCAGTGGTAGATAGCTAAATATCGTAACGGGGAGGTCCAGAGTTTGATACCAAGTCAATGAGCTAGTGTCCTCTGGCAAGGCATTAATCCTCATCACAAAGTCCCCTCAGAGAGGACTTAAAGCCGTCGGTCCCCTGGTTGCTTACTTACAAGTATACACATGCTTTTTTTAGCAAGTCAGGTAAAACAAACAAATTGCTTTAACTCAATAACTCCTAAATTTAAACACAAGTTAATGCCCTTCTGGCTCTGAACATGCAAAATATTGCCGGAGCATTTGTCCAATCACCCTAGATGTAGTTTAAGAGAACAAATCGGGCAATAGGGGGGTATTTACAACCGAATGAAAAGGCATTCACATGTGTATTTTGTGTGTGTGTGTTCACTGTAAGGTGGAGTCAATGCAAGTGAGAATCTAATGTATACCAAACTTATCTGTATATTTATATGTCGACTTCTCGTGTATTTATATGTAAATATATATTATATTGCAATTAATAAATAACTCTTGTCTCTGGTATTTACTTTTGTCTTTGTGTGGTAATGAAAGTGTTCCTTTGCAGTAAGGCCTAAAGAAAATAGATGTTGTATTGCCCTTTAGGTGCCAAAATATGGGTCGGTCGGTCAGAAATCTTTTTTTTTCCTCCCTCTTTGGGCTGAGATTTCTCAGTTTTAGATGCTTTAATACATATTTTTTATTCATTACATTTTTTTCCCTCTAAAATACGGTAAACAAAGAAAAAACTTTTTTTTTAAAGCCGACCGTAGATTTCAAGATTTTTAGATCGGTCGCAAAGGGCAATACAACATCTTTTTTTTTTAACGCCTAATATGCTACAGATATATGAAATGTACATGCATCAGATTTGTAAACACTAAAAGGAAAAACAAAAATATTGAGCAACATACTTGTTCCCTTCATCTTCCTCTCATTTTTCTCATTGCATCCTTTCTGTATTAAACCAGTTTATATCTAATAACATTCCAATTATTTTACAATTTCTCAAAACCATGAAAATATGCACAGAAAGAACAAGCTCAATCTTGTCAGAATAGTTTAAAATAACATTTTATTCACGGACATCACCCCTATTCCGATCTCATTCAAATTCGAAATCGTTACCATCCTTTACACACAAATGAAACATTACAGGGCAATAGTAAGATCAAACAATAAGGAAACTAAAGCCCCACTGCACTACTTGTAGCTACTTGCTCCCTCTATATAGAAAACAATGCCTAAGCAGTGCCTGTTGGTCCCCAATGATCCTCTTTTTCTTATGTTTAATTGAGAGCTGAGTTGATGAGATAACCACCTGTCAGTGACCACGCTGTGAGGTCTAATCCCTCCTGGCCAAACTAGTGCAGACGGGCTTTAATGGCTGAATTAATAAGATGATTGAAGTACTCAATAAAATTGAATATACTGAATATTTGAAGTCCATTACATGTACTTCATAATGAGATGCTTGATTGCTGCTCAACTACTGCTTGATGATGTGATTATCTCAACACTGTTCATGTGATCGTAACTGGGCTCGGGTTTATCTGTCCATAGAGTTGAGGGCGCTGTTTGTAGAAGATCGACGGGAAAGACCTGGAAGGCCATATCGTTGAAGATATCTGTGTACTGGAAGCTGTTCTTTACTGAAACCTCGTGGTGATATGGAATAAGCTAGAGAGAAAGAGGTACAGAACAGATGCAAATTGTGAGCATTTTTGTAAATGGAATATTTCAAGAAGAGATTAAGAAACATTGGGCAGGGTAGCCAGAATTAATAAAATAGTTTAATTTCACACATATCACCGCCTAAAATTCCAAGATATGTTTTCTTTTAGGGGGCATATATTGCATTTACATTTTACTGATGAGAAAAAGAAGAAATCTTTAAGAATTTACTAGCAAGCACCAACATTTTCACTTTCCTATCTTTGCACTTTTGCTGCTACAGTCAAACCTGTCTATAGCGACCACCCGAGGGAAACACAAAAAGTGGTCTTTGTAGACAGGTTCCTTTAGTAACATGTTTCAATGAGAAACCAGTTTCAAGGGAAACAAAAAATGTGGTCTTTGTAGACAGGTGGTCACTAAAGCAGGTTTGACTGTATCAGTAAATGCAATACCCAAATACATAACACAAGGCACTTTAATAAATCATAAGCTTGCACAGAGCGCACATCCAATTTCATAAACATTTCTGGTTATACACTAGTATTCAGATTTTAATGATTTAAGGCTACATACAAAATGTTTTACCTTCTGGATGTAGGGAACCTCCTCTTTCAACTGCCTAGCTGTAAACCTGGGAATAATATTAAAACAGATAAACAATGATAAACCAAATAAACATGTACAGTGTATAAGTACATGGAAAAGTATACATGTCTGGCATAGTTCAGCATTGTGTCGAATGGTAAATACATGTATGTTCAAAAGTAAAGTTGTCACCATAATAATAATGAAAAAAAAAACGAATTTTACACTGCACACACAAATTGCAAAACAAACAAAGAAAACACTGGGATAAAACAGGCAAACACATCACAATCATGCAGGGGGGGGGTAAATGGGTCATTATTCATTATTTTCATTAATAAAACAAAACTCCAAGTACAGTTACAGTACAGGGAATAAAAGTAACGGCACTAAAAGTCAATTGAATTTTGGGGCAACAGGACTGACAAGAAACAACAGATAGGGTCACAGGGCTGAAATGATTAAAAACTATACCTATATATATATATATATATTTTTTTTTTTAATAATTTTTTAAATGGGGGTGGCTTGTTTCCATGGACCATAGATAAAAAAAGCATCTTCATGATTGTGTACCGGTATTTGCCAAGTTTGCACATAATATAAATTTTAATGAAACTGAAGAAGTAAAAGAAAAAAGAAAGAAGAAAAAAGAAGAAAAAAGAAGAAAAAAGAAGAAAAAAGAAGAAAAAAGAAGAAAAAAGAAGAAAAAAGAAGAAAAAATAAAATATATACATCTCTGAGAAGTTATTGAAACTATTGCCGAGGATGAGGCTGAAATGATTGAAAACTATACCTATATATATATATATATTTTTTTTTTTAAATAATTTTTTTAAATGGGGTGGCTTGTTTCCATGGACCATAGATAAAAAAGCATCTTCATGATTGTGTACGGTATTTGCCAAGTTTGCACATAATATAAATTTTAATGAAACTGAAGAAGTAAAAGAAAAAAGAAAGAAGAAAAAGAAGAAAAAGAAAAAAAGAAGAAAAAAGAAGAAAAAATAAAATATATACATCTCTGAGAAGTTATTGAAACTATTGCCGAGGATGAGGCTGAAATGATTAAAAACTATACCTATATATATATATATATATTTTTTTTAAAATAATTTTTTTAAATGGGGTGGCTTGTTTCCATGGACCATAGATAAAAAAAGCATCTTCATGATTGTGTACCGGTATTTGCCAAGTTTGCACATAATATAAATTTTAATGAAACTGAAGAAGTAAAAGAAAAAAGAAAGAAGAAAAAAGAAGAAAAAAGAAGAAAAAAGAAGAAAAAATAAAATATATACCTCTCTGAGAAGTTATTGAAACTGTTGCCGAGGATGATAAGATCCGATAAACTTTGACCCCAGTTGGCCCATAGGAGGTTGTTGTAGAGAGGCTTGCCACAGTGAGGCATGAAGAACAGAGTTGGTTCTGTGGACCGTCGTTTTCCTTCCTAATATTAAATATGACAGAAAAGAAAGTGTGAAAAAAAAAGAAAAAAAGAAAGTTGAAACACATACCCTGTAGTGTGTTTGCGATGTCTACACTTAATAACTAGAAATATCGCAATCTGTATTGCCGCGCAATGCGAATGTATCCCCCGGCAGTGGCAGCGATTTTGTGTCATCCTAATGTTCGAAGGAGGGACAAAGATCCCCTCTCCCCTCCCTGAAACAAAAGGATGATGTAGAGATCGCCACTAGTGGCTCGGACTATTGTCAAGACTAGGATAGGAGCAGCATCACCAAACCAATATGTGTGTAGATTAGAGTATAATGCATCTCTGTAGAAAATTTGAAAGAAATCTTTTAAGAAATGTGGCAGTTAGAGTGCACAAAAGACAGCCACCAAAATACGACCTTTGACCCTATAACAGATGGAACACAGGTGGCAGAACCACCAAACACTACAGATGTGTACATTGTACTAAGACACACCTCCATACAACATTTGAAAGAAATCCGTCAAGAAATGTGGCAGTTAGAGCGCATAAAAGACATATGACCTTTGACCATATAAAAGACGGAACAATGAGGGCAGCATCGCTCAAAAGTGTGGATGTGTAGATTGTACCAAGATACATCTCCTTTCAAAATTTGAAAGAAATCCATCATGAAATATGACCTGCAGAGCGCACCCTAGACACCCACCAAAATATGACCTTTGACCCTATAACAGACGGAACACAGGTGGCAGCATCACCAAACACTTAAGATGTGTACATTCTACTAGAAGACACACCTCCATACAACATTTGAAAGAAATCCGTCAAGAAATGATGCAGTTAGACTGCACACTAGAGTGCACATAAGACATCTATCAAAATATGACCTTTGACCCTATAAAAGACGGAACACTGGAGGCAGCATCAGCAAAATCTATAGGCTTGTAGATCATACCAAGATACACCTTCGTTCAAAATTTGAACAAAATCCCTTGAGAAATGTGGCCTATAGAGCGCACACAAACCATCCACAAAAATATGGGCTTTTACCCTATAGAAGACGGAACAATGGGGCAGCATCACCAAAAGTTATAGGTGTGTAGATTATACCAAGATACACCTCCATACAAAATTTGAAAGAAATCCGTCAAGAAATGATGCAGTTAGACCGCACACTAGAGTGCACATAAGACATCTATGAAAATATGACCTTTGACCCTATAAAAGACGGAACACTAGAGGCAGCATCACCAAAATCTATAGGCTTCTAGATTATACCAAGATACACCTTCGTTGAAAATTTGAACAAAATCCCTTGAGAAATGTGGCCTATAGAGCGCACACAAACCATCCACAAAAATATGGCCTTTACCCTATAGAAGACGGAACACTGAGGGCAGCATCACCAAAAGTTATAGGTGTGTAGATTATACCAAGATACACCTCCATACAAAATTTGAAAAAAATCCGTCAAGGAATGTGGCAGTTAGAGCGCACACAAGAATATGACGCGGCGGACGCGGCGGCGGCGTAACGCTGCAGAATCCAAAGTACCCCACCGGCATACTGCCGGGGGATACAATAAATACCTTGATATTCAAAGGAGCGATCAGCTTAAAGCTTGTCAGAGCCCTACTTTAGCAGTTCAATATCACGATCACAATAGTCATGAATTCAGTATATGACATTTCAAACTGAGAGCAAAATAGGCCGTTTTTGTAATAAACCAAATTGAATGCATATGTCTTTGTGAGGTGCCTCAATACAAATTATTTCATTCACCTCTTAAGGCCCTATCTCACTGAGCGGCGAATGCTTGCGAATGTAGTGAATTTGGGGTTTCGCCAGGGTTCGTAAAAGGTTTCAAGACAGTTTGCAAACAGTTTTCATTGTCGCAAACGTTTTTTCTCGTCGCAAAACAGTCGTAGGCCTTTGCAAAACAGTCATAAGCCTTTGAAAACGGTTGTAAAACGGAGTCGCTGAAGTTCTTTTTGACCAAAATTCGCAACGTTCGCAAGCATTCGCCGCTCAGTGAGAAAGGGCCTTTAAGAATAACTGTATTTCAATAGTCAGAATGCAAATTGCATATATTATGTGTTGTTAGATAGGGCAAGCCATAATGTTTGTCCTACCCAGCAACAAATACTCTATGCAATTCACATTCTGACCACTGAGATACAATTATTTGTAACAGGTGAATGAAATAATTTGTATTGAGGCACTTCACAAAGACATATGCATTTATTAAAATTTTGTTACAATTATGATAATAGCCTATTACCAAATACTTTGATCCATCTGTATACTGTCTGTCATTAACTCCTATCATTTGACACAGAGTTAATGCCGTTCTGGATCCAAACACATGTTATATAAAACAAAATAAAGCTTGAAAAATTCCACTTGAACAGTTTGTGCTTTAAATGGTTCATGCACTGTGAATGAAAGTGAGAAAAAGAATGCTGAGTGCATCATCTACTCAGAGCCAAAACGGTATTAAAGCCCCACTGTACTACTTGCTCCCTCTATATAGAAAACTATGCCTAAGCGGTGCCCGTTGGTCCCCCATGATCCTCTTTTTCTTATGTTAATTGAGAGCTGAGTTGATGCGATAACCCCCTGTCAGTGACCACGCTAATCCCTCTAATGATCCCTCCTGGCCAAACTAGTGCAGAGGGGCTTTAATAGGTAAAGAGGTAAGTTAATGCCCTTCTTGCTCTCAATATGTGAAAAGAAACTGGAGAAGAAAATCTAGAGAGAGGAGAGAAAAGGATTAAAAAAGGTGGGTTGGAAAAAAATTAAGGAAAAGAAAAAAATATATTTACCTCATTTTTGTTGAGGATTGAATATCCCAGTTGCTCAAGGACTTGCTTTTCCACATCAGAGAAGTGAGGGTCGTATAAATAACAACTATTTGGAGATACCTGTAAAAATGTAAAGAGTTAAGAGTATTATCTAATGAAATTGGAATAGAATATCAAGTGTCACATAATGTAGAGTACATGTAATTATACATGACTTTATTTTAGCTATAAAATTATAGCTTTGCCTGCCATGCAAAAGGATACACCATATAAATCCAACCCTTGATTGGCTCTACTCTACTATTTTTGCATTATGCATCATTAGGGTTTACGGTATTAGGGTAACCCTAATCCATTCCTAACCTTGTTACTACTGTTATGCTACTGTTGTGCTATTGATACTATAATATGTATACAGTCGTTACAGTGTATATGTTTTCGATGCGAACAGCATTGTTAGTTGAGCGTCACCTATATACGCACTTTAGCCATATCAAAGATGGACACAATCGGCTGGGAATCAAGTTCTAAAGATGTCAAACTTAATAATACCTGTATGAGCCGAGTTATGTTTTAGCAGTTATGTGCTCGTGATGTCTAATACACAACATGGGGGCAGCGGTGGGATCTGGACTCTGGACCCAAGTCTGCAAACCCTAAACCTGACCATACACCTATATCTAGTGCCCAACTATTGGGATGTTCTCTCTAAGTGCCATATCGATTTACTTAGGCGATCATGCTGTTCCACAACCCTCCGCTCCTAGCCTTCTCTATTAGCACCACTCCCAGTTCTTTTACTCCTCTCTCTTCTAACAATTTTTGCAGACTGTCCATCCAAAGTATCCTTCTTCTTCCCCTACTCCTCCTTCCCACAGTTTTCCCTGTCAAAGCAAGATTCTCTAGGCCTTCTTTACGTGTAATGTGACCATGAACTTCAAATGCCTAATCAAAATCTCATGTATCATTTTTCTTTGCACTCCAGCTCTTCTAAGAACTTCCTCATTACTAACTTTGTCAGTCCAAGGGATTTTCACCATTCTTCTTAAAAAACATATTTTGCAACTTTCCACTTGCTTTTTATTATCAGAGGCTAAAGTCCATGCTCCACTACCATACATAGGTATTGGGATGTTACAATCTATATATTTACTTGTCCTCTACAGAACTTGTTTTTTCAAAAGGATTTATAATGCTACCTGGTTTGTAGTCTAGTCATACCAATGAATTCAGTAGAATCAGCAATGCAAGCTGAAATCTGGCCGTCACACATGATGAGAAATTACCGAGACCATAGCACACAATCTGCTTCACTCCCCTGTCCTTTACAATCCTGGATTCAGTCATCTCTGCTAAATCATTCTCTAAAAATCCCAGTTTTTCAACTCTGGCTGAGTTCAAATTCTCTCCTTGTTCGTGAGCAGTATCCTCAAACAGTTTGTTTGATTGTGTAATTTTAGCTTTGGCCGTTGTCGAATCTGTCACAGGATGCAAAGATGAATTTGGCATTCTTGCAGATGCTTGCCTCCTCCTCCCCTCTTCATCTTCAGTTCTTGCAAAGATCTTATCATCTTCTTCTTTGGGGTCTGTCTGTTTTAATGATACCTTTGTATTACTTTCCTGAGTGGAATGCACATTGCTTTGTGAACTATGATCTCTGCCCTCTGTGGTTGTGTCTTTGACGAGGCTTTCAGAAATGCAGTGTTCAGCTGAGATGTCATTTTGGGGTAATCTGTTTGAGATTCGATGTTGTGCAATTCGCCAAGTTTCTGAAAAAGATTAATTAAAAAAAATGTTCAGAATTTGAAAGTATATAATATAGACCTATGTAGATTCTGCATCTGAATTTGCAAGTATATATAATATAGAATCTATGTAGATTCTGCATCTGAATTTTAAAGTAGGCCTATATATAATATAGAATCTATGTAGATTCTGCATCTTAATGCAATTCTGCATCATGTAAGTTAGAACCATCATTCTTTTTCAACCATAGCATTGGCCAATTAAGGATGTTACAATCTGAGAGATGAAACTTTAGAAAAAACAACTCACCTTTGAATTCGCTGAAAAATCTGCTGATCTGAAGGTCATTCCTAAAGAATACAATAACAAAAAATAGATAATGTAGAATCATGTACATGTACACAGTGACATGTAAAAGGAAGGAAAAAAACAAAGCTAGACAAGAGCTATATCTGTCATCAACAGCAGAAAATAAAGACTTTAAAGTAATAAATTATGAATCACATTAAACCTTTCAGTGTCAGTGTCAGTCTGTCACTAAACTAAAGTTCATTTTTTTTTATAGACTTATGAAATTTACACTCAACTCAATCAGCTTTGCACAAATTAAATGGGAAATTATGTTTGTAGAGATATCTAGTAATATTCTTTCATGTTATAGCTAATGGTTGAAATATATCAACAGTTCATTGCTATTTGAATATCAATGAGTCAAACAAAACCACACTGTTTCATAAATGTAAAAGTGAAGAATTAGACATAGACATAGTCTACACCCCTGTAGGCTGTACATAAACAGTGATGTCTAATGAAAAATTGATAGAAGAATATTCCGAACTTACACACACTGTTTGATTTTAACGATCAGTGACGGTGCCTCAATATCACTCGTCATGGGGAGAACAGAAAGGTTACAATGGTCTCCTTTATTAGCACTGGAAGATAGACCTCTTCTCTTCCTTCCTTTCTTTCTGGAAACAACACAAAACCCTTCTTCGTCAACCGTCTCCTCCATGATTCGATCATCCCAATAGGCCTCGGCATGTATTGACATGATTGGCTTCTTGGATTCATGACAAAACTCGCTCCCACGTAGTTTTTCTGCAAGAAATTTATATTATTGTTCAAAATTAATTTGTAATTTTACGCTATTATAAGACAAAATTTTACAGATAAATTGGATTCATAGTTATCAAGTACATTTTAATAATTTATATTTAATAATTTTATTGTCTTGGGGGTTCTAAAAACAAAATTAGTCAAACAAAAAAAATATTTTTAAGACTGAAAGTTTCCTATCATTAGCGCGGGCTATTGCGTAATCTTTGACTGGTTAATAACAAGTTCGTGCAGGATCGACGACCGTCGATAAGATTTGGCATTTTAACGACACAGACAAGTTGGAGTATTGTTTAGATTGACGAAATGAGAACTAAATTTGTAGCTTTGCTAATTATGTGAGAGATTTGTATGATTTAATAGTACGTCATGGCCGAGAAAACAGCGAAACAAGCACCAGTTGCTATTCGACTGACAAGCAGCCGTTCAGGCCCTGCAACTGCATCGCGAGGTACGGAGAATCAGAAGAAGGAACGCCAGAGCTCCGGCGGGGATGGTGAAATGTGTTTCGGTAACGAATGGTTGGACGATTGGGAAGATGAGGCAATTTTACATCAGGCCATGGATGACCTTGATCAAAGTTTGAAATGCAATTCAACATCAGTCAGCGACAATGCTAAGTCCTTCTTACCAGAAAATGATAAAACTGAAAAGAACTCAGGGGAAGTATTGAGAACGATCTGCAGCTGCCGTTGTGAAAATTCCTCTGTCACTGACTCAATCTCAGTAGAGGAGCCAAATGAAAATGGCGTTGAGGTTTCAGCCAGTAAAGAAATGGCTAAAGACGGTGACTGCAAGGAAAACGTTTGCCAAATCTGCCAAAGGACAATTGCAAAAAGATCTGAAAGTGACATTGCTACAAATGCTTCGCCGACAAAGAAAGCCAAGATGGATCTTGAGGAAGAGACAAACAAATTTACGATGGATCCGTTGAGGCAGTTCAAAGGAAAATATCTCTGGGTGTCTGACCTGACGGCTCAAGCATGGTGTGAGAGGCAGCTTCTCTATGATTGCACATTTGAGGGACCAGTCGAGATTTTGGAAACAGAAGCCATGAAAGTTGGTACAGAGATGCATCTAAAGAGAGGTTAGATATGCAATGTATTCAGGTTGCCATGTTTTATACTTATTTAATTTCTGTTTATGTTTTACTTTAAAAAAAAAGTTATTTGTGTAGAAGTTTCCCAGGCCTTATGATAGAGAATAATAGCAGAAATATTCAGAATTGAATGACAAGTGCAATACACACTAAATTAACAACAACGATAGAGCATGAGCAGTAGTGACATTCACCAGGATAACAAGTAAGAGTTTATCTATATTTGAAAAACCCTTTTTTTTTCTCTCTTTGACCTTATATAAAAATTGTTTTCTTTTTGTCATCATAATTGCTATCTCAATTATTTGTTTTCAGAGCTGAGTTCTTCAGAGGGGGAAGTGATGGTACACAGCATCATTCATGATAAAGTAATTTTTAATTTTTATCAAAAAAAGTACTTTCCAAACAAAAAGATGGCTGTCACATTTCTTATGCTTTCATAGAGCTTGTTTAAGTTCACAAAAATCTCTCTCTTTTGGCACACCATAGATAATTCTCCACCTTGTCTTTTACCTTTACCTTTACCCGAGATTCTGGAAGAATGCTGTGTTCTCAGCAGTCAGGCTTTCAGTTCAAGTTCGTGTTTTTTCCTTCTCATAGTTGGGTGTCTTGGCAAGTAATTTGGCTAAGTTCTGTGTCAGGTATTCTACTCATATGGGGAGCAGAACCGCTTGTCTGCCCATACCCGATCCAGTCTGGCTTTAAATGTATTCACCGAGGGAGCAGTGACTACCTCTTCAGGAAGTGTGTTCCAGTCATTGATGACTCGTTGATTGAATGCATCTTGCCTAATCTTTGTTGAGCATCTGTCTTTTGAGAGCTTCAAACTGTGGCCTCTTGTGTTGCTAGTCGAGTGGTCAAAGAAGGTTTCAATAGGGATGCGTTCAAGTCCATGGATGATTTTGAAAACCTGAGTCATGTCATCACACATTTGTCATCACACATTTATTACTTCTCTCTATAATTCAGAATTGGAGGTGCATACCATTAAACAGATTGCAGTGAAAACCAGGGAGGATAAATGGGCCATCAAATTTCTCAACATTCTTAGTGCTGTCAATCAACTTCTCCAAGGGGGAGGAGGGGGCGGCGCCTCAAGATGTGTTGTCAGGGAGATGCCCATATTTGGGAAGCCCTTTCAGAGTGGAGCATTTGTGGTAAGAAAGTTTCAATATTTCCTAGCTCAATTTTGAAACATAATATAAAGGCGGATGCTAAACTACCCATATTAGATTGAGAGGATTTCATAAAGTACCTCTCCTAAATTGAAGGGCTACCTAAGCTTGTAGCGAAGCTCAAGTGATTCAATTTTAGGATATGAATTGGTTCTGCAAACGTAGAATTAGAAAAGTTAACATGCCTGAGCCATGAGGTTGGACACTCAAAAGGGCTAATGTTTTTTATACTTATTATGATATGAGAAGTTATTTTGATACTTGAACAAATATTTTTTTTTATTGTTGATCACATGAGAATCAGCAAATATCACGTGATTAGAAATATTGTTATCCTTGCACCATTTTGGCAAATTGCAACTGGTTTGAAGATAATATCTGATGGTTGAATTGGATGATCTGTATGAAACTTTGAAACATTTTCCCCCTTTTTCTCAAGGTTGGGGTAATAGACGAGATCAGATACAACTGTCGTGATCAGCTAGAGGTGGTAGAATTCAAGACCAGGGCCAAGTCTAGGACTGTTCCTTCAGCAGCTCAAAGAAAGACCCACAAACTACAGGTAACATGGTCACTATGTACATGTATGCATAACCATGAGCATGCATGTGCCTGTAGGATAAAGAAAAAGCTTTTCCAAATTGAGAGGGACAATGTTATTTCAAGCCCAATTCTGGCAGCTGCTCATAATATCTATCTATAGATAAACAGGAAATCTGAGTGAAATTGAGAGGGAAAGTAATCATTCATCAGACCAGTTGACTAATATAGTCAGATTTTATTATGACTAGGAAGCTTGCTAAATCTTGCTGTGCATAGCAAGAACTATAGAAGATGGATGCTATCCTGTCTGTTTAGAGCCAGAAGGGCATTAGCTCATATACTTAACACAGAGATAATCCCAATCTGGCTCTCAATACGATGTGTATAAAGCTTACATGTAAATTTCTCTTATTCTTGGAATTCATTGGAATAAAGAAGGTTTTTTATTTCCAAACAGAGTTGAAGCATTCTTGTTTTCCTGTGTCATAAGTATCCAGAAGTTAAAGAAACTAGGTTAATTATTAAAAAAAGAACAATAGAAAAAGGTAAACTCTCTGTTAATATGCTGTACTTCATACATTATTGAAGATTAATAAAAGAAGATTCACTTCCTCAATTTTTTATGTTTTGATTCTCATTTACCCTGATAGGTAATGCTGTACAAGCAGCTGTTTGATGAAGCAGTGTGTGGCCTTCTGAAGAAGGAAACCATCTTAGAGACAATTGGCCTAGACCCTGACGCTTCCGTCAACGACGAAATCGCTGCTCATGCCCTCGTGATGGACCTGATCCTACCGAAGTTCGGAGACTACCTCGACGCCATGCTGGAACGCTTCCAGTTCCTCTCCAAGATCGACTCCCTCGCCGTTGAGTACTCCTCGCAGGATGACAAGGAGCCTTTCGCGGTCAACGAACACGCCTTCGACCCTGTCTGGCTCAAGGATACGCTGGATCACTACAATGCATTCTGGGTAGGCGAGAGGGAGGTGGAAGGGGTGGACGTGGAGGAGGTGTGGAAGTGCAATTTTTGCAATTACAAGGAGGGGTGCGACTGGAGACAAACGATGCACGAAGTGCCTCAGTAGGAAGTCTGCCAACAAGGTGCAGATCAAGATGACCAAGTGAAGTGCAGATGAAATAAAATGTTGAGATGAACAACAAGGTGCCAAATGCCTGGCAGAAAGGCCTAAACATGAACATTTAGTCAAATTATTTATTTTCATTTCGGAATGTAAGGGTATGGAAATTATTTAGAGAATTTATATTTATTGCTGACTTGCTGTTCAAGATTTAGATGATATCCTGACTGAAATGTGTTGTGTGGATCTAGTCTAAAAAAGGCCATCTACTGACTGTGCACCTGTTCATGCCCTTCTATTAGCCTCACAACATAGGCTGGACAGTTTTATCATATTATATTGAAATTTTGTTGATTTAATGAAAGATATTGCTGGGTAAGTAAATTTAGATATGGATTAAAAGTAAAATATTGATTAATTAACTTGTCGTAGCCAAAGAGAAATCTCTTAATGAAATTATGTAGATTTAGAAATTAGCAAAATAATTGCGCATGCAATAAATGTGTAGAACAGTGCTGGTCCAAAGCACATTGAACTAAAAAATAGCTTAGAATTCTATGCAACAGAAAAGGCTGTATTTTATAACAAAGGGAATCCAGAATTCATGCTGGAAATTGATGTAAGCTTTCGCAATGTAGATTATACTATACCTTTTATAATGGTAAAAATGTAAGTGTTTCAAGTTCCAAGATTGAATGTTTGTGGAGAGAGAAGGGTGGAATGTGACTCCAATGATCTAAATTCATGGTAAACATTTGCTGATTCATAAACTTGATTCTCTTGAATTTAGAAATCATAATGTTCATCTACAAGATACATTATCGTAGCTAATGTAAATGTTACCCAATAGTTCAATTACTATAGATAGGAGAACATATTCTGAAAGCTGTAAACTGGTATATCCTGTTTATTGCATTGCACTATATACAAGTTACCACAATTGAAAAAGTGTTTTGGAGATTGTAAATTGCAGTAATTTATGTTTATGCGGAACAACAATATATATTATGGGTGGAAATAAATTAACAGTGTTATGATCTTGTCTGTAAAATAGTATAAATATTCAATGACTTTATAAAGATATGATTTTTACTTTTTGTTACATGACCAATTCAGAAATAAATTAACAGTGTTATGATCTTGTCTGTAAAATAATGTAAATATTGAACAACTTTATAAAGATATGATTTTTACTTTTTGTAACATGACCAATTTTGCTGTGCAAAAACCTGCCTTAAAATGTATATGGTCAAGTAGTAAGCTGTAATTTCTATGTTTTTATGATGTAGCATATGAAGTAAAAGCGTGTCAGAAAATGTTGCAATTTTATCTGTGAAATAATAAATTGTCAGATTTTTTGTGGGGTAAAATACATAAACATATCTGATGCTTCTTTCTAGTAAATATTTGACTTGATGAAATCTGTTCGCCAGAGTACCATGTACAAATGAGCAGATTAAAAAAATGTTAACTTTTGTGGGTATGCATGTGTGTGTTTACTAAAATATACATAAAAACAGACAATATGAGGTCGTCACAAATAATGTCGATAGTCACCACAGACACTCATTTTCTCATTTTGTTGTAATAAATTACAATTCAACCACTATATACTGACTGCACTTGTGACAGACCCACATACATTGTTGATATATCACAGGAAGCACTTTTTAATTCATAACCTTCTTGTTCCTGTCTGCTTTTTATGCTTTCAGTGCATGTACTGTATATTGTTTTCCAGATGAAATTTCTTTCATGAAAATTGCCGCGTAATTATTTTTACAAGCACAACAGAAAACCACGATAAACTACAATTGATACACATCGATGGCATCAGATATTTAATTTTATCAATTTTATTTAAAGCATAATTGCACAAGATAGATACTTCCATAGAGTTATATTCATCATTATACTGTTCTAATATGACTAATAAAGTACATAAGAAATTGGAAAAAAGGAAAACCTGTATAGAGGTAATATACATTTTGATGTCGCATATAGTTCTTCGATAGTCTCAAGTTCTTGAGAGGAATATACAATTGTCTCAAAGTAAAAGAGAATACACAAGAAACAACAAATATACATATATTGATGTATTACCACAAAGAAACAAATTGTCTGAGAGCCAGAGGGGCGTTAAGTAAAAGTATATGGATTAACAGCCTTCTCGCTCTCAATGGACACAAATATTGTTTCTGGCATAAATCAAATAAAAATGTATTTAATTTTAATTTAGTTTTCTGATACAGAAGTTATAACTTGTTTTGATTCAAATTTGACAGTAATAACCTTTAAAAGGAAAGAATGAAAGAAAAAAGAAAAAAGAAAAAAGAAAAAAAAAAAAAAAAAAATCAAATTTTCATGTGACATTATTTTATCACATTAATATTGTTCAACAATACAAGATATACATATATGCTGATATGAGCAATGGTTGGTTATGTAATGTATTTTAAATCAGGAATTACTTGTACAGTGAAACCTGTATATAAAGACCGCTCAAGGGAGACCAGAAAAGTGGTCTTTATGAGCAGGTGGTCTTTGTGTACAGGTTTACTTAGGACATGTACATGTTTCAATGAGAAACAATTGTTCAAAGGACACTGAGAGTGTGGTCTTTCTATACAGGTGGTCGCTAAAGCAGGTTTCACTGTACATGTTATGTTATACAAATTGCCCTGAAAAACAACATTGAAACTGGTTAACCCATTGCCTACAGGAATCAAATGATTTCTTTCTGAAACCAAGGAGAGTAAGAAAGTGCAAAAGGTCAAGACATAAAGTTCAACGATCTGCAGGAATAAAACAACTAAACCAAAACATAAAACTTAGTAATGGATATGATTACAGGAGGAGATGACAAAACAAACTGGAAAAAAAAAGACAAATGCCATTTTTTTTAATTAGTGGCACAAACACAAAGAAATTTAAGACGACTGTACACTAATGACAACGGAAGCTGTATGTACTTGAGTCTTATATTGTGCAATATGAAAAAAACTTTGGCTCCACAATGTCAGTACCGGTACTATATTGACATTTCTGAAAGGCCATTATTTTTGGTTTATACTGTATAGGCAAAATTGATGAAAGAAGTATTATTAAGTGGGATACACAAATCAATTAACAACCAATATGAGCATATCATGAGCCATATGACAAAGAATTTATGACATTACAATGACAACAACAATACAAAAGAAAGTCTTACAAATCCTGGCTTCTTGTATTTGCTCACATCCACCAGCCCATGTGTGACAGGTACTCCAAAATTATCCATGCTTTAGCTAAGTACAGTAAAACCTGTCTATAGCGACCGCCCAAGGGAAACACAAAAAGTGGTCTTTGTAGACAGGTTCCTTTAGTATATGATTCAATGAGAAACCATTTCAAGGGAAACAAAAAATGTGGTCTTTGTAGACAGGTGGTCATACCATTTTAGAGCTCACAGAAGTCAAGGAATTCCTACATACCAGGGTTATCCATTTACTAAACCTGCTGGAAATTAATCTCTTGCAATAGGCAGGGCTCGACACTAAAAGACCCCCGGGGCTCTTGGGTGCCCAAAATCTTACTCAAGATCCCCACAATTTCAAATTTTCACAGGGCGTATGCATTCTTAGTAGAGGTGTCATAGTCTAGTGGTTTAAGCACTTGACTAGTAATTGCCATATCCCCACACAGTGACCATATGGTAGAAATACTCCTCAGGGAGTGGAGATGGTGCACATTGTGAGTGAATGAATCCTGTGGCTGGGGTAATAATATCTGTAAAAGCGCTTAGAGACAGTATTTCGTATTAAGCACTATATAAATCCAGATTATTATCATTTATTACCTCTAAAAAGTTCATTCCAGATCCCCTTCCAAAAAATATTAGTGTGCTCTGCCATACGACGATAATGTCATGCGGTGGATCAAACCTATGACCTTGGCATCTCAAGTCAAGAGTTTAAACCACTTAACAACAGCACCTTTTCACCTCTACAATGCCCTAAAACTAACATCTATACACATTAGTAGCCATCACATTTATATGTGTAGTAGGTAACTGATTTGGCACAAGGTTAATCTGATTTTTGTATGTCTCTGAATGTACATGACTGACAGAAATACACAATTGCTTTAATCATTAAACTGTAAATCCTGATAAATAGGGCAACTGATCCACATATCAACTAGCTCAAATATAACTAGAGGACAAATATGACCAATAGTTTGAGCCATACTAAATTTAGGCCACTCAAAATTTAGACAAATACCTTTTCTGATCGGCCATTCGAACAGTTCAATCTCTGAATATTTCTGAGACACAAGCATACATAGTACATGATTTGAAATCATTAATAGAATACCGTAACATGAATATATCCATAAATAAAAGCTTACAAAGCATGCAATGAAATATAGGGTTTAGTGCCTTCATCATTGTCAGGCAATTTCAGATCTACCAAAATGATGCGTGTGTATTGGGTTTTTACAGACGTGTATCAATCAGATATGATTATTTACGTCTGGGGACCGACCTTTAACGTCACCATCCGAAAGACGCGATTCAGTTTCGAACCTGCGTCCTCGGCTGAATCAGTTTGTAACTTCCACTGTTAGCTGGATTACAGGCGCACGCCACAACGCCTAGTTAAATGATGGGATATACTTTCTATAATGATACTGCTCCTTATATATGCACCACAACATATGGCCTGGCACTTAATTTGGGGGATAGTATATCAGTCTGAATATCACTTGAGAAATATTTGGGAAGGATAAGTCTTGGATCCCCATAGCCCATCTAAGACTGGGAAAAGAGGGATATTTCAAACATAAATAACTTCAAAGTGATTATCAGTCAACCTATTTCAAATGGCATACAATGGCACAGTTTTTATCAACCCATTTGATTCCTTTACTTCTCACACATTATCCTTGACGTATAATTCAACCTTTACAATGTGAAGATGGTGCAATGTTGATACAATACAAGTCACATGCCATGGCATGCCTGTAGCTGCCCCTTTTGCATCAAACATATTTCCGCAGAATTCCTCAGGGAACTCTGGTCCTGACTAAATTCACTATTCCATTACTGGAATACGTATCAGAATACATTGAATGCAAGACGCTTTGCAAATTTGGCAAGTCGTGTACCTTTGCTGTAGTTCCATGCAGTTCCATGTTGCAAAATTAGTTTGTCACAGCACTGACAATCTGTAATTTGTGGATTTTTAAAAAAATGCTATGAAGAGAGCTGTCATACACAATATTTTTGTTGTTGTTGGTTTTAGAGTACATTCCTTGATCAAAGCAAGCACCTCAGAATTTATTGGAAACTGAATACACTTTAATTGTTATGCAATACTCTATCATCCCAATAAGACTGGATATAAGTCTTTCTTTTTAAGAAAATTAAAAATGCAGCATTTTTATCTGACAACTGCTTTCTCCATAACTGCCACAAATTCGATAAGATTGTATCATTTTCCGTTTCCTTCGAATTAAGTTTAAAAAGAATAATCATCATACACAAGACATATCTTCTGTTGAGAGCGAGAAGAGCATTAACTCTAGTAAAAGTATATGAGTTAACACCCTTCTGGCTCTTTGCGGATGATATAATCCATGCAAAAGTCAATCTGATGAACACCCAACTGACTTGAATGTGTTGCTGAACATAACACCTCGGCGCAACCCTTTTCCTTCTTTATGGCTTGCCCGAAGAATGCATGAATGTGACACACTTCATTTCATTGACCGGGAAAATTTGATTTGTATCTCTCAACCTGTAAGTTCACTTTACATATTCTTTTCCTGAACAATGTTCTTAAATGCATCTGCTAACCATCAGGCATATGCACCCACGGTGTCTTTAAACCGTTAAGTCACTGGTGAGTGAATGAAAAGTTTTATGCCGGTAGTACGATTACGTGGTCGTCATCAATCGTCGTCTGAATCGGAGCTGTCGTCGTCTTCTATATCAGGCATTGGGAATCGCAGGATGGCAGCCAAACCTGTCAGCTGATTCAGTTCTGTGAACATGAAAACAAAGTGAGGCAAACAAGTAATTTATAGGCCTGGGTTAGAAAATGAAACCTCATTCATTGTAGTGAATACATATATCGAATTGACAATAAAGGATAAGAAATTTAGGAGAATTTAAAGTTATCATCCATAAAAAAACAAAGTGGCAAATTCTCACAATTTCCTCTGTGATGCAGCTCTACATACCTATGTTTTGTGCAATATGTTCCATAAAACTCAATTTTCTCTACAGAAAAAAGTTTGGTCTCATTGAAAAATTACTAGACATACCGGCAAGTACCTACATATTTCCCTTTCATGAGGTTTATTCCTTTAATAACTACAAAATTTGATTACAGAGTCAAAGTTTGAATTGGAATATCTTTATTACAATGCTTTGTTTAAAATCATATAGAACTTTGAATATTGTCAACATCAAAATATCTTCAGGAACATTCACATACCAGTAACACATAAAACTATAGATGGTCTTCCAACAAGTAAAATAATATTATATCAAGGATTGAATGTGATGAATACTTACGTTCCCCTGAGACATGTAAACTAGAAAAGACTTTGACATCGCCTCCATTATCTCTTACACTCTCTACTAGGTCAACATAGACACGCCTCTGTATTACATCAGAAGACCTGTAAATGCCAAGTTCACAAATATTTTTTTCTTTTGATAATCAATCATATCACATTCAAGCATCAGATTTTAATGCAACTTTAATTCCAGTGTAATTAACAAAAGCTAAGAAAAAAAATATAGAGAACATCAAGTGAGCAAAATCTTGGTTACATAAAACAGCTTCATTTGTGACTTCAAACCTTCAAGGAGAATTTTATCTCGCCAAAAAAGTTTAATCTGAAAACAAGAATACCTAGTTCAACAACCTTCATAAAAATACATGATACTGGAGTAAGTCCATAGTATATCTCTGCATTTGAATTTATTTATTTATCTTTGGTATTTATTATTATTTTTTTTACTTCTGCACTTGTATATAAATATCAAGTCTACTGCCCAAGAAGAGCATTATTACTTGATAATAATAATACTTGATAATAAGCACAATAGCTCATGGAAGCATGAGCATTGATCAAGTTTAGAAAACATCTTGGTGATAATAAATGAATATTAATTACCTGAATAGTTCATCACTGATGAGGAGAGTTTCTATAGCAAGAGCTTCATTGGCTTCCTGAATCTGCTTCAATCTGAAAGGAGTAGTATGAAGTAATATATTCTTACATCTCATCTCAGGGGGGTCTAAGGCCCCCTATGATCTCCGTGATCATGTCAAGTGAAGTGTATAGAATACTATAGTACTATGGTAATTTCGAATTTTGTTTTTGGGAAAAACTCACTCATTTGCATATTTATGGTAATTTAAGCAATTAAGGTCATAAAATTCACATTTTTACCCATAAATCATATATTCTTTATATTTAAACATTAATTTTTACTACATATATCCATTTGGAATAATAATACAACAAAACAAAAAAATTTGGAAGAGCCAGGTCATTCCTTATGTCTTTCTTTGTTTTTTAAACTGATATATTTTATTGTTTTTGTTGTTTTATTTTATTTCTAACTATAATTCAACTATCATGACCCCCAAAACAAACACCTAAACTATAAACAAGACCAAATAACCAAAGTTTTATCTCTTTTTTGGAAAAATTATATTTCCATATGTTTTGTACACAAATCACGAAAATGAGCGATTTGCGGGCTGACATGCAAAGACAAAAGGTCACATGACTTTGTAACGGTAGGTCAGATTTTTGAAAAATTTGTTTCAAAATATGCACAAGACCCGAAAGAAAAAATTCATAAAATTTTAGCGCAACATTTTTTTGCGTTAAAAAATTATTGCGAAAAATGTACGCCCCGGGCTATACAGGGTTAAAACTTTGATCAACAGCAAGTCATGTTTACTACTGGCATCTGTCATAAATTCAAATTACGTGACATTATTTTTTAATATTTTTTATTTTATTTTACATGCAATCCATTATTGGGCCTCATCTGGTAGACTTTAGGAAATGATTACACTTTGTTTACACATAATGTTTCTTCTTATGATACGTTATATTATGTTTGTCACATTTATTAATCTTTCTTAATTATTATCTTCATTAAATTAGAATAAAAGAAGAAATAAAGTTTCTGCTGAAGCACCACCAGTTTTAACCCACTGCCAATGAAGCCCCAGATTCCTGTGATACGTGTAGGGGAATAAGAAAACGTAGCAGTCAACCACTTAATTTATAGTCTTGGGTGTGTAAACTCACCCGTAGAATGCTCTGTCTGGCTCTGTCGATAACATTGCATAGAACGTATCTAATGCTTTCACTTCTCCAGACGCTTTGGTGTCTGCTAGCTTGGAAGTCACTGCTGAGTCAGTAAGGATTTCTGGTTCAAGAACAAAAATACAATACAAATATGATGGGGTCACCACAGAAAGCATACATGAGAAGGATACACATTTTGAATAATAGAACTGAGAAGTCAATACAAATGAGGAAAAAGTTAGAATGCCCTAAGATGTTATTCAAGTACCTTGGCTGACACGAGAAGAAGAAAATACAATATGGAGACAACAAATACATAGGGAAGCTGAGGACAAGGAGAGAGGAAACTAAAAGGTCACGTGACCTTGGCATTGTTGCATTCAGTCTTTGTCGAGTGAAATATAAAATGTGTGCCTGAGTCTGCATGTGTAATTGATGTTAATAACAATGATAATAATTAGATTTATAAAGCGCCTTTTCCAGGGGATACAAGGACCTGTTAATGATGTGGTGGTATCTATCATTGGGGTGCTCAGACATTTGTTCTGGGCTTTGATTCATTAAAGGTATAGGGTTTAGGGTTAGGGCTGAAATATAGTTTAAGGTTAGGTTTAGGGTTACGTACAGTGTTGGGTTCAGTTTTGAAGTTAAGAATTTGGTTTGTTGACGCAAAGCAGTTGTCACAGGAGCATGTGTTGAACGACAATCAGTAGTCATCACATCCATATCCACAAAAGTTGATGTGACAATCTAAAATTTTCTCAATGTTGTATGCTGTTAAACTGAGCAACAATGTATTGATGGCCTGAGCATCAATTTCTCATGTCAACATTGTTAAAACTGAAGAGAAACAAAAAAGATCAATAAATGCCATGTTTATTAAGATTCAAATCCTAAATTCTGAAGGGCTTCAGTAGTATTGACATACCTTTGAGAGAATGTTTGTGACCCGAGGAAGTGTGGACCTGAACAAATCTGGATTTGTTTTCCAGGAGGATCTTGAGATCTTGTTTCACAGCCTGCTGGAACATGTATTCACTAAACTGATCCTGTAAAAAAAAAATGAAGTAGAAAGTTAAAAAAACACTACTAGTATCACATTATTATGTAAGATAATTTATGAATGTTATATGATTCTATACGTTTGATGTACTTCTAAATAGAAATCTAGCGGGTCAATATGACATATTTTTTGGTATGTATTTCATCAAAAGTTTTGTTTAATATAAACTTCTTCACACTTCTAGAGGCTGATTTTAGTACTGATTTTGATTTTTAATGAGAGAAGAATGGCCAAAAGGAATTAAAGATAAAGACCAGTTCTGGTCATGCGAATGCATTGTGAAAGAAACGTGAAATCGATCAGAAAAGGTTGATCATCTAGCATATAAGTATTGGTGTGTACTGCAAGGTTCTGGAATCATCAAAATGATAAGAAATTTGGCCCAGTCTTGGTAAAGTTACAAGCACTGTACACAGAAAGATGTATATGGGACTACGCGACCACGTGCGCGATATCTATTTGGTCCCAATAGATATAATAATTTACCAAATATATCAATTAGTAGGCGGTTTCCCGGCAAAATTTGTATCATCACGTATTAGTCAAAACATATTCTTTCACATGATTGGTAATGAGATCTTCCATTTCATTTTTTGAGAGAGGGGCGTTTCCAACTGGTCTTTACCTTTAAGGAAATAATATTATTACAATACAACCATTAACATTAAATTTATAGATGATCCCATAAAATTGCTTTAAAATGCTTAAAAGGCTGCCTTCTTACCTTAACAAAGCCAGGGCTCCCGATTAAGACACATTTGACAACTGGAGAGGAAATAAAAAAAAAATTGTTATTTGCATTTTCATTCTACAAAGACACATACAAGAGGTAGACTTCCTTGTGCTCACATTTTCTTAAAATATTAATCGAATGTGTTTAGTAAATGTACTAAACCAATAAAAACTAAAGGATGAAATATTATTCCCCCTCCCAAAAAGAAGATATTTGTCAGTGATGGTACTGGTGACATTTTATTTGTACTGGCTACAGTAATCCTGTACAACTGGTCTATCCCATTATTACTTACTATCAAAGTTGATATGTCTGAGTATGCCTTGCATGACAGCATCGTAGAACTTGACAAGTCCCTTGTCATGCTGCATACAGAAGCCTTTCCGTTTCCTCGGGATACCATGTTCTATCTTGGCCCGTACCAATGTCATACTGGGGGTGACCAAACATATGTGGGCCAGTCCCTCCTGCATGACAACAGCTCCGACGTCTGCACTTTGGGCGGGGTCACAGGCCATGTCTAGAGAGGGAGGGAGGGATAGGTGGGGGACAAAATTGTAAAAATATTTAATAAGAATCATTTGTTATTGATAGAATCTGGAATCAATATAAAATATACCAAAATAGACAATGGAGTGCATAAAATACATGCATTTTTATAGCTCATTAAAATTGAAATTAGTTTCATCAGCCAATATAACTTCAAGGCATGTTGTACTGAAGTCTCTAGCATCCACAACGGAAATGTTCGGCACTCTAAGATCTTCTGCCAGACTTTGTCCTAGACTTTTTGTGTAGGTTGCATCATGGTCCTGGGATGGCTGCTCTAAAATTTTGCACGTTCTTAGTCAACTGGTTAATGGCTTTCCGCTTCTTGTACTAATTGTCGACCCCATCTTGGTCTACTTGTTTACTCTCATCTGATATTTTCATCTTGAACTGTTTCTAAAGATCTATCACAAAGTTGCCACAAGCTATGAAAATATAGATAAATGTAGATAAAACTGGAATATATGATATTTACAGTCAATGCAAAAGGAACATCCTACTTCAAGGAGGCTAACTCTACCCTTCATTAGAATGATGCAGCCTCTTGTAGCCTCTCACATAGTTTAAGTTTACTGCCGTGCTTTTTTTTTACTTGCACTGGACTTGGCATATTTTACTGTACATCGATAAGTGCTTTGTCTACCGTATTTGCCGGCGTAAAGGCCGTAGTATTTTTGGTAAAGAAAATATCAAAAAGTCTGGGTGCGGCCTTTGCGCAGCAACAGTAAAAAAAAATCAGCGGTCAAAACAGCACGTCCATTCGTACATATGGGACTACAATGACTATAAATGGTACAGGACATTTCTAGAATAGCTCCACACATCTTACCGACAATTTTATGTTGCATTGTTGACATGAAGTCTAAAATAAACTTCATAACTTATTTTCTAACATAATCTACCGGTAGATCTAGATCTAAGTTCGTGCCATTGCATTGCTAAAAAGTAAAACTTACTAAAAGAAGAGACCGTTACGGAGCTAGCTGCCGTGCAACGCAACTGCGCATCTAGCCGAAGTCGCAATTTTGTATTACACCGCACATCGTGGTAGGGGTATTATACATGTACGTAGGATACCAAATCTGCCTGCTATACAGTACTAGCTTAAAATCGATGAAGATTTGCTAAATTACGATCATTTTTTAGGTAAACTTCCTGTAAATTAATATATTGATGAATTTGGTATCAGTTTGTAGAAAAAAATAGTGTTCTACAAGAAAATTACGATTATTTTGTTTGGTCCGTTTGTTTTTTTTTCCTTTGGTTTTTTTTTTTTTTTCCTCTACGAAATGTCAAAGTTGGGGGTGCGGCCTATGCGGCCTTATCACCGGCAAATACGGTACACACCATTTCTGCACTTCATGATACTGATTGCACCTACCATCCCAGTATAGCTTCCTGAGTTAGCTGCTAAAGGGATTACTCCATCAAGTATCAAGTAACAGCAAATGATCTTACCTATCCTGTCCAAGGCTACTATGTCCCATGACTTCTTGGCAAGAGTGAACTTCCTGTTGAGCTCTAGATCCAGAGTGTGGTAGGCTCCCATCTAATGGCAAAGAAGATAGTAACAGTAGTAAACTCATTATCCAAATCAAGTTTACGTGTTCGGGGATTGGGGATCAATCCAATCCAATTCAATCCAAAAGATATTTGATATAGCGCCTTTTCCTTGCAGCAGAATCGTCCAAACCCATACCCATTTTTAACAGTTAGCGGCGAGGACTTTGGATGAGAAAGCAAAAGATTTTCAATCATTTCTGCATCTGGGACTTGCACTTTATTGAGAATATGGATGAGGTATTAATCTGAAGAAAATAGCAACCCACATTTAAGGTCAATATCTAAAAGTGGGGCCGTATTTTAGGTATGTTTTCAATACAAAAACATATCCCATGTTTAGGGATTTCTTGCAAAAAAGCAACCTATTCAAGCAGAACATCCATGTATACCGTATTAATCTAGACATCCCTTATTCTGAAGGCACAACACCTTGTCTTAGACCCCATTCTCATTCACTTCGTTGGAGCGGTCTAACTAAGACCCATTCCTCAGGAGCGGTTCTTAGATGAGTGAGAACAGTCAAAGTGGTCCAGGAAGTGGACTTCTGGACCGCTCCAGAAGACCACCTCGGGAGGTGGTCTTGAGGAACGGGTCTTATTAAGAGCGGTTTGGACCGCTCTAACGTGCAATGTGAACAGAAGTGAGCTAGTGACGTCCTCGCGAAACATGTAGTACGGTACATACGGTTTGTATTCCGCGCGAAAAAATTGACCCGCTGACCTGAGCTGCCATAGCAACAAGACCACTTTGACTCGTGGAGCGGTTTGAGCCATAAAAACTGCTCGGAGTGTGAACGCTTGCAAACCGTTCCTCTGGAGCGGTCTAACTAAGACCACTTTCAAAGTGAGTGAGAACAGGGTCTAAGTTGCCAATCTGATTTTGGATCTGATACTAATTCTGAAATTGAAAGGCAACATATCTGATCATTGCTCCAACTTACATTTACAACATCACCCACACTAACCTTGACATACTGATTTTCCTGTATATTACGACCTTTGACCCTGAGCATGCAAGCCTGGGAATCAAAGTCAATGTCCTCCACCGAGATAGTGAGAGTCGTCCTGACCCTGTTACTCGTACTGCTTCCTGTGGAGGACTCGGTGGTCACTTTACGTACCGTTGTCGAGCGGAGGCTGTCACGGGGGGCAACAAGGTTATATGCATGCCACATATCTTCTGGGTTTTCCGGGATGAGAGTGAGTTGCCTGTGTAAAAATTAAAAATTGCTGTAACTAGTTCAATAGTAGAGTCTAGTTGATTTAGAGAGCAGGAATAAACTTTAAAACATTCATCATTCAATAATGGCTCTTGACTCGACTTCAGACGCGTCAAAAATAGCATAAATCAGACAATGTAATTTTCTCTTTACAATATAAGCCTAATGCCTAATGGCTAATGCATGAATATGATAAATGTGTAAACAAAAAATTTATTTATTAAAGTCTAGATCTAGACTAGTAGTATAAAGTAGATTAGGCGTTGTGGTGTGCGCCTGTAATCCAGCTAACAGTGGAAGTTACAAACTGATTCAGCCGAGGACGCAGGTTCGAAACTGAATCGCGTCTTTCGGATGGTGACGTTAAAGGTCGGTCCCCAGACGTAAATAATCATATCTGATTGATACACGTCTGTAAAAAACCCAATACACACACACACAATTAGAGTAGAGGAGGCAGTTTTCGGCCGGAGGCAGTTTTCGGCCGGTCCGTTGGATGCATGGTAAAATCCTTTAAAATACATTGCATAACAGCATATCACATATCACACACATACATTAACATGGCAGAGTCACTGGAGAACCACATTTGCAATGGAAAATGTATCCTTAAATATCACATTTTAGCGATGTAATCGGCGGTCCCCTACCGAATCTGAAAAATGGAATATCTTACGCGTGTCTGTAAGGAATATGGGTCCCATAAAATGAGCTGTATTTCAAGTATTTTTCAGATTTAGAGTCAGATTTTTGATCATCGCAAGCTCAAATGTTTCTCACCGCATGTATGTTATCCTATCAGTCGGATACTATAGCGCCGTATTTCTGTATAGTTTAGATTCCAATTTCTGATCACGGCACCCGCAGGTGTAGTTTTCGGCCATGCAGGGATTACGTGCTCTGGCCGCGCTATAGATCAGCGGGCGAACGCGGCGCGCGCTCCCTATTGACTTCGTACATGCGGCGAAAACTGCCTCACTAGGCGAAAACTACCGCCGAAACAGTGAAAATGAAAATCAATATTGCCATGGCAGTTTATGATTTTTTCTGGGATTCTTTTTTTGTTTGAATAATAATAGTATTGGCTTCATGATTTGAACAAAAAAAAATAATAAATAGGAAGTAAAGAGTCCAAAAATAGGATTTTGCCTGAAGTGGCCGAAAACTCCCTCCTCTACTCTAATTTTTTTGAGAAGTCCGAGAAGGAAATTTAACGATTTTATTCATAGCAAGGTCAAGGAAACATAGTTCTACCGTAATTTGCATTGTTACTATACATTTGTTTCATTCAATAAACAATGATGAACCCTATGCACAATTTCATACAAAAATGTATTTGAAAGATTGTTTTTCATGCAACTCACGCCAATTTCAACGGATGGGGCTACCCCAAGGTCATTCATTGAAAAAATACTCACCCGGCTCCATCCTTTTCGAAGTCTTTGCTTATGAGTTTCATGGTGATTCTTCTTCCAATAGCAAATTGTCACAGAGAAGACACGTTCTGCCTATGTGATGAACATTATTTTGGAGCTGAAGCAGCAAAAACAGACGTTTTACATGACAGCTCCACAGTCTGGGAATGTCGCAAGACACCGGCAAATGTTGAAAGAGGCTGACGTGTGTATTGCATTTTTGTAGCGGGCTAGCTATAGTCTTTTGAATGGTTTGGCGCGCTGCTAGCTACCGTACCGGTACCGGTACGTGTACTGATGGATGTGGGGGTCTGAATCAACTTGGTAGAAGGGGAGGGGAGGGGCCGGGTAGGGGCCGCCGGGGGGAGGGGGCGGTTGATTTTGGAACCATTCAGAGTCATGCAGAGACGTACAGTTATAAAATCGTCAACTTTCCCATCCGTAAAGTGAAGGACACGTTAAAAAGAAAGGTAGAAAAAAGAAAAAAGAAAGAACTTTCAGAACAGAAAGGCAAATTAGATAAAAATACAATTTATTTAGACAAAACTATGTTGGCGTATCATTTAAAAGAGAGGCCGGCTAAGAAACAGAATAAATAGGACGAAAAGCTGAAAAGATATATTTTTTCCCGAGAGAGAGAAAGTGAGACCAAGACAGATAAAAAGAAAGATGTATCGCAGAGCCTGAGAGAGATCGAGGGATCGAGGGAGAGAGAAGAACAAAGAAGGAAACAGATGCCTATTCAAGTAGACTCTAGAGAGAAAAAAGGGAAAGATCACTAAGAAAGAAACTTCATTGAATTGCAGCGACCGTGAGACAATGATAGGTGAAAAACAGAAAGATTCAATTCAATTTTTATTGATTAAAATCAAACAAATAGGATAATTCCCCCCGTATCATTGGATAACAAATTTCAAAATTATAGTGTAACATAGATAATTGAGTGTAAGAGTAAAGATGACAATAACCAGGAATGAAATAAAGTAATGTACTACTGCATGTCCCTTCTGGAATATAATACAGGGATGAAAATAAACTAAATTACTTGTAATACTTTTTACAACTTTTGTTTTCTTTTCAAAAGAAAAAAAAAAATACAACATGATAGTAAAACAATATATATATATATATTTATATTTGTTCAGTTATGTTTACCAACCCCTCCCCACGAGATTACCTCGAAAATACGACCTATATATTCCAAATCCAACCTTGTGGGAGACAGTGAGCACGGGATGACAATAAATAATGCTTTTTACAATACTAAATTTCAGCGAGATTAATAATATGGTAAAAAAACAAACAACAACAACAAAACAATAAAACAACCCAGGTCAAAAAACAGTTAAGGACCAGTTAAAACTCAACTGGTACTAGTACCAGTTGATTCCAGTTGAGTGAACTGGTTCCAATATGGATATTGGAATAGTGGAATCAACTGGAATCAACTGGATTCCAGTTGAGAATTGCAACTGGTACCATTTGATACCAGTTGATTCCAGTTGGAAACCAGTAGATGATTACCAGTTGAAACCAATATATGATTACCAGTTGAAACCAATAGGTGCATGATTACCAGTTGTTACCAGTTGAAACCAATAGGTGATTACCAGTTGTTACCAGTATCTAACCAGTAGATTTTCCAGTTGATTTACCAGTTGAAACCAACATATGATTACCAGTTGAAACCAGTAGATTTTCCAGTTGAAATTAACCAGTTGAGACCAGTAATCAACTGATAATCAATAATCAATATTGGCATCTAGCCACCAACTAGACCATTATTATCATAGACTCTTGTAAATACCCCATCACGAAGATCATTTGAGGTGGATTACAACTGAGAGTTAAAGTTTTTAAGATATTTGGAACTCGTACATATATACAAAATTATACCAGTTGTTTCCTGGTTAGTAATTACATATATCAATACATCTATTTTTACGTCTTAAATTAGATGTAAAACATAATCAGACATATATAATATATTTGTCAATGATTGACTAAGAAAATATAAATCATAAGCTTGATGTGCATTGTCATTGTGCTCGACAGATCATGATAATTATATTTTCTGTGAAAACAGGCAAATTAATCATGAATATGCATAAGATACATTGAACTGATTTTTCAACTGGTATTTTACTGGTATCAACTGGTAATCATCTACTGGTTTTCAACTGGTAACAACTGGTAATCATTTACTGGTTTTCAACTGATAAATCGGCTCGGTGTAAAAATGTCAGAGGTAAAAATGTCAGAGGAAAAAATGTCAGAGGTAAAAATGTCAGAGGAAAAAATGTCAGAGGTAAAAATGTCAGAGGAAAAAATGTCAGAGGTAAAAATGTCAGAGGAAAAAATGTCGGAGGTAAAAATGTCAGAGGAAAAAATGTCAGAGGTAAAAATGTCAGAGGTAAAAATGTCAGAGGTAAAAATGTCAGAGGTAAAAATGTCAGAGGTAAAAATGTCAGCGGTAAAAATGTTAGAGGTAAAAATATATAAACAAGCATGTTACAGGTTGAATATTGGTAATGGTTGTATATTTGGCTTATCGAAAAGATATAACGAAGGGATTCTCTGCAGTCATTAATTTCAGCGCTGCCTTATTTTCTTCTTTCTTTAACTTTTATTTACCTTTCTGCCCGAAATTGTGAATTTTTGCCCGATTATTGCCGAGGGGAGACGGGGGTATATCCTTCTTTTGGGGGCATACTGACCCGGCTGCCTCCCCCTCATATGCCTTTGCCTAAGCAAGTGATACTGGTAGGCCTACACTGAACAAACTTCTGGAAAACAGAATGTCTAAAATCGAGTAGTTTGGCCATGATTATTATTGGCCGAGTTGTGGCTCGACGGTGTAATCATTAAATAAAAAGAAAAGTCATCACAGCCCCCCCCCCAAAAAAAGAGGATAAGATATCACGCTGTGAGGCCTCCGCCCCCCCAACTTCACCGTCCCTTCTGAAGATTGATGGACATTTTAAGAGCGTGGCAATGACTATTATAAAATGTAATTTCCTACAAATGCATATTTCCAACAATTTCACTTTCTTGTGGGCTTGATACTTTGATACTTTGATACAAAGCAGAAAGCCGCCCATGTTACATCTAATGGTAACCGCACCATCACATTCCAGAGAAGCGCGCACTTTGCAAAGAGTTGATCGTCGATCACTATTGCGGTATAAATAGTCTGGGAGAACATCAATAAGCAGCTTTGATACTCTGATACAAAGCAGATTGTCAGAAATTCATATTGGAATAAATGGGAGTAATATGAAAAACGGAGCAATTACTAAACCACATTCTGATTTTGATTAAATTGATGATTTTCAATAGTAGAGAGAAGGGAAAGACTCCAAATGTAAATGAAGTAAAAGATAAATTTCTCGAAAATAGGAAAGAGGAAAAAACTTGCAATGGAAAGGGATACTCTTTCAATTCACTTAACAAAAATGGGAGACCTTGGAAAGTTTTGTGTAATATAAATTAACTTAAAAAAAAAGCAACTTCCCAGCCCTCTATCCCAGCAGTATTTCTTTATTTTATGTTTATATTTGTTTGTTTGTTTGTTTTGTTTTGTTTTGTTTGTTTGTTTTTTTTTTTTTTTTGGGGTTGTTTTTGGATGTTTTTAAAAATCTTTATCTCTCTTTTGGGGAGTTTTTTTCTCTTTTCAGAGGTAGTACTGTGTGTATTTTTTATTTTTATTTTTTAAACAATATTTTGACAGACTATAATATTTCATGTACAATCATTTATTTATTTTTGTTTAATTCAACAGATAAAGTGTTTTTTTTTAAAGAAGCACAAAATGAACATGAAATGACTAAGTATTTTATCATTATCATTATCACTATTATTGTTTTAAACGAATAAGGAAATGTATGAAAGAGTTGTTTTGTTTAGCAATTGATGTTAAGAATTATACTTTTGAATTGTATTTTGATTATTCTGAGTTGTATTTTGATTATTCTGAGTATGATGTAAATTGCATGATTTCGTTTATATGTACTGCCTCTGGTATTGAGGAAATAAAACACCTTATAAATACCCACAAAAAAAAATAAAAAAATCTATGAATGAACCTGCATTCAATCAGCAGATGTATTAGTTTTATTGTATTAAAAGAAACCCAACGCTCCTTCTCTACCCTTTCCTTTTCTTCTCTGCAAGTCACTCTTCTGTTTTTTAAATTTTTTATTGTTGTATCTAAGTTGAGGGCTGCGGGCACGTCAAGCTCCTCTGCTTATGCTGTAGCCCTCCTGCATCTAATGTATGTTAATTATGCATTCAATATTTTTGTTTAACTTTGTATATTTTCTGTATAAAATTATATACATATGAAGTATTGTATCAATCCAATGTTAATTATGCATTTAATATATTTGTTTAATTTCGTTTATTTTCTGTATATATACATATGAAATATTGTATCGAACCATATTATGTTCATGAAAATGTATGATGAAAAAAAGATGCAGAAACCAATAAATCAAATCAAATCACTGCATAAGATTCGTTCGACTGAACTTACATTGACAATCAAAATGAACATAGGACCATTATTATAATCACTTAACAAAGTATGTATACTCATGATCTACATTTTTCTCGTTCTTTCTCTCTCTCTCTCTCTCTCTTCGTCTCTCTTCGTCTCTTTTTATATTTTCTCTCTCTCTCTTTCTCACTCTCGGCTCTATTTCTCATCACCTTTTATCTTTGCCCTCGTATTCACATCTTTCTATCTCCCTTTTTCTTTTCCTTCTACCCCCTCTCTCTCTCGCCCTCTCCCCCTCCTCAGCCTCCTCTTTTATCTCTCCTTCCTAATAAAATTCTCTTTAGTATCAAGTGTGTAGGCCTACTGATGCAACGTATAATTCTTTGTACATGTATTTTTTGTTTTGTTTATACTATATTTCCTTTGTACATTTTGGCCCGAATTCACAGAGGAGGTTTGTCGACAAACCTAGGTTTATGTGCGTCATATGACGCGTTTTGACGCGTTTCAGACCAAGGTTTGTCTGAGCCTTGGTCTGAAACGCATCGAAACGCGTCATATGACGCACATAAACCTAGGTTTGTCGACAAACCTCCTTTGTGAATTCGGGCCTCTATGTTTATAATGATATTATTCTAGTTGTAAACTGATCCCTTCAGACTATACGTTACACAGGATAGACAGTCGATTACCAACATGATTTAGGAAAGAGCTGCTCCTGCCGTAGATTAGACGCCCCTGTAGGAAATTTGTAGGAGGGGAAGGGACAAAGGTCTACCAGATGAATGAAATTAATGAAAGGGGCTAGAATTAGGGAGGGTGAAAGGGATTAATGTCATATCGTCGTTTCACTTCCGTATTCTTATCCTTTAAAAAAAAAAATCTCCCTTTCAGGTTCTTTTCTCTATTTTCCTTTTTAAAATAAATATCATGGGCAATTCGAAGACGGCGATGGGGGTGTTATGATGAATCCCTATCGTCAAGATTACCGTATTGATTCTTTGTATCTTATTATCTTACAGTTGAATGCCAGGTGTCTTCTACATCAAGGTTGAATGTGTTTGGTGGCTATCAGTATGTCGTCTACGATTATCCCGTCAGATCATTCTCTGCCACACGTGCACACTGCCAAAGCTTAAAGGGTGACATGCCAATCATTACATCAGCTGAACAAAATGTACGTACGCATTTTTACCATCTTTTGTATACATGATATATTTATCAGAATTTTCATTTAGCAAAACGTATTACTGAAATCCTATACAGTTTTCCTAATGAAATATTTTTTAACCGATACCTACTTATTCCTATGCAGTATCAGGATTTGTTGGCACTTTTTTGTTTTTTCAGAACACATAGGGCAGTAGAATATTGCCAAGACTGATAGCAAAAATCATATTCTAATTGGCAGGTTTTCTATGAAGTTAAACATTTCAAGAAAACTTGTATTGACCGGTAGGCATTACTTCAACCACACAACAGGTACACCATGGACAATTTTTAGATAAAAGCACACACAAAAAAAACAAAAAAACTTGTGCTTGTGTCATCTGTCTCACGATTTTCTACCAGTGAACTCAAATACATGAATGTGTATACTTGATAGTGTTCAGAGACATTTGACATATGAAACTCCGATTTAAATTATTAAAAACATTCCCATTGTAACCAGTGCCGTAATAAGCCGAAAATGTTGAGGGGGCTAGCCAGGAGCGACTCTGAAACCGATCATTTTAATTAGGGGTAGGGGGTGCTCACCCCTCCCCCTCCCCCGAAATAGTACGTTCTGCATTTTGATACATTGGTAACAAATTCAAAATGTATCCTTCTTCTCTTCATAACATAGAATTTCATTGCCATGAGTTTACCGCCGGTTAATGCCCACTATTACATCGGCTTAGAAGACATGGATGAGGATGGTACATACAGATGGATTGATGGAACGGCCCCTAGGTATGTATCAACTGTCATCGTGATATACTGCCACTCCTTCTTTTCAATTCGTTTTCCCCCATAACCATTTTTTTCTTTATGTCAGTGGTTTTAATAATTGGCATACTAGCGCGGAAAAGGAACACTAGCTATTCGAAGAGGAGGGGCAAGAAAGAATGATAAGGATCGAATTTGCAATTAGGTGAGGAATATATCGGAAACCCGAAAGATTTTGTGATTGGTTGGTTGGTTTAACCTGACTGCTAAGAAAGCATGTGTATGCTTGTAAGTCGGTGGAGCGACGGCTATAAGTCCTCCCCGAGGGACTTGAAAAGGGCATTAGCACATCGACTTGGTTTCGAACCAAGATCTCCCGGTAACGAGACCACTGCTCTTCCAAGGAGCCATCGCGCCTCAAACCATTATTAAAATCATTTTGAAATATAATCTAATTTTAATCATAACACCACATACATCATTGAATTATTGCTCATTTATCACATTTTGATCAAATCTTATTAAACATTCCAGGATTCTTCTGAGTCATGCAACATCTTCGATGTTATCCTGATAGATTTAACTATGTCACGTGTCACAATTTCAAATGGCTAATGTCAGATAATGGGAAAATTATTGTTGAAAGCCGAATTCATGTTGAATACTGAAAGCCATCAAGTCTCCATTCTTGATTGCATGAACTTGATATTGATCGTTAATTCATAAGAAATTAGCAAAAAGTAGAATGGTGTCAGAAAAGCTCATGTCTAGCCTATTACGCGACGCGTCGCGCCACTAAATCACGATTGCTTTCAATAGTTTTCTGTATGAAAATTAACCCCACTGAACTTAGGTTTTCATCACGAAACAAATCTTTTACATCCCAAAATCGACCATTCAAATTTCATGCCGCTAAAAGCATGTTTTCTGCACGTAAATGTTTTTCTTGTAGTTGTTTATGATAAAACCATAATCTACAATTTTTATACTTACTCTGAACTCAAGTTTTGTCAACGAAAGAAAGAAACAATCCTAGCTACATGCCAAATCTACAATTTCTATGCATTTACAAAATTAGTCATAGGCACTTTGTATTGATTTACCAGAAGATACATTTCCCCCCCCAAAGACACTCGAGTCATGATATGATGGACCTATGTCTCATATATATATAATTACTATTTCCGTGGAATTTATGATGTGCTTTGTATAAACAAATTGTGTAGGCCTATAATACATATAAGTTAAACCATGATTGTGGACCTATGTCTAATATATATATTTAGTATTGCCGTGGAATTTATGATGTGCTTTAATTAAACAGATTGTGTAGGCCCATAATATAAGTTAAACTCTTTCAAGGTATACCAACTGGGATAATTCTCTTTACACCGGGCCATCTCACCAACCACCTTACTGTGCTATGATGAGGTCTCGAAATAACCTCACTGACCCAATACATGGACGATGGAACCGAGTAGCGTGCACATCAGAAAGACGAAATATCTGCCAAAAACCTATCGGTAGGTATTTCAAATCGTTTTGCATATATTGATAATAATAATAATCTGGATTTATTCAGCGCTTAATACGAAATACCGTCTCTGAGCGCTTTACAGATATTATCACCCATTGTTTCACCATATTTCACCATGTTTAGTCTAGTTCTGAGGGAGCGTGTAAGGTAACATTGTGCAACTTTATTCTAGATAACTATTATCAGACATTTTATATAAATCGAATTTCTTTTTAATATTTTTTGACCACTTTTTATATACGGCGTGTGAAATTTAAATCATTTTTTTTAGTAAGATCGGAAACAGAGAGAGAGAGAGAGAGAAAGAGAAACCCAATGTAACCATCTTAAATAATCAATAATGAAAACAGAAAATAATGAAACCAATAATACGCAATGATGATCTTTAATAATAATAATAATAATAATAATAATAATAATGATTAACGAATAATTCTATAAGTGATATCAATACAGAAATATCAGAAAAACTTTCTGATCCATTATGACGATCAAACGCATTTTCTTTTTAATACACTTCGATGATTGTTATATATCATCCCTGCACTAGACGGGCTGTCATTTCTCCATCCAAAATTAATAACAAATTATACGAGCTGAAAAATAATCAACTTGTTTACTTTAATTATGATGTAAACTCTACTTAATTTACCAAGATTAAATGGGAAATAATTCACTTACACTCTTCTAGGTGATGTCGTAACATATTTGATGAAATGAATGTTGATCGCTGAACAATAAAGAGTAATGTTAAGTAAAAATATTCCGCTATATCATTTCGATGATGTTCTTTTGTCATGCTTTATCATGCTTTCTGGGGGAGGGATCCTAACCAGGGGCGGATCCAGCCGGCGGCAGGAGGGGGCCCAATTGTAACTTTTTTGGTGCTTTTTGAACCCCGTAAATGATGTTTTCCTGGCATCTACTAACACAATGGAGACCATAAAAGCAGTGCATGATAACGTCTTTTTTAAATGAAGTAACAGTTTTAACAGTTTGACCCCATGACGATGCGGAGAATCGTCCACGAGCCGCGTAGCGGCGAGGCGATTTTTGGGGGCTATTTTGAACCCCCATCAGTGATGTTTTCCTGGCAACTTCTAACACAATGGTGACCATAAAAAGCCGTGCATGATAACGTCTTTTTAATTAAATCAAGTAACAGTTTAAACAGTTTGACCCAATGACGATGCGGAGCATTGTCCACGAGCCGCGTAGCGGCGAGGCGATTTGTTTGTTTGTTTGTTTGTTTGTTTGTTTGTTTTTTTTTTTGGGGGGGGCTATTTTAAACCCCCTTCAGTGATGTTTTCCTGGCATCTACTAACACAATGGTGACCATAAAAAGCAGTGCATGATAACGTCTTTTTAATTAAATCAAGTAACAGTTTAAACAGTTTGACCCAATGACGATGCGGAGCATCGTCCACGAGCGCAGCGGCGAGGCGATTTTTTGGGGGCTATTTTGAACCCCGTCAGTGATGTTTTCCTGGCATCTACTAACACAATGGTGACCATAAAAAGCAATGCATGATAACGTCTTTTTTAAAGCAAGTAACAGTTAAAACAGTTCGATCGTCCATGAGCCGCGTAGCGGCGAGGCGATTTTTTTATTTTTTATTTATTTATTTATTTTTTTTTTTGGGGGGGGCTATTTTGAACCCCCGTAAGTGATGTTTTCCTGGCATCTACTAACACAATGGACCATAGAAAGCAGTCCATGATTACGTCTTTTTAAATCAAGTAACAGTTAAATAAACAGTTGTATCCAGTTATCATGTGTTTGGTTAAGTTACCAGATGAGTTGAATATCTTCTCACAATATTTGCACTTGAAAGGTTTCTCTCCAGTGTGCGGTTTTTTTTGGGGCGGCCCAAGGGGTTCAAACCCCTAAACCCCGTAAATCCGGGGTTAGAGCACTATTTTTTTCTCCTTTCTCCTTTTCTCCTTTTTTTTCTTCTTTTTTCTTTTTTTTCTTTTTTTTTTGGCCAGGGGTGGGGGAGCCGGGCCGTCAGGCCCCGTGGATCCGCACCTGATCCTAACCATTTTCATTTGTCAACTGTAATGTTCTCATTGTATCTCTTTTAATAATTACTCGATAAATTATTCAATAAAATGTATAAGTATATGTATATTTTATGAAAAATTGTGAAATAATTTTTGAATTGAAATAAATTGACATGTAATCCAGCCAACCATAAGACATCTCTTCTGGATGATTTTCAGATACATGAAGATAACATTCCAGGTAGAATTTAAATCAAGAGTATTCTATGTATATTAAAGACATTATCAACAAGGATGTCCGAGACAATTAAAATGTGTGTATGAATATAATAGAATGTAACCCTAAAGATACAGGATTATTTTAAATTGCCATCTCACAGCCGGTGAGGGGCAGATTCCTCCCCCCCACGGATCTTGGCCGTGGAGCACCAAAATATCATTGAGTTTGGCACATGAATGCAGTTCCTCAATAATAACAATAATGATAATAATAATACTAACAATAATAATAATAATAATAACAGTTATGATGATGATGATGATGATAACCATAATAATATTAAAGATAATAATAATATTAATAATAGTGATAAAAATAATAACACATGATGATGATGATAATAATAATAACAATAATGAAAATAATAATGATGATAATAATAACCTTTAATTTGTTTTGCGCATAATAATTACAATGTTATTCTCTATGCGCTTTACATTATAATTGGAGAACATAAACATAATACAGAAATGATAAACACTACTAAAAGAAAAGATAGGTCTGAATGGCTTTCTTAAACGTATCGAGAGAAGATGTATTCCTTATTGTTACGGGTAGAGAATTGCACAGAGCCGGAGCTAAACAATGTATCTACAATGTACCTACACTCGCAGGCACCCTCTGCCGCGCGCGCACACACACAACTTTCCATTTGTGAATCATAACATTTCTAGCTGTGCTAGTAAGCAACCTACTGCAGTGGCGAATCCAGGAATTTCTTACGGGGGGGGGGGGCACAAAATCGCATGGGGTGAAATATATGAAAAACGATGGAGCGAGGCGTCAGCGGCGAGGGAGCGGAGCGACCAAGCGGGGGTGGGTCTGGGAGGGGGTCAGAAATTTTTTTGGGTGCTATTTTGAACCCCCGTAAGTGATGCTTTCCTGGCATCTATATACTAACACAATGGAGACCATAAACAGCATTTCATGATAACGTCTTCTTAAATCAAGTAACAGTTTGAGGGGGGTTCGACCCAATGACGATGCGGAGCATCGTCCACGAGCCTCAAAGTCCGAGCCGCGTAGCGGTGAGGCGATTTTTTTTTGTTGCTACATGTATTTTGAACCCCCGTAAGTGATGTTTTCCTGGCATCTATATACTAACACAATGGAGACCATAAAAAGCAGTGCATGATAATTACGTCTTTTTAAATCGAGTAACAGTTTAAGGGGGGGTTGACCCAAAGACGATGCAGAGTATTGTCCACGAGCCGCATAGCGGCGAGAAATTTTGGGTGCTATTTTGAACCCCGTAAGTGATGTTTTCCTGGCATCTATATACTAACACAATGGAGACCATAAACAGCATTTCATGATAACGTCTTTTAAATCAAGTAACAGTTTGAGGGGGGTTCGACCCAATGACGATGCGGAGCATCGTCCACGAGCCTCAAAGTCCGAGCCGCGTAGGGTGAGGCGATTTTTTTGTTGCTACATGTATTTTGAACCCCCGTAAGTGATGTTTTCCTGGCATCTATATACTAACACAATGGAGACCATAAAAAGCAGTGCATGATAATTACGTCTTTTTAAATCGAGTAACAGTTTAAGGGGGGGTTGACCCAAAGACGATGCAGAGTATTGTCCACGAGCCGCATAGCGGCGAGGAAATTTTTTTGGGTGCTATTTTGAACCCCCGTAAGTGATGTTTTCCTGGCATCTATATACTAACACAATGGAGACCATAAACAGCATTTCATGATAACGTCTTTTTAAATCAAGTAACAGTTTGAGGGGGGTTCGACCCAATGACGATGCGGAGCATCGTCCACGAGCCTCAAAGTCCGAGCCGCGTAGCGGTGAGGCGATTTTTGTTGTTGTTGTTGCTACATGTATTTTGAACCCCCGTAAGTGATGTTTTCCTGGCATCTATATACTAACACAATGGAGACCATAAAAAGCAGTGCATGATAACGTCTTTTTAAATCAAGTAACAGTTTAAGGGGGGTTTGACCCGATGACGATGCGGATACTGTGTGGGTCTGGACACATGATGGCGTTTTTCTATTCACATCACATTTTCACTTGGCAGTCCAGGGGGTTAAACCCCCTAACCCCTCCCCATCCCCCCCATAGATCCGCCACTGGGATCTTTTGCAAACTGGAAGCAATAAGCATTACATGTAGGCGATGGAAACAAAGTGCTTGCGAAACGGATAGAAACTTTGTGGTAGGCTCTTCGCGGCCACATGCAGGGATGACAGAAAATAAAATGACAATGAAACCAGCAACTGTGGCAGGATTAATGGCGGGGACAATCTGCATGCTGAAAGAGCACTTAGAATAGGTATATCGGAAAATTAATTCAAGACTAAGTTATAAGTTAGAAGTTATAAAGTAGATAAAATCTTTGGTATTAGTCATGTTCGACTTAAAATTGCATGCCCCCCCGCCCCTAACCCGGTAAAAAAAACACCTTCTTGTAATATCATCCCCCTTTCTTTCTTTTCCCTTCTCATTATTCTCCTTTTCCCCCTTTTCTCTCCTCCGTCTTTCCGCCTTTCTTCTTTTTCCGCCTTTTCTCTCCTCTCTCTTCCCCTTTCCCCTCCTTTTTCTCCTCTCCCCTTTTCTTACCTCCCTCTTTTCTTCGTCTTTCTCTCTTCCCTTTTTTTCTTTTTCCTCTCCTTTTTCTTTCCCCCTCCTTTTTCTCCTTTTCTTTTTTTTTGGCCGGGGGGAGGGGGCACGTGCCCCTGTGCCCCCTGGATCCGCCACTGTACTGGGACCGGTCTGTTCGCATGCCATTACAATCAATTATGATCACATGCTAGTATTTGATTCATTTATCATTAATCTATCAACTATTTTAATCTAGTATCTGATTTATTTATTATTTATCTACTGACTCTGATGCTACCTTGGTATTTCTAACTCTTGTCCTTTCTTTTCACTACCATCGTAGTTCCCACTCCATCCTCTTCACCGACTGCCTCTTCTCCACCAAAATCAAATTCAGGTGGAATTTCTTCAGGTTCAATATCAACTGCCGTAGGAAGCGCTGTTGGTGCTATTGTTGTGATTGTTATCGTTATAATTCTCATCATCATCTTTTACAAGCGAAGAAGGTTAGAGAGATACCTTGTACTTAACTTGTCCCTCTCATCAGTCCATTCTCATCGTACTCCTCCACGCAAGTGGGTAAAACCTTATGGTCATGAAAATACAAGCTGAATTATGATTGTATTTGTTCTTTAATCTATAAAGTTATTTAATTACTTTCTTCTTCGTTTTCAAATGCTATTCAATGTAAATATTCTAAAGCATAACGCTTTCTAAATGTTATGGCAGCCAGTTTGAAATACATATTATGTTAATGACATGTATTTTAAAAGTACCATAGGAATTCCCATATGCCAACTTTCATGTTCACATGTTAATATATACCTATTAATTGGGACTCAATGTTGATATTCTAAAGCATAACGTTTTTTAAATGTTATCACAACCCGCTTGAAAGACTTATTATGTAAATGGCATGCGTTATAAAAGTACCATACCAATTCCTACGTGTCATGTTGACCTGTTTCTACATAACCATCCCTTGGGACTTTATTATTTTTTAAATTATGTATTTCATCTATGCAATTTATCTATGCGTTCTTAATATTAACTTTCAGCGATGAATCAGCCACTACTAAGTCTAAAGGGAAGGAGTCCGATTCGTCTCCTCAGTATGAGAACCCTGTATTTGATCAGTCAGAGACACTCGTCCATACCTACCAAGACCTGGATACGGACACCCATACCTATCAAGATCTAAATACCGATTCTCAGAGCTACGCGAATCTTACCGACTCTCGTACTTATCAAGATCTTAAGAAACCTGATCAAGAAGCTAACTACGAAGAAGTAAATGACGACATGAAGAGAGATTATGTCAACGTGCCAGGCATTTAAACAGTACTATGATAAAACAATAAATACAGTCTTAATGTGCTGATTAAGAATTGAATACATGAGGAGAAGAAAGATCCAAGTCCATCACAATGATTTTGAGTTATCAAGAAAAAAAAAGATTTAATAATTTTGAGAGACAAACTATTTTCAGTTTTAATCTATTACATATACATGTCCATAAATCAATATTTCAATGAAGATGAAACAATGCTTTAAAACCTATCGTGAAATATTAAAGTTTATTTTAATAACTGAAAGAAAAACTATGCTGATGGACTGTGCCGTTTCCTTTAATGTATCCAATTATAATATCATGACGAAAAGTTGTCATAAACTATCATGGCTTTTTTTTCTTCGTCCTCTGCTCCTCTTTCTTCGTTTTCATTTACCATGTCTACTTGCGTTAATCCTAAATCTGTTGATATCGGGGATCAGTTGAAATATTTCATTTTGAAATACCGTGATTTGCACATGTATGACACATGTAGCTAAAAATAGTTGTAGAACTTAGATCCCACCACTACATGAAAGTCAGGGTATGGGATTTGTTTCTTTAAAAGGATATAATTATATATATATATATATATATATATAAATATACATATGTATTTATCTTCCTTCATTGAAGTTTGTTTCCTACTGTCATTTTCTAAATAATGTGAATGATATATAAGAAAAACATGAATCTTACATCACGGAGCAACAAAACGTATTTCTATTTTCGATTTTTTTTCTTCTTTCATCTTTCTATCTTCTGAGGTATCTGAAAACGAAATATATGATATGTGTTTAATGATTCAATGCAGGTGCAAATATAAGGGGGAAAATAATGAGTCATGTATATAATACGTATGCCATAAAGTACGAAGGCATATTCCATCATGTTAATCGTGTTTTGAGATATCAGTAGGAAAATACAATGTTCTACTGTACTTTTGTCTGTATTGATTATAAGTGTTATTGTCTGGTATTGGTGGTGGAAAGCATTATTACCACATTTTTGGACAATAATTAATAAATTACCAATTGTTACTATTATTATCATTATTATTGTTATTATTATTATTATTATTATTATTATCATTAATACTAGTGCTATTACTACCAAGACTACTGAATTCAAGTTGATTAATAGGTCAACGATAATGTGTTAGGATGTGAACGATGAAATATGAAAATATAAGTTGTGAATATAAACATAGACTATGCATAATAACATTAACGTGAAATCGTTGTGTTATATAAGGATGGATGTTTAGGTTAAACATTAAATAATAGAATTAGAAATTAATTAATAGAGTTAGATAATGCAATCCCAGTGAACATTTATATATGACCTTTTGAGCAGGGGATGTTTAGGCACATATCAAATATGAATACTAATAAATATAAATATAGAATGCACAATATGTAAACATCAAATATAAATTATAAACAATAAAGAATACAAACCAAAAGAAATACTTTTTTTTTTTGTATAATACCCCCTTCACATACACTAATTTTTCTTACGAGTCCTTACGGATCGCCAACTCGTAGTCAATCGCAAGCATCCGTAAATAACTCGTCACAACTCGCAACAACTCGCAGACACTCTTAAGGATCCGTGAAAGGAGAGGCAATTTTTTTGACATGTCAAAAATCTTCTTACGATTGTCCATGGATTGATGTGTCCTTAAAAAGCTCGTAAATAGCTCGTTACAATCCGTAAGTATTGTAAACCGCTCGCAACAACACTCAACCATCCGTAAACTGCTCGCAAGAATCCGTAAACGACTCGTAACAATTTTTTAAACGATTTTGTTACGGTTAGATTACGATTTGTTTACGGATTATTTACGGATTATTATGAGTGCTTACGCGTTGTTTACGATTTCATTCGGGTCGTGTTACAATGGCGTTACGGATTGTTACAAGCACTTCACGTGTAGGTACCAGTACTTTACGAATAGATACGTATACTTTACGTATTCTTACGTATTGTTTACGATTTCGGGTATAAAAGCTGCAAATTCGAACACTTCATTTTCTGTTGTTATTTTTTTGGCTAAAAATCGTAAGGACTCGTAAATACTCGTAATTAACTCATACGTATTCGTAAGAACACGTAAACAGGTCGTTACTAACACGTAACTTGGTCGTAATTTTCCGCGACAACTCGTAACAAATCGTGGAATCTTGTCGTAAACACATCGTAATAACTCGTAATAATCCGTAATAAACCGTGAATAGCTTGTAATACCTCTTAAATCGGTCGTAAAAGTGGCCAAATCGTAAGGATCCGTGAAAGATCCGTGAATTTGTGCGATCCATAAGGAATCATAAGAAAAATCCGTGTATGTGAAGGGGGTATAATTAAACTCGTCAATCTAATCCGTCTGATTATTAAAGAAGACTGTGCTAACAGAAGATGTTTTAAAAAAAATTCGCTTCCGCGAGGAAATGCCAATGTTTGTAACCGTCTAGGTATACTTCTTTTTATACTGGATGAAGGTGTTGTTGAAAAGTAAACGTCAGGCTGATTTGCATTTACATATGTTTTATTTGATGTTGTATTACAAATTGTCGACACCGCGTCATCCCGAGTCGTTTGTAGATCTCCATTCATTCATACCATTCAATCTACCCTGACTTAGCAAAGTTTGTCTACAAATCCCAAAACAGAGAAGGCATTTTGATACTCATCTTTCTGGGGCCTGTTTCTCGAAACCAACGACGAAACAGTACAATTTGCAAATTTCTTAGGAGTTGCCATTGACAATAAACTCACCTGGGAAAAACACACTGAATTAATTTCCAAGAAGATTCGATCTCAAGTCGGCGTTATGAGTAAGCTAAGCTACTATGCTTTCTTTATACTATACACCCGTATATCCCTACCTAACGTATTGTAACTTAGTGTGGGCGAGAACGTTTTATAAATTATTAAAGCCCCTTATCATACTCCAAAAGCGGGCTGTTCGGTTATGCTGCAACGCTTCCTTCAGGGCGCACACCTCTCCATTGTGTAAGTCTTTAAAATTACTCAAACTTCCAGATATTCTTTCTCAAGGTACTTCATTATTTATGTACAAACTGAAAAATGGTATGTTACCCGTAACATTTTATGACACTTTTCGTTTGAACTCGGATGTCCACTCATTTATTTCAAGAAAAAAGGATGACTTCCATCTACCAAAATTCACTAATTAATTTTTGCAAAATCAATCAATTAGATATCAAGGTCCTCATAAATGGAACTCCATGTTAAGTCATTTAAAGGGTGTTACGAACCAAAACGCATTTAAACTGAAACTGAAAAGAACAATACTTGCCACTGATTGATTTATTGAAATACATAATTGATTCATATATGTTGTAGTATGTAACACTATTAGTATTGTATTGTATTGTATCGTATTTCATCGTATTGCATTGTATTTTATCTGTATCTTTTTATGTTTGGGGTTACTTGTTTACAAGTTTTTAACTTATTTTAGCAATCCCGGTATTTGTAATGATTTAATTTTGATTTTTATCTTTTGCCAAATAAATGTGAATTGAAATTGAATAACTTTATCCGCCAACTACGGAGATGTCTCTGGTCTCCCTAAACCGTTTCACGAAAAGCTTCTTTGCTAAACATCTCATAATAACGATACTATTGGCGGGAAGAGAAGCCTAGTCTTAGCATTTGTCGTAATTCACGCAATACCATATGCATAATTCTTGGTATTGACCGGTGAATTAGTTTTGAGATGGGTACCCCCGGAAATTTTCATTTGATAGTTATTAAACAAAATAAACCATTATAATTTTCTTAGTAAAAAATACGATGCTATGAAAGTTATGCCCAATTTTTTAGGCTTCTACAAAATAGTAGAATGACCAAATTTATTTTCATTTAGTTTTCAGTTTTAGTTTTATGTCATATTTCACATTCACATTCACTACATGATTCATAAGCAATAAACAAAAATATATATTTTTTCAATAGGTGTAAAAATACATACAATAATATCAGGCCATGAAAGTAATAATACAGTCAAAATAACATACAGAGATATAAATACAATTGCATGGTTTTTAAACTGAAATGACACAAATACATTTGTAGTGAGATATCGGGGAATCTAATGAAAAGCTAAGCTTGTGAATTGTAGATTCCCTTGTAAAAAATCAAAACAGGAAAAAAAAATAGAGAGGCGAAAATAAGATTAAGGACTTATAACAAAAAAAGAGCAGTATATATCAGGGAGCCACGGGATGAATTACGTAAATGTAAAAAAAAAAATGAATTTGCTTTTAAAGGCATACAGCAAGCCGGTGTTTATTACATCTGACGGGAGTTCATTCGATCCACGATAGTGGTCCGGCCGGTGACTATAATTGTATTGTGTGCGAAAGCTGTTCGAGTACGTAGAAGGTGATAAGAATGGCTTTGCCGCGTTGGATAGGAGTGAACTGAATAATTCATAACAAATAAAGAAGACACGGGGTCGGGTAGCACACGTTTTGTGAGTTGAAACATAAATTGAAGACTCCTTCACGTTAAAACACATGTTTTAAACTATTCAGTTTACATATTTTGAGATAGAAGTTATCTTCAAATTGATATGAGTTTGAAAACTAGGGAATATACTTCTGACAATGGCTTTCCTACCTTGGCTGTTTCCAGAGAAACAGTTGTAGAAACCTTTAAACAAAGATCTTTTGATATTTTCTTTTCATACAAGTATTGAATTTTATAGTCCACTTATAGTCACAATCTATTTTTCACTTTTAACCAATTAGATTTGTATAATATATAAAGGAATGGTTAACCGTAGGTAAACATAGACTTTTAAATGATCTAAAACGTAGAACTACTAACCGATATGATTCAATTATATTTATAATTGGTGATCCTTGTCATGAATTAATGTTCTTCTACATAATTGCGTAGATCTATGTGTTCTCTTGTTTACAGTGTAATGATTTATGGGAGATTAATATATGACAAATGTTGAACCTCTTTATCCCATCACATTTTATAATGCTCTATATAGTATTAGTGTCTTCCATAACCCTTTACCTTTTGTACAGGCCTATCAAACGAATTTCTTAGTTTTTTCTCTTTTTTCTCAAACTTTTGTTGACCTTGGGTTTGTTAGTTCTGTTTATTATCATGAATGTTATGTTCCCTTTCACTTTGTATTGTAAGTAATGACCTAACTTCAAAATATATTTTTTGATGACAATGCGGAAATAAACGTGTAAAATCATTTTAATTAAGTTTAAAACAAAACTTAAGATATAAGCTGGACATATTTTCATTTTTTGAAACATTTTAAAAACGAGTTCCTTGTTTTTAACCTCAATACAACAAATGATTGCCTTTTATAACCTGTGTTTTGTAGTGAATATGTACATCAATACGTATTATAATCTTTAGTTTTTCATGACTTCAATCGTTATTCACTCTGATGTGGATGTTGACCTCTTCAATAGGTGTGTATATCTATCTAAGAATAAAGTTATTACATTGTAAAAAATGTATTGCTTTCTTAAAAGTAGCACCAGCATTTTTTGATAGGATTATGTAAACACTCCTACTGACCATCTTTACCTGTTTTACAAGACATAATTATTGTGTAATTAACAGAATGGTCAATTTCAGCCGACACTTATATAGCCCATATCCGGAACACGCCCCTCTATTATGGATAGAAGCAACGTAAATAAAATGACTTGCTCAATGACATAAGTGCCGTGCCGGTGATCGAACCCACTACTTTTCCATTCCCAGTCGAATGTTTTAGAAAACTCGAATACGACACCTCAAGCCATCGGGAGCCTATTTTATGTTGCAGCTAGAGACAATATGCACTGATGTTTTGGATGGGCAGAGTTTTAATGGTTAGTTCAGCTCCTATTTTGTAGATTTAGTAAATGGAAATGCCAGCATTTGAACAGGAATCTATTCAAGGGAATCTATTATATTATCTATTATATTATCTATTATAGGGAGGTCAAAACCAGATCAGGCGATACAATGCGCGTTCTCAATGACACATTGAGGTATTTTAGGAAAATGGTCAAATGTGCATTTGTCCGCTTTTACCACATATTAATTTTAAAAAAACATTTGAGAAATAGATATGAAATTTCATGGACTTATTCTATCAGGTTTAGTTTAAGAATTTGTCGTCATTCCATGGCCGAGATTTCGAAGGGGCACCCCTCCCCTCGGCTGAAAGAGTACCAAAATAACCCGGCATTTTAGGGTCAAATTGTTACAGTCCCCTTAGATCAGATATAGACCTAAAAGTTAAGAACAGGGCTCATTTTCTTCAGTATATAAGTTCCAGTACTGTACATTTTAGGAGTAGATTTTCTGAACATTTGCATCGATGCCTTCGTCTTGCAATCACTCCATTTGTGCCAAAGTTTACTGGTTTAAGCAGCTTACTGCCGGAAAACAGTGCAATTTTCCCACTGATATAAGCTACATGCATACCACTTTGACTGTCTTAACTCTTGAAATTAAGCTTCATGAAAAGACAAACAAACTTATATGTATGGAAATAATTTATTAAGTATACTAAATTGTTTAGGACCCATATCAAAACGTTTGGGTCACTGGACAGTGCTTGTTTTATTACCAAAAAATGATCTGTGGAGAATGACGTGAAAAACACGTCTTTTTTTACATCCATCTTAATTCTGCTACTAGTTTCACATATTTTGCCTAGATTGACTAGTATAATACGACAAAGACCATGTTCTTTCTAGTAAAGCAAACAAATTACAATTTCATTATGATTTACTATTGTGTTTTATTTGTTAAAATAGTAAATACACTTTTATTTTCAGCTCGTTTTCTATGTAAAATCAACGGGTCGGGTGACAGAGCTTTATTACCATCTCGCAATTAGACATACCGCCCTCTTCTAATTTTTAGTTAAAGAAAGTCATTTTTCTATGTAATTTTATCTTTCCAATCATATAAAACTCGCTTAGATTGGTCAATGTTATCCCCGCGGCTCCAAGATGTAAACCATCACATCTTTGCCGAGCGAAAGTTTTTGGTGAGATGATTCAGTATGAGAACTGTGTCGCCTATAGTCTCTTTCACGGTCCACGCACTTCGTACAATGCACAGTGGCGGAACGATACCGGCTGCACAGAGATACGGGATATGTAATCTGTTGTGTGCACAGAGCATGACTGATGCATTTTCTTAAATTCCAATAGGGTCCATTTAGCTCCAAACGTTTTGATATGTTTTATCTTTTATAGAAATAACATGCCTGACATGTGTAACGTCAAGAAAAAGTTTGAGAACCCTTGGCTTCGAGTTTCTATCGATCAAGCTATCTTGCAGGTTAATAGCTGCTCAACCCCGAGAGCGTCCGGGGGTTCCACACCCTGAACCCCACACTATAGAACTCACGCTTACGCCCTCACAGTGATTGATTTCAAGTTCGGTGTTAGTTATTGATGATGAAATAGATTCGTTTCATTTAGGGGTTGTATAAAAACATATTTGCAACAATTGTATTCAGGATGAATGCATGATTTAAAACTTCTTAAAGTAGAAACGGATTCAAATACAATATTATATTAATGGAAAGCTTATAACCTAAAGAAAGTGAAAAGTGTCATATCTTTTCCCTAAAAACACATATGTGACCACAATCAGACATTTAACTTTGAATCTTGGCATCCCCCTCATAAACAAAACCGAAACCATACACATTGGGCGGTTTCGATGATGACGTAGGCGATTGGGGTCAGATTGGGGTAATTACTTCCGCATTCACTCAACACCGTACGTATCACACACGTTAGACGGTCGACAGCAGCCATACTCTCATCAATTTTAATTATTTATCATCCATTCAAATGAGTGAAGTTAGGCCAGTTAGTAACTTGGATGTACAATATTCATCGTCTGAATCCAGTGACGATGATAGTACGTGATGGCGGTTTCAACAGTCTGACAAATATTAGAAATAAGGACTTTTAGATTTGCACGACGAGAACGTGGACTGCCACATGGACATCCTTTTAAGGCAATGTGACGTCCTTTTAAGGCACTGGCGGGCACTGCCAGTGCCTTAAAAGGACGTCACATTGCCTTATAAGGATGTCCATGTGGCAGTCCACGTTCTCAAACTACCAACGACCATCGACCAACATTAGTCTAAGCACAAAGCTGTTTTCTTTTGTATTTTTAGCACGAGACATTCCACTATTATAAGCACAAAACTATTTTTTCTTTTGTATTTTTAGAACGAGACATCAATTGTTGATTAAAAAAGCACAATTTTTTTTTCTTTTGTATTTTTAGAACGAGACATCAGTCCTGTCGATTAAAATATCTAATAGGGTCTTTGACAGCAGACTAAGCGGTGTAAGAGCTACTAACTATAGCGGGCACAAGGTACATACAAATACGTGCGTGGGACTATATAGGCCTACACAGGCTGGACTTTTTGTGTTACTGAAATAGTGCTCAGAATTCAACTAATTCATCTACTAAATGACCATAATAGACAAGAAACAATTCAAAGGTAAGGACAAGACTCAGTGCTTATCAATATAACAGAAATATTGCATGAAATATCATCAGGAAAGCCAACTAAATTTGTCACAAATTAGCGACGAACACACCAAATTCAGCGCTGCAATGACGGACAAAACGGCGTAGAATTCAACTTTTCATCCACCAAATGAATACGAACACTTGCATTATACAATCTTCAATACCTGTATCACCATTATCGCAAACAATAAAATCACAGTCTATATCTACGGCTAATATATGAAGACTAATAATATGGTAGGGTATTCTGCAATCAAGCCGGCCAGTTTTCGATAGCACGAATGATCACCGGCAATATTAGTTATTACTTGGACATATTGTGTAAATTTTCATTGATTTCTTTCATCTGTATAATTTCTTTCGTCAGTTTTATGTAATAAGGAACATTACACTTTTTTCTTTTTAGTTTTAGTTTATCTTTATTTAATTCAAAGAACAGACATGCAAAACAACCAAAACATGCAACAAACTTATACGGCAAAAGCCATAGACTCCATGTAGTGGGTACGAGCTTTTGTTTGTTTTGGGGACAATCTCCCAATCGCCTACGTCACATTATTTTGGGCGATTTATTGGTGTCATTTGGGCGAGAAAATGAATGATGAACAATTCACGGTTTTGGGGTAGTTTTTTGGTTGTTACGACCTGATTGATTATAATAAAAATCTGAAATATTTTTTAAAAAATTACTGAGGTCATAAGCTTTCCATTAATATAATATTGTATTTGAATCCGTTTCTACTTTAAGAGAATAAACATATTTTTTAGTACATGGCAACAATTCATAGCTTTTAAAAATTTTCAATCGGTTTTTGCTCAAACTTTAACTGACCTGCTCTTCTCATTTTTTAATATTAAAAAAAGTTTAAATTAACGTGTTTTTACCTGTTTTTTGCCAGGGGAGGGGGCCTGGCCCCCGGGCACCCCTAGATCCACCACTGGGGGTGTTACACCCACAAATGTAATAACGCCCACAAATGTAATAACGCCCACAAATGTAATAACACTTTACCCACAAATGTAATAACACCCACAAATGTAATAACACTTTACCCACAAATGTAATAAATTTCACCCACAAATGTAATAACCACTTTACCCACAAATGTAATAATTTTGAATCACCCACAAATGTAATAATGACTTTACCCACAAATGTAATAAATTTGAAGGGATATTTTGTCGAATTTGTTCAAAACTAAAACCCTGTAATAAAGCATGGGTATAGCGCGCAGTCTTTACTCCAGACCCGGTTATTTCAAAAATTTAAAAATCTTCAAAACTAAGACCCCATAATCCTTTTCCTGTGGAATAACATGAGAATCGAGCGTAGTCTTTCCTCCAGACCCGGTCATTTCAAAAATAAAAACAATAAAAAACAAAACAAAAATTCAAATCTAAAACCCAACAATCCTCCAAACTAAGACCCTGTAATAAAGCATGGGTTTAGAGCGTTGTCTTTACTCCACACCCGGTTATTTCAAAAATGAAATTAAACAAAACAAAACAAAACATTAACTTTAAAACTAAGGCTCCACCATCTTCCAAACTATAAGACCCTGTGATAAAGCATGGGTTTAGAGCGTAGTCTTTACTCCAGACCCGTTTAATTTTTTTAAATCTTCAAAACTAAGACCCCATCATCTTATTCATGTGGAATAACATGAGTATTGAACGTAGTCTTTCCTCTAGACTCGGTTATTTCAAAAAACAAAACAAAACAAAAACAAAAACAAAAACTTTAAAATTAAGACCCACCATCTTCCAAACTAAGATCCTGTAATAAAGCATGGGTTTAGAGCATAGTTGTTCTTCCAGACCCGGTTATTTCAAAAATAAAAACAATAAAAACAAAACAGAAAATTCAAATCTAAGACCCAACAATCCTCCAAACTAAGACCCTGTAATAAAGCATGGGTTTAGAGTGTTGTCTTTACTCCACACCCGGTTATTTCAAAAATAAAACAAAACAAAACAAAACAAAACATTAACTTTAAAACTAAGGCCCCACCATCTTCCAAACTATAAGACCCTGTGATAAAGCATGGGTTTAGAGGAAGTCTTCAAAACTAAGACCCCATCATCTTATTCCTGTGGAATAACATGAGTATTGAGCGTAGTCTTTCCTCCAGACCCGGTTATTCAAAAGTTAAAAAAAAAAACTTTTAAACTAAGACCCCACCATCTTCCAAACTAAGACCCGGTAATAAAGCATGGGTTTAGAGCGTAGTTTTTCTTCCAGACCCGGTTATTTCAAAACTGTTTAAAAATCTTCAAAATTAAGACCCCATCATCTTATTCCTGTGGAAGAACGTTCTTGTTGTTGTTGTTTTTGTTTTATTGGTGTGTTTCATTCAATTATGAATATTTACGCCGAATTCAAATCACATTAATTAAATTTAAGAGGGAGCAGGAGAAAGAAAGAAAAAAAAATCTACGCTGCTCAATTTTTCGCAATGTTGGAGATCCCAGACAGGCTGTCAGCATAAATCGTTGACTATTATGTTTGTATCTTCTGGCCAGCCCGGTTCGGTACATTGAACAGGCTTCTCGGCTTGCATGTATGCGTATGCGCAGCCTAGGCCCCTCAATACCAACCATGACTATGCGATGCCTGTCGGTGGGATTGTCTCCTTTCCGGGAAATAAGACAAAACAAAACGAAAAAGAAGAAGAAATGGATTGCATTATATGATTTAAACTGAAAATCAAGTTTCAAAATCTCAAATTATGCAGACATTCTGGGCTTTGTGCAAGGTGCAGTTAGTAAAGTGACATACCTTTCCTGAATTGAGTATTGAGCGTAGTCTTTCCTCCAGACCCGGTTATTCAAAAGTTACAAAAAACAACAAACAAAACAAAACAAAACAAAACAAAACAAAACAAAAACCTTTTAAACTAAAACCCCTCCATCTTCCAAATTAAGACCCGGTAATAAAGCATGGGATTAGAGCGAAGTCTTTACTTCAGACTCGGTTATTTAGAAAAAATGAAAATCTTCAAACTAAGACCTCACCATCTCATTCCTGTGGAATAACATGGGTATAGGGCGTAGTCTTTCCTCCAGACCCGGTTATTTCAAAAGAAATAGAAATTTAAACAAATCTTCGAAACTAAGACCCACCATCTTATTCCTCTTTTTTCATTTAAAAATAAATTACATTATTACATATGTGGATACAACACGTCACAAATAAATGATTGGTCGGCGGTCACACGAACTGACGAATCAGTCAAAATGGTCCATATATATAACACACAGAGGAGGGACCGATTCGATGGTTCGATGACCTTAAACGTATTTAAATATTGACGCTGATTGTTTTATGCATGTGATTATGAAATATGTTCACGATATGTAACATATATATATATATATGTACGCTATTAGTGACATTGAAACGTTGGATTGCGATGTTATATTTTCATGAGTGCGTGAATGAATTACCTTTCTTCATGTGATGAACGTATCAATTACTTATACTGAAGACTACCAATTGGTACGCGGTACACGGTGTGAATTCATGAGAACGAAATTTATTCAAAGGCAAATACAAACAAAACACATTTATATTACAGTTTTCCCTACTTCTGAAACACTCAAGCAGCTATATAAACAAGAACAAGTCTGAAATGATAATCGGTTAACAAGCAAATAACAACGCATACTTTCATATAACAAATCATAAATAGCTGTATAACGAGATCACGCGAAACATATTTGCATGTTTTGAATGAACGATTGCAGAACCCTTTGACTGATAAAATATCTATATACTCTCTCAATCAATGTGAGTAAATTGCAGAGGTTATGGTTTTATAGTGATGCAATGATGGATACATAGATTTTGTAAGATAGAAAGTATTTTATTCCAAACGAATGAAGAGGTTGTTTCATTAATATACAGACGGTAACAGAACCAAAATAATTATTACGTATAAAAGGTGGAGTAACTCACATGTCTTTTACAAGCAAACAAGGTTATAATTTGGGCAATATTGAACCTGATAACATCAACTGAACTTGATATAAAACGCAAACAACCTAACACGTGATAATTCTTCTAAGCTGGAAAAACAAGAGAACAAGATGCCGAAATACTAAATGTACCTGGCTTTCTGTAACTTAGTATTCGTCAATATAAAACTACTTAACTCGTACAACTCCAAAAGTTTTTCAGTAATACTTTTCAGATGCTTCAAGAGTAGACGGAGTTGAAATGAAGTATGACTGATCAAATTAAACGGGTCTGGAGTAAAGACTACGCTCTAAACCCATGCTTTATCACAGGGTCTTATAGTTTGGAAGATGGTGGGGCCTTAGTTTTAAAGTTAATGTTTTGTTTTGTTTTGTTTTGTTTTATTTTTGAAATAACCGGGTGTGGAGTAAAGACAACGCTCTAAACCCATGCTTTTTACAGGGTCTTAGTTTGGAGGATTGTTGGGTCTTAGATTTGAATTTTTGTTTTGTTTTTATTGTTTTTATTTTTGAAATAACCGGGTCTGGAAGAAAACTACGCTCTAAACCCATGCTTTATTACCGGGTCTTAGTTTGGAAGATGGTGGGGTCTTAGTTTAAAAGTTTTTGTTTGTTTTTTTACTTTTGAATAACCGGGTCTGGAGGAAAGACTTCGCTCAATACTCGTGTTATTCCACAGGAATAAGATGATGGGGTCTTAGTTTTGAAGATTTTTTTAATGAAACGGGTCTGGAGTAAAGACTACGCTCTAAACCCATGCTTTATCACAGGGTCTTACAGTTTGGAAGATGGTGGAGCCTTAGTTTTAAAGTTAATGTTTTGTTTTGTTTTGTTTTATTTTATTTTTGAAATAACCGGGTGTGGAGTAAAGACAACGCTCTAAACCCATGCTTTATTACAGGGTCTTAGTTTGGAGGATTGTTGGGTCTTAGATTTGAATTTTTTGTTTTGTTTTTTATTGTTTTTATTTTTGAAATGACCGGGTCTGGAGGAAAGACTACGCTCGATTCTCATGTTATTCCACAGGAAAAGGATTATGGGGTCTTAGTTTTGAAGATTTTTAAAATTTTGAAATAACCGGGTCTGGAGTAAAGACTGCGCGCTATACCCATGCTTTATTACAGGGTTTTAGTTTTGAACAAATTCGACAAAATATCCCTTCAAATTTATTACATTTGTGGGTAAAGTCATTATTACATTTGTGGGTGATTCAAAATTATTACATTTGTGGGTAAAGTGGTTATTACATTTGTGGGTGAAATTTATTACATTTGTGGGTAAAGTGTTATTACATTTGTGGGTGTTATTACATTTGTGGGTAAAGTGTTATTACATTTGTGGGCGTTATTACATTTGTGGGCGTTATTACATTTGTGGGTGTAACAGGGGGGGAAGGTGCTTGAGATGCCCGAATGAAGTGCCCGAATATGCAATTTCTGTATTTCCACTACAAAAAGGTTCGCTCCCCCGCATAAGATTTAAAAACTGAAGAGTTCAGATTCGGCTCAAAGACGTGATCCCCCTTCACCGAAAATGTGTCTCTACGCCTAGGTCAGGGAGCAATGGCTACGTGAATTGAACTTTAAAGATTTAAAGGGACACGGATAGAAGTATCATGGGCCCAGTGATATGTAGGGAAATTACTATTCAAGTACAGTGGTCGAACGTTCTCTTCTGGGTTCGTAATATGTTGAACGTCCATTTTAGCGTATAATTTAGGTTAAGGGGCATGCCTATCATAGAGCATTGAATTTACTTTCGTTATTCCCATATTAAGAGGCACTGGATGCAAAAGGACCTTGCCCCGGTGAAAAAAAAAATTGCTTGATTTTTCTTTGTACAGTTAACACCCTAAGTGATATTAGTATAAACAAGCTGTCTCGAAGTTATGTTTGGATAGGATAAATATTTCTGTTTCGATGAATAGAAAACATGAAGAGTAGGAAAACGTTATATCATACCTATACAATTATTATAGTAACCCACACATTTGGGGAATCATCAAATTTTTTTTTTTTTTCGCCATGCAGTTGAGAAGTAATTTATTCGTGGTGCAATTACTTTATGGAGCATCTACTATAATGATATTCTACATGGGATATATAACGGAGACCCCCTTCTAAATATAATATTGTTATTAGACGTATATCCCTTTACCTGACATTCATGAGCACTCTTTTAGAAAACGATGAGCCTGGAAATCGGAAATAACTTTGTTGCTCTCATACATTTACGTACCACCACCCTCTGATTAATGGTGTTAATCAACAAGGAGGAAGTAAATTGTCTCTAATTTGATACATGGCATAATCGACTTTCTTTTCAATAATCAGTCACATTACTTGGCTACTGGAATCATATTACAGGCCATTCCAAGCTGCTCCGTCGTATCAGTTTTGATTTACATGCCTGATTAATTAAGGGAATTAGTATTTTATCAATATTGTATTTATTCTGCCAATATTAACAGTGCAACTTCCAGGTTAATAAACAAAATTGTCGTAGTACACCGGGGGCTTTGAAACAAATAAATCAACCCCTTATTAATACAAATGTGTAGGTCATTTGTACTTTGCTATCGACAAGGAAGTAGCATAGATGTAATGATAAAGTTAATTATTAAAGTGATGTTGATTTGATCGAGTTCGACCTTCAGAGAATCCAAGTTCCTTCCTTTTTCCTGGTATTAGCAACGGCTCGTATAACCATCAATGCAAAGTATTCTTCTGGCAAAAAAAGTACTAGAAAACATGTGGAAAACATTAATGAAATAAATCATGCTTCTACATGTATGTAATGATGGAAACTTGAAACTCACAGTTGACAATGTTTCCATTCCAATGTTTTGTGCCTTTTGAAGTACACGTATTCAATGTATTCATTCCTACCGTTATGAGTATAAAGATCATACAAATTACAATGAGAGAACATCATATTAATATATATATGTTGCTACACGTCTGTACACAAGGCTCCAGGGGGAAGGGGGGGGGGCGGGGCTTTCCCTTCAAACCATCTCAATCTATATGAAGGGGGAAAAAGGGAGAAAGGGAGAGGAACATAACAAAAATGATAATACCCCCTTCCCCTAACTGATATTAAGACCCGTGCGATTCCCCAACTTTCCCTTGACACACAGTGCCCCCTCAAAACTGGACCCATACTTTGCTCGTACACGTGAGAGAAACCAACTCTTTGCTCTCATCTGAGAAATACATGTATATTTCCGCTGATCCGATCTACATGCAAATAAATTGAAAGGAAACCTCGCCCCAAAGAATAAGTGTAGGTATTCTGAAAACATGAGATGTGTTCCTGCCTTTTGATGTACACTATTCCTTACGAAAACGTACAAGATATTCTTGGCATGATGTGATGCCTTTTAGCATGACATCATGACGTACCAGTTGAAGTTGTACATGTATCATGCACCAAGCTTTAGTTGGAAAGACCCAATGAGGACAAATCATAGCTAAGAAGATATACAGTTTCATGATAAGGTAAGTCATTACATTTGTTTTCATCTATTGCACTAACACTGACAATTTTTGAATTATTCTTTGTTAAATTTTTGTTTCATAAGATTAGTCATTACATTTGTCTTCATCCATTGCACTAACAACAGTCAAATTATGTAAATTTAAAAGTCATGCTTTCTGGTAATTACCGGATGCATGGCTATGGCGAAATCATGCGTCCGGTTATTATCGGAAGCAAGATTTTGCCATACATCCGGTAGATCTGTAAAATAACAGATTTTGTATTTTTGAAGATTTGTTTTGACCCATTTTATGAACAAAATTGTGTTCACGCGGTACCTTTGAATTCAGTCTAAAACCATTCAAAGGTACCTTGTGCACACAATTTGTCTTCATCACTCTGTACATTTAATTATAAAAATACACGTAGCAAAAGACATTAGATAAAAAATTGTTATCTTGAAGTTGACAAAAACAACTCTGTCTCTGTATTCGAACAGATCTCACTTAGCAGAGATTGGAAAGTGTATACGGATAGAATAGTAATTGATGATAACTTTGGAAATAAAAATGCGAAAATGTAAAGTGCTTTGATCACTTAGAAATGCTAAGGTTTGACTATATCAACACAATCCAACTCATTTATGCTGCTTGGAAATTAAGTAATTTCTCATGATAAAACACCCATAGAAAACAATGGAGACAAAGACAAAATGATAAATATATATAAGTACAGAGAGAGAGAGCAGGGGCGGATCCAGCCGGCGGCAAGGGAGGGGGCCGTAAAAGGGGCCCACTTCGTGCAAAAATTTGAAAACCGTGCCGGCCGATTTTCCGCTCAGTGGGGTTGGGGGTAGTGACCAAATTTTTTTTTGCCTCCGAAAATTGAAAATTTGAAAATCGTGCCGGTCGATTTTTCGCTCAGTTGGGGGTTAGGGGTTAGTGAGCGCAATTTTTCTTTTTTTTTGCCTTCAAAAATTGAAGAAAAAAAATTACCACCACCCCTTGAGCGCCAGGAGGGGCCCATCTTCTTTTTTCCCAAAAGGGTGTTTTTACATGTTTTTTTCTAGGGAGGGGCCCGGGCCCCCCCCCTGGATCCGCCACTGAGAGAGAGAGAGAAAGAGAGAGAGAGAGAGCGGGTGAGGGAGGAAATATAACGATTCAATTTCAAGCAATAATTAATTATAGTTGCTACCTTCAATGCAATTTTTGTCTACTAGTTTATATGAATCATAGCTTTGAACTCTGATAGCAAAGAATACGTTTTGTATTTAATACATGTATATGTATACAAACCAAAGTATGATGCTGTTGTATTGCTTGGTCATCTGCTAAAAAACAAAATATAGTCTAACTTTTATTTTGTTTCCTTCTATTCATAATTTTCTATAACCTGCAAATTGCTATGTACATAAAATGTCATAAACTTTCATTTTCTTAGTAATGGATAATGATTTGTTTCATACAGGGGTTGTATAAGAACATATTTGCAATAATTATATTCAGGATGAATTTAGGATTTAAAACATTCTTTAGAGAATATATATATTGTTTCTTTTTTAGTACATGACAAAAACTCATAGCTTTCTTATTTTCAATCGGTTTTTGCTCAAACTTTAAGTGACCTGCTCCTCTCATTTTTTATATTGCTATTAAGACCAGCTTAATACCGGGGTGGACTTCCCCTTTAATGAACATAGGCATACGAGGCGGGGTGGTGCTTAAGTGTCTACCGCCCCTTCCCCACTGGATTTAAAAATATTTTTAAAGTTCCGATATTCGGACAACCAGCACCTAAAATTCGAGGAGTGGGATGCCCGATTAAAGTGCCCGATTATGCAATTTCTGTAATTTCCATGACAAAAAGTTTCGCTCCCCCGCGTAAGATTGAAAAACTGTAGGGTGGTATTCTCGAAAGCGGACTAACTTTAGTCCATGGTTTAATCCTCCGACTAAGTATGGAATACCAAGTGTCCATATGAATATATTTTTGACTAATTTGATATGTGTCTAAATAACCATGATAACATAATTATTTCATAGTTATATTGTTATATATTAATTATGTTATTACATTTTAATTTTAATTTAGTGACAGATTAAATTATTCAAAAACATGTTCATATGGACACTTGGCATTCCATACTTAGTCGGAGGATTAAACCATGGACTAAAGTTAGTCCGCTTTCGAGAATACCACCCGAAGAGTTCAGATTCGGCCCAAAGGCGTGATCCCCCTTGTGGAAAAATGAAAATGTGTCTCTACGCCTATGTCAGGGAGGAGTGGCCACGTGATTTGAAGAGTTAAAGGGACAGGAATAGAAGTATCATGGGCCCAGTGATATGTAGGGAAATTACTATTCAAGTACAGTGGTCAAACGTTCTTTTCTGGGTTCGTATTTGGTTTAGCGTCCATTTTAGCATCTAATTTATGTTTAGAGGCATGACTATCATAAAACATTGAATTATAGTTTCGTTATTCTCAGAGGGACTGTGCCCTGGTTTACACCCTAAGTGATATTAGTACAAACAAGCTGTCTAGAAGTTATGTTTGGATAGGATGAATATTTTTGTTATGATGAATAGAAAACATGGAGAGTAGAACAACTTGATATCAAACCTAGAAAATTATTATACACACACATGCGTGGAATCAGAATTTTGTCGCCATGCAGTTGAGAACTAGTTTATTCGTGGTGCAATCACTTTATGGAGCATCTAATATGATAATATTTTACATGGGATATATCAAGGAGACCCCCTCTTAATAGTTGTTAGACGTATGTCCCTTTACCTGGAATTCATGAGCACCCTTTTAGTAAAACGATAAGCCTGGAAATCGGAAATAACTTTGTTGCTCTCATACATTTACGTACCACCACCCTCTGATTTGTGGTGTTAATCAACAAGGAGGAAGTAAATTGTCTCTTATTTGATACATGGTATAATCGACTTTTATTTCGATAATGAGTTATATTGGCCCTACCACCCTTTCATTTGTCCGTCGTTTAGGAAAATACATTAATAGAAGAAACTTAAAACTGATATACCAAACTGTTATTTTACCTTATCTAGATTATGCGGACATATATGGCAGTCTTCCTATGAAAAATACATTAATCAATTACAAAAGCTACAAAATAGAGCAGGAAGAACTATTCTGAAAATAAAACCTCAATTACATTTTTCTGTTACTTCAATGTATGAAATACTGCTGTGGGAGACTTTAAAATCTCGCCAGATATTCCGTATTAGGGTAATGATGTTTATAATCCTCAATAACATGACACCAAATTATTTAACTGTAAACTTATTTTATACCCCAAGACCTTATCAGCTACGGTACAGTAATCTTTCCCTTCCCAAGCCCCAAACAAACAACTGCAAACGCGCTTTTTTTCTACAGGGCGGCTAAGTTATACAGCAGCATTCCCTCAACCTATTCGCAATTGCACATCTGTCTTAATTCAAACGATCTCTGTCACAACTAAATTAATTAATACCATAATACTTTAATATAATTGTTATTCTTTTTTCTTTAAGTACCATTCTTGTAGTTTTGTTTTGTGTTGTTCTGCCCCCCCTCCTTCCTCTTTTCCTTTCTGGTCCCAATGGAAGACCAGCTGCACTATATGCAAGTGCAGCTGAAAATGGGCTATCCAGTCGTCTGTTTTCTCTGACTTTTTGCTTATTCCGTTACTTCATTCTTTCGTTCTTAATGTTGTTGTTGTTTTTTATTTTTTGTTTTTCAATTTAATGCCATGTGATTTTTTGTTTGTCTTGCTCATGTTAACTGTATATTATGTTTAAGTTTATAGAATTCTTGTTATTTTTCTTTTGTTACTTTCTTTTCATTGTGAATTAGTTTGATATGACGGAAATGAAAACGAAACGAAACGAAACCCTTTTAGAAAACGATGAGCCTGGAAATCGGAAATAACTTTGTTGCTCTCATACAATCACGTACTACCACCCTCTGATTAGTGGTGTTAATCAACAATGAGGATCGAAGAACATTGTCTCTAATTTAGTACATGGCATAATCGACTTTCATTTCAATAATCAGTCACACTATTTGGCTACTGGAATCAGATCACAGACCATTCCAAGCTGCTGCGTCGTACCAGGAACACAGGATATATAGCCCTAATCGATATAACTCCAAGCGCAATCTTTTTTGCTATGTGTACATTCAAGTAGAAGGGAATTTATATATTCAATATTGGACTTCACTATTGGGCACTGCATCTCACTCTCTGTGTTTCTGTGATATTGACAATGTCTGGGGATTCAAAACCTGGATGGTTTAGGATGTTTCTGCCCCTTACTCTGATATGGATTCTGTCATCTACATCAGGTTTGTATGAAACTTACTGGATATTTCTACTATTCTATTCCAAAAGCATGGAATGGCCTATGAAATTCATATGTGTCGACATTTTTAATATTTTTTATCACCAGTCAGTTAGTTTTTCGTCAACAGGAACTTTGAAAAGTTTGGAAGTTCATACACTGTAATTGGCAACTGCTGTTTTCTTTCTTCATTTAAGTGAGGCTATCACTGCATTAGATACGTTAGACTAAAGTTACATTGACAATCAAAATGAACAAAGGACCATAATTATAATCACTTAACAAAGTATGTATACTCATGATCTACATTTCTCTCGTTTTCTCTCTCTCCCTCTCTCTCTTTGTCTCTCTTTCTCTTTTTATCTTTCTCTCTCTCTCTCTTTCTCACTCTCGGCTCTATTTCTTATCACCTTTTATATTTCCTCTCTTATCTTTCCTCTCGTAATCAAATCTTTCTATTTCCATTTTTCTTTGCCTTCTACCCCCCTCTCTCTCTCTTTCTCTCCCTCTCTCTCTCTCCCTCTTTCTCTCTTCGTCTCTCTCCCCCTCTCTCTCTCCTCAGCTCCCTCCCTCTGTACCTTTATCTCTCCTTCATTATCTCTTCGGTATCAGGTGTGTATGTCTACTGATGCTATATATAATTCTTTGTACTTGTATTTTTCATTTTGTTTATACTTTATTTCCTTTGCACATTCTATGTTTATAATGATAATTTTCGTTTTGTTTATACTATATTTCCTTTGTACATTCTATGTTTATAATCATATTATTCTAGTTGTAAACTGATCCCTTCACATAATACGTTACACAGGATAAACAGTCAATTACCGACATGATTTAGGAAAGAACTGCTCCTGCCGTAGATTAGACGCCCCTGGGAAATTTGTAGGAGGAGAAGGGACAAAGGTCTACCGGATGAATGAAATTAATGGAAGGGGCTAGAATTAGGGCGGGTGAAAGGGATTAATGTCATATCGTCGTTTCACTTCCGTATTCCTTTCCCTTTTAATCTCCCTTTCAGTTGCTTTCCTATATTTTCCTTATTTTATTATGGGCAATTCGAAGAAGGCGATGGTGGAGGGGAGGTTTATGTTGAATCCCTACCGAGGAGATGGCCGTATTGATTCTTTGTATCTTATTATCTTACAGTTGAATGTCAGGTGTGTTCTACATCAGGGTTGAATGTGTTTGGTGGCTATCAGTATGTCTTCTACCATAGTCCCGGCAGGACATTCTCTGAAACACGTGCACTCTGCCAAAGCTTAGGGGGTGACATGCCAATCATTACATCAGCTGAACAAAATGTACGTACGCATTTTTACCGTCAATTACATTAGATATTTATCAGAATTTTCATGGAGCAAAACGTATTACTGAAACCCTATACAGTTTTCAAAATGAAACATTTTTTAACCGATGCCTTCTTATTCCTATGAAGTATTATGATTTGTTAGCACCTTATTTGTTTCTTCAGAACAAATAGGGCAGTGGAATATTGCCAAGACTGATAGCAAAAATCGTAATCTAATTGGCAGATGTTCTATGAAGTTAAACATTCCAAGAAAACTGTTAGTGACTCGTAGGCATTACTTCAACCACCCAACAGGTACACCATGGAAAATTCTCACATGAAATCAAAAAAACAAAACTGGTGCTTGTGTCCACTGTCTCATGATTTTCCACCAGTGAACTTAAAAACATATACCTTTATACGTTGTCGTGTTTGGAAAATGTATCATCTGAAACTCCGATTAATTATTTTTAAGAATACTGGTGGAACATTCCCATTGTAACCAGTACCGTAATGAGCCGATAATATTGAGAGGGCTGAGCCATGCACGAACGCAATGCATGCGACTCAGATATTGATCCTTTGAAACGGTGGAGGGGGTGTTCACTCTGCCCCTCCCACGAAATGAGAAAATTTTGCATTTCGCCACATTGATATCAGTTTCCAAATGTATTCCTCTTCTCTTTATAATATAAATAGGATTTCATTGCCATGAGATTAAAGGAGTATAGTGGTAACTATTACATCGGCTTAGAAGACATGGATGAGGATGGTATATACAGATGGATTGATGGAACGGCCCCTGGGTATGTATCAACTGTCATTGCGATATACTGCCACTCCTCTTTTTCAATTGTTTTTTCCCATAACGATTTTTTTCTCATTATATTAGTGGTTTTAATGATAGGCATACGAGCGCGGACATGGGCACTTGCCATTTGAAGAGGAGGGGCAAGGGAGGTAATTTGCCACCTGACGAATTTCTAGCAAGAAAAAAGGATAATGAATGACTTTGCAATTAGGTGAGGAATTTATTGTGAAACCCGAAAGCTTTTGTGATTGGTTGGTTGGTTTTACCTGACTGCTAAGAAAGCATGTGTATGCTTGTAAGTCAGCAACCAGTGGACCGACGGCTATAAGTCCTCTCCGAGGGACTTGGTAATGAGGATTAATGCCTTACAAAAGGGCACTAGCACATCGACTTGATTCTGAACCCGGATCTCCGACTACGAGACCACTGCTCTACCACGCAGCCATCGCGCCTTAAATCTTTATTCAAATCATTTTGAAATAAAATCTAATTTCAATCATGACATCACATAAATCATCGAATTATTGCTCATTTATCACATTTTGATCAAATCTTCATATTCCAGGATTCTTCTGAATCATGCAAAATCTTCAATGTTATCCTGGTAGATCGACCTATGTCACGTGTCACAAGTTCAAATGGCTAATGTCAAATAATGGGAAAATTATTGTTGAAAGCCGAATTTATGTAGAATGCTGAAAGTCTCCATTCTTGATTGTATGAACTTGATATTGGTCGTTAATTCATAAGAAATTAGCAAAAAGTAGAATGGTGTCAGAAAAGCTCATTTCTAGCCTGCTACGCGGCGCATCACGCCACTAAATCACGTTTGCTTCTAACAGTTTTCTGTATGAAAATAAACCCCACTGAACTTAGGTTTTCTTCGCGAAACAAATCTTTTACATCCCAAAATCCACCATTCAAATTCATGCCGCTAAAGGCATGTTTTCTGCAATTTTTTTTTTGCTCGCAGTTGTAATGATATAACCATATTCTACAACTCTAATACTTACTCCAGTTTTGTCAATGAAAGAATGAAACAATCCTAGCTACATGCCAAATCTTCCATTTCAATGCATTTACAAAACAAGTCAACGCAAAGCGTAGCATCCCCTCGCAGGGTACAAATGGCCTATATACATCAGAACAAGTTACCTCCATTAGACTATACTATTATATTACTAATACTAGGTAAGGAAGTTAACCACATTTTTACATATTAAATTAGGTGTTTTTGCATATTTAATGAGCTAAGACCTTTCACCTTTGACCTACATACTCCGAAATCGAACTTAGGTTGTATTTTGATACCATGTACCTTCATATTAGATTTCATTCAAATTCGTCAAACATTACTAAAGTTATCAAATGGAAACCAGATTCGCATATTTAATGAGCTATGACCTTTTACCTTTGACCTACATACTCCGAAATCGAACTTAAGCTGTGTTTTGATACCATGAACCTTCATATCAAATTTTATTAACATCTGTCAAACATTACTAAAGTTATCGAACAGAAACCAGATTCGCATATTTAATGAGCTATGACCTTTGACCTACATACTCGGAAATTGAACTTAGGCTGTGTTTTGATACCATGTACCTTCATATCAAATTTGATTAAAATCCGTCAAACATTATTAAAGTTAGCGAACAGAAACCAGATTCGCATATTTAATGAGCTATGACCTTTTACCTACATACTCGGAAATTGAACTTAGGCTGTGTTTTGATACCAAGTATCTTCATATCAAATTTGATTAAAATCCGTCAAACATTACTAAAGTTATCGATCGGAAACCAGATTTGTATTTTTTCGCATATTTAATGAGCTATGATCTTTGACCTACATACTCCGAAATCGAACTTGGCCTGTATTTTGATACCATGTACCTTCATATCAAATTTCATTAAAATCCGTCAAACATTACTGACGTTATCGATTGGAAACCAAATTTGTTACAAACGGAAGGACAGAAGGACGAACGGCATCATTACTATATCCCCTCCGACTTCGTCGGCGAGGGGATAATGAGTCATAGGCACTTTATATTGATTTACCAGAAGATAAATCCTCCCTCCCCAAAGACACTCGAGTCATGATGTAGTGGACCTATGTCTCATATATATATATTTAGTTTAATTTAATTTTAGTTTTTAGTTTAAATTGTTTAGGCCTATATTACATATAAGTTAAACTCTTTCAAGGTATACCAACTGGGAGACTTCTCTTAACCCCCCGTCGGACCACCAACCACCTTACTGTGCTGTGATGAGGTCTAGATTGAGCCTCACTAACCGAAATCATGGACGATGGAACCGAGTAACATGTACATCAGGTAGACTACAAATCTGCCAAATACCTATCGGTAGGTATTTCAAGTCATTTTGCATATTAATAATAATAATAATCTGGATGTATATAGCGCTTAATAACAAATACCGTCTCTGAGCGCTTTACAGATATTATCACCCCATGTTTCACCATGTTTCGCCATGTTTAATCTAGTTCTGAAGCAGCGTGTAAGATAACATTGTGCTACGTTATTCTAGATCATTATTGGCAGACTGTTCTTGATACAAAAGATTTACAATCGAATTTATTTAAATATTTTTTGCCATTTTTTATCTACGGCGTGTGAAATTTAAATCATTTGTTTTAATAAGATCGGAAACACAGAGAGAGAGAGAGTGAGAGTGAGAATAACCCAATGTAACCATCTTAAATAATCAATAAAGAAAACAGAAAAATAATGAAAACAGTAATACGCAATGATGATTATAATTGATAATAATAATGATAATAATAATAATAATAATAATAATAATGACGAACAAATAATCCTACAAGTGACACAAATACAGTTATATCCGAAAGCCTTTTTGATTCTATGTAATGATCAAGCGCATTTTGTTTTAATACACTATTTCGAGGATCGTCAGCTATCAACCCTGCTTTAGACGGGCTTTCATTGCTGTAACCATCCACAAATTAATTACAAATGATAAGAGCCGAACAAAGAATCAAATTGTTTACTTTAATTATTATGTAAACTTTACTTAATTTACCAAGGTAAGGGATAATAATTCACTTACACTCTTCTAGGCGATGTCGTAACATCGTATCCGGACACCTACCCACTGGACAACCGCCCCCGGATAACCACCCATAGGATAGCCACCCTCTAGGACAACTAACCCCTAGGACAACTACCCCCTAGGGCAACCAGCCTCTAGAACGACTACCCCCTAGGACAACTACCCCCGGACAACTACCCCAAGACAACTACCCCCTACGACAACCACCCTCCAGGACAATGCCCCCGGACAACAACTACCCCCGGACAACTACCCCAAGACAACTACCCCCTAGGATAGTTGTCCGGAGGGGTAGTTTCCTAGAGGATGGTTGTTGTAGGGGGTAGTTGTCTGGGGGTAGTTGTCCGGTGGCTAGTTGTCTATAATAAAAATATTACCCCCGGAAGAATACCCCCCAGACAACTACCCCCTAGGACAACCACCCTCCAGGACAACTACCCCCGGACAACTACCCCCAGACAATTAACCCTAGGATAGTTGTCCGGGGGTAGTTGTCTAGGATGGGTCGTGTCTGGGGCAGTTGTCCAGGTGATAGTTGACCTAGGGGTTAGTTGTCCGGGGGTAGTTGTCCGGGGTAGTTGTCCTGGACGGTGGTTGTCCTAGGGGTAGTTGTCTGGGGGGAGTCGTCCGGGGGTAGTTGTCCTAAAGGGTGGTTGCCTTAGGGGGTAGTTGTTCTAGGGGTTAGTTGTCCTAGAGGGTGGTTATCCTAGGGGTGGTTATCCGGGGTTGGTTGTCCAGGGGTGGTTGTCCAGGTAGGTGTTCTAGAACCTCTTAACATATTTACTAAATTGAATTTTGATTGCTAAACAATGAGTAATGTCAATTAAAAATATTCCGCTATATCACTTCGATGATGTTCTTGAAGCCTAAAAGTTTTTTGTCCATATATTACTCCAATAGAAATTTCAAAGAGTGTTCTAGCTGTAATTAATTAATTAATCATGTTAATGCTATACGAAGAATTATCATGATCTCTGGAGGGGGAGCGGGAGGTATCCCAACCATTTTCATATGTCAATTATAATGTTCTTGTTTGTAAGATTATTCGCTTAGTTATTGGATATGATTTATAAATAGGCCTACATGTATATATTTCATATCATTTTGGTGACATAAATTTTAAATGAAATGAACTCCAGCAAACCATGATCATGGTTGCTGGATGATTTCCAGACGTATGACAATAAAATTCCAGGTATAATATAAATAAAGAGTGGTCGATGTATATCAAAGAGATCGTCTATGTCCACAACGATGTCCGAGAAGATATCTAAATTTGTTATATAAATAATGATTTAATTCGATAACGATAGCAATCTTATAGTCTTACCAAAACTTTCTAGGGACATTCATGTGATCATGAAATAAAGTGCATGCTATCTCAACTTATTATGGTGGAATTATACGGCCATATCCGCGATTAATTGTTCAATTTTTTCGCAAATTTCGACAATATTTCGAGAGAATTTCGTGACAAATTTCGCGAAAAAGGCCGTAAAATGTCACCAAAATGTTATTCTCCAACACAATGTTAGGTGGGATCACAGCACAAAGAAGGACCGTCCTCAATATGTAATGACATACAGGCTACCTGTTAGAAATACGTGTTCCTTGATGTATTAAAGGGAAATCCAACGTTAATAGCAAACTGCTAGACAAGAAGAAAGAACGAATATCAGAGAAGCAGACTGGTGAAAGTTTAGAATAAAATCGGACAAAAAAATGAGAAAATGAATTTTCGAAAGATAAAATCACTATAGGTATGGGATCGTCAAATTGGCTGAATTAGGGTGCGTTTATCGGGTCTTGCCACTAGATATGTACATATCGAACCCCACTATCGAACCCCACTATCGAACCCCACTATACGAACGTGATTTTCGGGATGTCGCGTTTATCGTCTCTTCACGATTCAAAATAAAGGCCTTGTCTCTGCGCAGCTGCTTTGCGCCGTTTGACCCTGGAAGCAGATTAGCCTGGGAAGGTCCATAGAGCTATATGGGAAGGTCCGATTTGTATGTGGGGTTCAAAACAGCTTTGCGTTTATCGTGTCTCAGAAACGTGATTCTGGCTGTATGTCACATTCAAAACGCACCTTTTTCGGCGTTACAATATGCCCATATCTAAAGACGTTTGAAATAGGGCTTTGCGTTTATCGCCTTAAAAATTTGCCTGAAAGACGTTTGAAAACGCTGATTCTAGGCAAAAATTTGGTCGATAAACGCGACCATAGTCATGTCTCTGTGATGTAGTGGCGGACATCTTTTCCATTTGTTCCAACATACAAACTGACTCAAATGTCAATTTTTGAAAAAAAATGTATGAGTAAGGAGGGTCTGTTCTCTATAAAGGATATATAATGATATGCTTTCCATAATATATTTTCAGTAGTGCCCCAAGGGAGGAAGCAGAAACGATAAAAACAGAGGTTAATGATATTTCTGTACATGAAAAACGAGATAGGAGTCCGCGTCTACGTCACAATCCAATGACCAAATTGCCAGTTTGAGATTCGCACTTATTTAGTGATCTTGCTTTTCAAACATTAATAATTCTCTTATAATTGGTCCGATTAATTTCAAACTGTCACCATTCTGTTTATTGTTGTGTGTGCGCTTTTATACAAATGAACCTATTACACGGGTTGGATTGCCCTTTAATGATCTGTACTGTGCATGAATACAATGCCGAGCGCTATAAAATTCTTGCATGGTTATATTTGTCAACGGGTAATCTATGCTCTTTGACATTATAGATTTAATAGCCTATCCAACGTTTCAATTAAATTATAATTAGATTAAAGTTCAGTAGCTGTAATCCAATTTTAGCGTACGTTTTTTTTAATGTTATATAAACAGATGATGGCTGCAGATGGCAAGAGCTCGGTGAATCACAGTATCTGATCAAGTTCACACCTCGTGCAACGCCAAGTGCTGCCAGGGAAACATGTCAAAGTTATGGCGGTGATTTGGCTATCATCAAGTCAGCCGAAGTCAACGTAAGTCTATTGACACATTATACAAAGTATTCACACAGTCAAGGTGATTAAGATAATTCAGGAAACTAAAACATACGCCAAAGGGCAAACTACATGTACATGTACCTAGAGTTTTAATCTGTACACCCCCGATGGAGATACCCCATCCTTTTCTCAGAAAATCATGTATGTTGTCGCTTTCAGGTGGTTCGTGGGGGGTGAGTGTGGACTTGTCTCTTTAATAGGTTTCGATGGCATTTAAAGTGAAAGCACTGAATTACACGGCAGAATTGAATGAAAGTAAATACATTGCTATGCACACAAAAAAAAGAAAACCGTCATGCTATTTTTGAAAGGCTATCCACCCCATAATTTTCTTCTCCATTTTGCTTACAGGCATTTCTCAAAAATCTACTACTTCCATGTACATCATGTGATCCATATTTTTGTTACTGGTTCGGGCTACAAAGGAGTGGCTATGGAGATTTCACCTGGCTGGACGGTACTACACTCCAGTATGTGCTTCATTATTTGTTTGCTCTGTCAAGATCAGTCAAGATAAAAGACTACATGTCGATGAACGCCTATGCCTTTCTAGAGTTAATTTGTAGTTACTATTCTCCTCGGAGCACTTTTTATTCAAATATATCCAGTGTCCATTACAATTTTATAGACTTTATTTGCATACTTTGTAATATCTATGTTTAAGATGAATATCAAGAAGATGGAATATAAAAAGCTCGGCTCAACAATACAAGATAATGATGTTACGACCAGATTTCTGCTCTATTTCTTTGCATGCTACATACATACTTACATTCACAGTAACAAAATGAAACGGAATGCGTTTTTGCGGGTACTTGAGATTTAATAGAGGATGGAATCTTGTTACCCTGAATATCAACATCATGACAATAGCAACAACTACGACACAAACTTTCCCAACTGAATATAGAATACTTTTACTTTAAATGTTACACTGCTCCAATCCACCCCAGGGAAGGACCCGGGTATTACTTTCGAATCTTTTGATCAATTTATACAAGTATCTGCACCTGAAAACACTGGAGCATGGAGCTACCATGTCCAATCCAAAGTACTCTCTGCGTCAGGGCCACCAACAGACGAGAACTTGTGTACAACCCCACAGCCCGTAAAGGCGACTCTGTTCCCTGCATTAAACAGGCGAACAGAGTTTACCTTCTCATTTGGAACTGTGAGTACAGGCAGAAGCGGATCTAGAGGGGGTTGGGGTTGCAACCCCAAAAATCCGGGGACCATTTTTTTAAATCTTATCTTTCATTTTCACACACAGATTTTCAAAAATTTTCCCTACTGTGGGAGGGGGGACACCCCCCTCCCACACCCTCCCTCGCTCGCTCCGCTCGCTTGGACTCGGTCGCTACGCTCCCTCGCATACCACCCCAACCCCCTTTATAAAAAGCTGGATCCGCCCCTGACAGGATATACGTATAACACCCCTCTGCATACAAAGAAGGCAAACAGTTCCACTGCATTAAACAGGCGAACAGATGTCTAATTTACAGGCGGGTACAGGTTATAAATAAACGACAGGACGGAATGTCTGTTATCATCGGGGCCCCAACCGGAAACCAATAAATATTGAGCTCTGCAAGATACAATGGCCAATTAAATAATCCAATTCAAATTCTCAAAAACACAACCTTCCCATGAGGTAAATTGCAGCAGTGTGTAATACACATATTAAAGATAAAGACCAGTTCTGGTCACGCGATTGCATTGTGAAAGAAACGTTGTGGAATCGATCAGAAAAGGTTGATCATCTAGCATATAAGTATTGGTGTGTACTGCAAAGTTCTGGAATCATCAAAATGATAAGAAATTTGGCCCAGTCTTGGTAAAGTTACAAGCACTGTACACAGAAAGATGTATATGGGACTACGCGACCACGTGCGCGATATCTATTTGGTCCCAATAGATATAATAATTTACCAAATATATCAATTAGTAGGCGGTTTCCCGACTTTCTCGGCAATATTTGTATCATCACGTATTAGTCAAAACATATTCTTTCACATGATTGGTAATGAGAGCTTTCATTTCATTTTTTTGAGAGAGGGGCGTTTCCAAAACTAGTCTTTACCTTTAACCTTTATATGAAGAGTTTAATTCCAAAAGGAGCTAAATCCACTTTGTAACTTCAGAGAAAAAAGAATTTGTTTACCAGATTTTGTACAGGCGTCTATGGAAAAGTGATATTAGAAGGTGCACTTTTTAATAATTGCTCCCAACATTTAGGTAAATACTTTTGTTGAAAGACGGGTACTCAAGTGAACAATGTTCTGATATCAATAACTCAATTTTCATCAAAAGTGGATTTAGCTCCTTTTGGAATTAAACTCTTCATATGTATATATTAACATATATGCGCATATACACATATATATATATATATGCGAAGAGGCAAAAATGACAATTTCCCAAGATATAGGGGGAAAAGGAACTTGGACAAAGAGTTGTCATAGTTAATCTATGACAACCCCATGATCGATCGGTACCAACGACTCCGCAACAGCCCGGGACGCGTTATTTTTTTCTGTGGCACAGATTGGGGTTAGGTGCGTGTTGAGCCTATGGGAAAGTTTAGGGTTAGGGTTAGGGTTAGGGTTAGGGTTAAATCAAGACCTCTTAAAAAAAAAAAGCCCCAATCTGTGCCGCAGAAAATGACGCGCCCGGGACGGTCCGTCGTCGCTCGCCATGGACAAGTTCGGCCAACATAAAGAATCGCACGCCCTCTTTCGAACTTGCCATCCTAAGTGCGACGATAAAGCCGACCCGGCGTTAGTGCGGAGACGAAGGAGGTCCCGACCCTTACCCCAGGATTAGGTGAAAACCTGCAAAGCGGGAAAAAAAAATCTCGCAGGAAAGCCCCAACCTACCAAGCATTGCTTCGACATCAAGATTTACTTGACCGAGGTGGAAAAACGATCATTATTAATCTGTTATGTTAATCACTTGACACACTTCCTGACCACTTAATATTAGTAAAACATACTATCGAATACACTTGAAAAGGTAAGGAGGTGGAAAATCAAATTGGGGGTGGTGGAGGGTAAATTAATTTGCCACCGATTAATGTCTACATCCATCCTCTACAAAATCCGCAAGGTGAATGAGAATTCTCACACCAACACCGTGCGAACCCAATACATCCCGGCTAATACAATTCCATATATAGATTCGAAACATACCTCGCACAAATTATGTTTACAGCTACGCGCACATGAAAGATACCGCGCGGCTGACACAAAGGGTGTCGGTATGTTTTTGTTTTCTCTCAAGATGCCGCTTAAGCTCTTCACAAAAGAGAAGCCGCCGCTGACGCGTGCTGTCACTGATGAATGTAAACCATTTATATCGCCCTACGTGCGATAAAATTCCAGACAGTACTTCTGTAGCGTCTAAGGGGGAGGGGGTGGGGGATGAGGTTAATGTGAATAAAGATTTAAATTCAAATTCAGTTTAATGTTGAATATCCGAAGCTCCTGATTATTCTCAATATTACATGCACAATAAAATAATAATAATTATAATGATAATATTGCTTCTAATAATAATGATATAATTAATAATAATAATAACAATATAAATAATAATGATGAGTATGATGATGAAAATAATAATAGCAATACTACTACTACTACTGCTGCTGCTACTACTACTACTACTCCAAATATTATTATTATTACTATTATTATATCATTCTCAATAATTTTTTTTTTTATTATTTCTCTTCAGAGGTATTTATTCGGTTATAAAATACATTTAACAACAGATAATTCAAACAGAAATATACATTCACTTTACACCTCAAATCTTAAAATCTTTACAATCAGATAAAATCAAGGACTATAATATTGAAGGGCGTTTGATATAACATCTGAAATGTTATCCAAACACAGTTCATTTTTAAAAACATGCCATATTGCAAGACTGTTGTATGTTTTCCTTGAAAGTAGTTTAACATATACATTTTGTAAATTGCATATTGTGCATATGTAATAATTACATCTATATCTTTAGTGTTGGAACAGTTAGAATCTCCACCAACAATCAGGTATTTTTCGTTTATTATCAGTGTTTCTTTGAAGTTATAACGAATAAATGCAACAACACGTTTCCAGAATAATAGTACTTTGGGGCATTTTAAAAGAACATGAGCAAACGATTCAGTTGTTTTGCAAAAGCACATAAGTTTACATTTAAAATTTTCCATTTACATAAATTATATCTGAACGGTAAAATTCGATGAAGTGTTTTAAAATTTACTTGCTTTACTTTATTGTTTTTATTGTTTTAAATTTAAATTTCAGTATCTCTTTCCAGTCAAAATCAATTGGAAGGTTGAATTTTTCTTCCCAGTGTGTTAATACAGCTAGATCACTTTTCCTGGGCTCACTCATTAAACCATAGAAATGTTTCGATTTCATTGTTGACAGTCTAATGACATCACCCGTTTTGATTTCGCAGAAATCATTGTCATAATGTTGTATAGTACCTCTATCGTCATCGTCATGCTGGTTGACTTCGTGAATTTGTTTTGTCCAAACTTTAGGGATCGCCTTTTTAAGCTTCGTATACATAAAGTCAACCAATAAGGAATTCGAACCAAGTATATTACAGATATGATCTCGTGTCTTAAAATGTCGATTTTCTACAATATCATCAACTAGTACAATACCATTTGTAAACCATTCTTAAAAAAAGGGTTCTATTGTCAAATTTTATGTTACTGTTGTACCATAGCACTTCATTTCTAACATCTTCGACATGCAAAATGTCAATATACTTAAGTTCGCTCCAGCATACGAGACAATTAACATAAAACTCAGGTAGATTGTGTTTTGAACATAGAATCAACATATCTTTGCGAGAACAATTTGATTTTAAAATCAGAGACAACGGACATATTTTTCAATCCAGAATTTAAACATAAATTTCCATGGTGTATCTTGGTTATTTTCAAAGAACTTTGATAACCATGCTAAATGCAGGATTTGAACTTGGAATGCAAATCTATCATACCTAGGCCTGCATTTTCAGTTGTATTTATTAAGACTGATCTCTTTATCTTGTCTCTTTTTGAATTCCAAAGGAAATTATAAATCAATTTGTTCAAGTCAACAATTAGTTTTTGAGGAATGGGTAATACCAAAGAGATAACACAAATTGTGAAATTATAAGTGATTTAATTATAACAACTTTACCATAAATGGTTAAATTTCTCATCTTCCAGAAATTTAGGATCGATTTAACTTTTTCAAGTTTCACAGACCAGTTCAGCCGATCACATTCTTTTTTATTTCTAGTTAGGTATATACCTAAATACTTGACTGGATTATCATTCCATTTTAATTCTTTTATAAATTCTATTTGAGGTGTCGTTGTTATTGCATTTGTTTTCATAACATTTAAGCTTGGCCCAGCAAAATGTCCGAACCTTCTGACTTCTTCAAGTGAAATGTTAGCAGATTCAATGGAATTAAGAAAAAGGACAGCGTCATCAGCTAATTGTGATATTTTAAAACTTTCGACATACCGCTATTTGCAGAGACGACCGTGATACCATGTATTTCATTATTTTGTTTGATTTTTAAGGCCATGACTTCAACAACAAGGATGAATAGTAACGCAGAAAGCGGGCAGCCTTGCCTTATTCCTCGTCTTATTTCAAATTTTTGAGAAACCCAACCATTGTTTATCACACTTCCTATCGCATTAGCATAAATTGCTTTGATCCAACCAATGAATGATTCTTTGAACTTGAGCTTATTTAATAATTGAAACGGAAAATAGTGATTAACTACATCAAACGCTTTTTTAAAATCAAGAAAAAGAAATATACCCGGCAAATGACAGGATTCACAATATTCAATAATATCTTGAACTAAACGTAAATTTTGCATAGCAGAGCGTTGTTTCAAATATCCTGTTTGATCAAAGGATACCAATTTACATATAACAATTTTCAGTCTTTTACATAACACCTTCGCTAAGATCTTGTAGTCAGTGTTCAGTAATGATATTGGTCTCCAATTGTCCAAACTCTGTTTATCCCCTTTCTTATATAACAAATCATTCTCAATAATAATCGTAATGAGGACAATAATACATGCAATAATCATCATAATAAGAACTTAATAAAAAAAAATTTTTTTCTCCAAGGTACAATAATTGGGATACTGACACGGAACCAAATAATGCTGACTCCTGGGGTTGTCTCGGTCTACGTGATGGCCCTTCATGGTATGACAAGCCTTCACCTCAATCTCTCCCCTACATTTGTGAGCGGACACAAGGTATATGAATTTGGATGATGATCCAACATTAATTGTTTTCTGGCGACAGTTGATTCGAACTATATTTCACCAAATGTATTGTCTTGGGATTAAACGGCAATTAGGTTTTAGGTTAGGTTTAGGGTTAGGGTCGGGTTAGCATTAGGAAAAAAGGGCTGAAATTTGGAATTTGCTTATATAGTGTAAGAAAATGATCGCAGAGCAATTGTCGCTGCAGCATGTTTCGTATAAGCTGAATTATAAATGGCTTATCGGATATTTCGGATATTGCGCCAAACGAAATGAATTCACCATTTTGGAACACCGTCATTGGAACTTTGTATTTTTTTCTTTGGAGACCAAAAATAATTAAGGTTAATTTTAGTTGAACATTAAAAAACGTAAAAGTTTTTTCTGCTGGACCCACAATGGGCTATGTAGTATCAGAGGCATGCCTACATTGGGCATAGAAAAGCCGACACAATTTCGTTAATATCACAATCTTTCTCATCACGATACACTCTCAAAAAGAAATTCTATTTTATTACAGTATTTGATGGAAGCAGTGAAGCATCATTTGGAGGTCTAGATTATTATATCTCTCCTTCATGGCTAGCTCGGTCATTCTCAGATGCACGGACCTATTGTCAGAATCATGGAGCTGATTTAGCACTCATCAAATCACACGATATCAACGTATGTTCAAGTATACCTCTTTGCATTTAGCGATAAATTTCCAAAACGTGGCGTCATGAAACATACTGTAACATTTGTTGTTATATTATTACTTTTTTTTCTTCACAGCTGGGAAGTTTAAATAGCTATTGAGCTGGGCTGGTATATTGGAAATTATATTTCATAAAGTAATATCACGATTGAATGACGTTTGTGACGTAATAGGAAAACCGGTTCCTCGTGAATGCGAGATACAATCCCCAAAAGGGTGATTTGTAGTTGATAGCGGAGATTATATAACAGTCATGTAAACACGGTCATTCCCAATCCTTAAAGGGACTTGGTAACATTGTTCAGATGAGGGGAAATGGTGCTAAGGTAGTGACTTCAATGCTAGATGTAAAATTAAACATAATCTGAAAGTTTGAGTGAAAACAGACCATTATTAATGACAAAAATTGGGAAAAACTGATCTGATTGATTCCTTAATTCTCCCAACTATATTATTACAATTCAATTACATTTAAGGTGAATGTAAGTCGTAACAAAGCTATGAATTGGCTCTATATACCATTCCAGACATTTAAGTGTTAAAATATTTTTAAAATCCTGTTTTATGTCTTATTTTCAAGGAAAAACGGTTGGGAAAATTCAAAAATGGTTGGGAGAATTTACTGTTAATCACTGTAAGAGAGTGTTGACCAGTGACGCCTTCAAAGAAAACCATAAATATCTTTGTGATTTGAGAATTTTTTCAGTGTTTTTTGCATGCTAGAGGGTTCGTACAATAGAAGGAATGTAATAAGTAACATTTCATACAAAAATTACACAGTTTTTTCATCAACCTTCAACAATGTTACCGAGTCACTTTAAGCTTGGAGCTTTCCAATATCTTTCAAATCAGATTATTTTCCGATGACGCCTCTTTTTTAAGCACGTTGATACCATACTATTAAGAAACCCGATCCGTTCTTTTATTCAGAGATGTGAATAGTTTAATGGATATATTTCAAATATTACTTATTCTTATTGTTTTTTATGACCATAACGCGTGAACAGTCCTGTCAAAGTAGCTATAAGCAGCAGTTTAATGGATATATTTCAAATATTACTTATTCTTATTGTTTTTTATGACCATAACGCGTGAACAGTCCTGTCAAAGTAGCTATAAGCAGCTTCACATTAAAGAATGATTTTTACTTCAAATATATTCTACTGAGCGGCAGAAGAGTTTTAATTCTTCAGTTACCGCCTTTCGGGTTCACAGCAGGCGATTGACCTATATTGATTTCATTTTCATTCGTTTATTTTATTTTTGAATATATTTTTTATTATGAAATCGACACAAATGGTTTTACAGCCATGCAAATATGAAAACATAAATAAGCAACTGATGTTTATGAGGTGACATTTCTGTTTTCCTCCCACCAGACCTTTCTACATGACAGGATTTCGGGATTAATTGTATTTGTTGGTTTAACTGACCAAGCTGTAGAAGGGACATTTACATGGATCGACGGAACACCTTTACAGTAGGTTCAATAACTTTATAATGCATACTTAGTCGTTTCTACTTTGAAATAATTGCCAAGCTCTAAATTACTTATATTATTCCTTAATTATATAATTTGTAAAATGTTCATTTCATTTTAGAAAGGTTGAGATAAAAGACCCAACAAAAATGAAAGAAAAAAAAAAAAAATCGCTGACATTTTTAATTAACTAAGTAACTCGAAAGATATTAATTGATGAAATTTGTTGGTCTAAAAAGCTAAGTATGTGTAATAGTTTATTTAATCAAACTGTGATCGCTAACTTATGTTTTTATAATGGCATTATTACAATCGATAGTAAAACCAAAAAAAAAAAAAAGCATTTTGAATGTCGTAATGCAATGGAGGATGTGTTTATAATTTTCAATAAGTATTTTCATATTTTGTACATGTGCACATTACAAAAAATAAAAATAACAACTTTCAAATATGCAATCAAAATACTATGCTTGAAACTATAGTGCATACTACGCTTTTCGAATACATTAATTTCATGAATTCTTTCTCGAGTTACATTAAAAGTGATCTCGGGAAGCTTACTTTTTGATTGAGAGAGTATATTCTTTTGGATGTTTCGGCTTAAAAATCCAGTTGAGAAACTAAAAAGTTAAAAGCCAATATATAAGACAGTGCACTTATATGACATAGGTAATTAAAATCCAATGGTCAGAATTCGGATTTCGTATCAGCCTATATAATGCAATAAAACCACATCAAAACAAAAAACTATTAAAAAAAAACCGAACCCCCCCCCCAAAAAAAAAGACGCACCATATTTTATAGAACCATTCTTTCTTACAACCGTCTACTCCTGCATGTTTTTGGTTTTTCATTCTCCTTCATTCAATACACACAGGTATTCAGCATGGGGGAATACTGAACCCAACGGCGTTGTTAATGAAAATTGTGCCGCTCTATCTTCTGATTCAAACATGGGATGGGTTGATATTCCGTGTAATAGCAAACAACCCTTCATATGTCAACGCTATCAGGGTAAGTCACTTGACTTAACAAGTATGATCTTTTTTGTTTCATTGCCAACATTTTTTTTCTCTCTCTCTTTCCAATTGCTTAAAAGTCTGGTAAAGGAACTAGAATTTTAAAGGCGGCCGTTAATCCACTGTTGTCGAGTTGCAGAAACTTTTAATTTTATTTTTTAATTTAATTTGAACCCCCCCCCCGAAAAAAGCTGGTTTTGCCCATGTGGATAAGTCTCCGGACTGTGGACCTATTGGTACGGGTTTCCATCGTTGCAAAGTTTACAAAGATCCCGATGAAACCTATATGCTAGAACCTGAGGCTTAAATAATTTGTTTCCTTTAATGTTTGAACCCCTGGAAAGAGGTAAAATTCTTTTGATTTTATCTTATAATAACATTACGACAAAATGAAGAAACATAATAATGATGCGAAGATGCAAAGCGACTTGGTTTTTTTAATACAAAATTATGCATTTCACAGCCTTTAAAACTTTTATGCATCTTCGACGGATCGAATCCCTGCTGCACCTATGGCAAGACATTAATTACGTTTGCCACACTCGACCCAGGTGTAGTAAGTGGGTACTTGATAGGATTTATTCTTTGACTGCACTGAGCGTTAAGAGCTTCGATTCAAAGCGGGGCTAATAATATCCAATATCGTTTGGAAATGCATAGATAAATTATATTATAATGTGATATGCGCTATGCAAGAACGGTTTATCATCATTGTTATTATTGTCTCGTCCACCGAAGGTGGAGGCGAGACTAAGGGATCCAAATGGCGTCCGTCCGTCAGTCTCCCGTCCAGCGTCCGTCACAAAGTGTCCCTGCAAAATTATCTTGTGACAAGTTATTCTGCAACCGTCAATCGTATTGTGACCAAACTTGGGTCACATGTGCACTTAGGGGACCTTCACGGTATGGTGCTGTCGGGGGTCACATGCTAAGGTCAAAGGGCGATTGAGGTCATATATTAAAGTTTATCTGCTCAGAATTTCTTGTCAGAAATAAAGTGCAACCCAACCTGGGTCAGGGATGCTCTTTGGAAATATAAGCTTGTCACAGGTGGGCGTGACACGATCCGGTAATTGCCTTAATATTAATACTACGTTTTTGCTGAAAATATTGACTTAATAATGTTATCAGTTGTCATGTCTAAACACATCTGCATAGGCATGTTAACAAATCTATTAATAATGATGTTTATTTAGCGCTGCATACACAGTACCTCTTAGCGTTTTATTATTATCTCCGTCATCGGATCAAGGTGTGTCCAGACTCCACACATACAAAATGTGTGCACATTCTCCACTCTTTGAGGAGTACTCTAGCCAGGTGTCATTTTTTACAGACGCGCAAAGTTGTAAACCCCCAAAAAGATACGTTTGCATACTATAGGGTACAAAAAACACCTGGGTGGAGAGGAGTGGGTTAGATGAAAGTACCATGCCGGAGAGTGAATCCATGATTTTCTCATATCTTGTTACGTGTTTTATTAGTATTACTATGATGAATGTAATGACACGTAATGGGTAAAATTCTCTCTTCTTACTGACTCATAACACGATGAACATCTAATAATGGCAATCACCTTGTTTTAATCATTATTTAGACGTTCCTGAATATAAGTGGAGTCGCCTTGATGGAACTCTGTACTATATCTCTCAATCCTCAATGACGTCATACTCGTTTGCTAGAAAGTACTGCCAGGCTCAAGGAGGTGATCTTGCCCAGCCTAAAACAGAAGAAATCAATGTAAGGACGCATCGTGATATTTACAAGTTTAATTCCGAGTATGGAACATATAAATAAAACGTGATATAAACTTTAACGGGCTTTAATTTAGAAATTTCTGTGTGCACAAAACAGAAAATTTAATCAATAAAAGTTATGTAAGAGGAATAGAAAATTTGTAACGTTTTGTGAATATAATAGGAAAAGGGTGTAGAAAGTTATAGAGAAGTATGATATCGACGTGTTGAGCCAATGATAAGGAAACAAAATTATATCTTATTACAACTAGTTCAACTTTCAATGATGTCATAGACTATATACATATCGATAAAGTTATTCCACTATCATGATCATGGTACATTATATATAATCTTCGGTGATTTTCTCTTTCTGATTTATTCTCTCAACGCATTCACCAGATGCATCTCATTGAGCTGGCTGGAGGTAACTCGTATTGGTTTGGACTCAATGATACCAATCGAAAGAGCACGTTCCAATGGATTGATGGCACTCCACTAGACAATAATGAGTATGTGTTAAACTGTATTATTCATACACACACAAAACAATATCTCACACACCCTACTCATGAAAACTGCGATTATATCACGTTGCAGACAGAATGCAAAAGGTAAAAACTGGTATGAGATACAAGTTGATATTCATCAAGCTTAGGATGGGTTTTCCAATGGATTGAAGGCACCTACCCCCTAAAAAGTTGAAAATAATGAATTTGTCTTTCTTTCAATGTTTTTTTTTTAATGCGGACCTCATGAAGCCTAGACGATGCAAGATCATGATTTGCAAGAAAGGCATGATTATTTATATTTACATTTTCATTCATATACAATTTTACCTGAAGCTCGAGTCAAACCGCTAACATAACGCTTTCAACCTTTCATGGTTATGCCCTTTAAAGTAAAATATTCATTTTATTAATACTGTAATAATACGTTACTGTTTCGAACATATTTTACTTTTCGAGGTTTCCTGCTTGGTCGAATGGTGATGCAACCCCATTTGAGAATGAAAGATGTGTTCATCAGCAGGTTAATAATGGATGGAGAAAACTACGATGTACATCTTACCTCCGGTTCGCATGTGAAAAACCTCCGAGTGAGTATTGGCATTATATTTATATTATCTATTTTCAGGGGTACTCCTTTGTGATAGTCCATGCTCAAATGATGCCCGATCTACCTTATTACATTAAATCTTAAATGCAACAAACGAAAACATATATCGATTGGTGACATTCTAATGTATTGTAACCACTGTTTTAAATCCATAGTTGGTTTTCACTTCAAACAGAATATCACCAATTGTAATCCATGCTTGTACCGTTGTTTCAAGGCAAAATAGGGAAATACTTTATGATATGAAATATATAATCTGTATATTAAACATTCCTAGTTATTTAGGCTTTATCTACAGCTGATAACTCGAGGGAAACGCGACTTCATTAAGTATCATATATCATTTAGTTGTGTTTCCCATACATTTGTATACCATTCAGTTCTAGAAGTGGAGGTAACTTTGTTAAACAATATATGTATGAAAATTGATTTGCATGGAACAACAAGGACTAAACGTTATCATAAGATACGAAATGTAAGGTTAGAGTGTTAGATAAGTCATTGCCTTGGCAACGTTATGTATATTCCCCTTACTTCTCCTCTAACGAAGATGCTAAGCGGACACTAATTACTTGAAAACATAATGATTTTCCCATAGGTCCGCGACAGATCCTCCCTGTACGTTTAATGGCAGCTACTCCATCCCCCTACGGAGGAGGTCTGCAGAATGCCATATTTCTCTGTCTACTCGGCTCAGAGAATGAAGAGATTCTCACATTGTCCACCAGAAGACTCGTCCGTATGACCGCGGCTATAACTGCCGATAGTTACACTGCTCCAGGAGACGGCGATACTGTACCATCTGTATCATTAAGGCAGACTCTTCCAGCTACTATGGAGGGCTTGGGATTTTTCGAATGTTCATCAGTGACAGCCAGTAGAATGACATCTGTTCCTCTTGGCATTCTTCTTTCTACCCGTACGTATATAGGATAACACATATGTATTTACGATTATAAACAACAACAAATGTTCAACTAAATGTAAATATATCCAAATAGGAAATGTTCTGAATACGGAGAAATTCAAAACACTTCTAAAAATACCATAAATAATAATACTTTAAAAATATTTCCCCCTACTGTTACTTTTTAAGAGCTTTTAGTTAAAGACATGTAAAAATGACGGAGGATGAATAGAGTGAGAGGGATAGAAAGAAAAGAATATGAAAGAAGCAAGGACGCAATTTTACTGAATCAGAACACAATAAGATTCAAATGGGAGGAGTTTTCGACTTTTCCTTTCTTATCTGTTTTTTTTTTAAAGGCCAATTCCAACCGAGTGATGGTCGGTTTACAAAGACAATACATATTGGAGATGATATCACACTTAGTGTGATGAGCACGACAGGGATGGTAGGTGAAGACGGGATAAGATGGCGGAAATTTACTGATGTAGACTGGGGTAATTCACTCATTGGAATGAGTTCCAACAGTCTATCACACACCATTCCATCTGCATCTGTCGCAGACGGCGGTGTGTATGTGACATTCATGGACGGAACGTTGGAACAACATCAATTCAGCTTCATAAGACTCATCGTAAAGGGTTCGATTTTTGTTCTTCCTTACACATCGAATATATATCATTACATTTTGGTCGCAAGGATGTAAATTCACAAGGAACTTCAAAACAAAAAAAAGTTTTCTTTTCAGTTTTGATAAAATTCATCATATGAGTATATGATGGTCATTAAAATGTAATAACAAAATTCAATAAAAACCGAATCGAATCGATCAGATGTATTTCGGTTGAAAATCAGTAATGAATAAGTAATATTGATGAATCTAAAGTTGTAATTTCCGTACTTGAATGACAGTTTCTGCAGTATAAAGCCTAATCGAGGACTATCACATTACAGCTTAATGTCCTAATGGTGTGCTTCAAACTTTTTACAATGAACTTATGATTTTCAACCATTATGCGTTTTGGTTCCACCTCTTTGCAATCCAGTTATTGTTTGTCAAAAATCATATAGGCCTATTTGGATATACTTCTTTATATTTAAGGTATAAATCTCAACCACTATGCATTTTAGGTTCCGAACGCATCTTTTTGTGTCACTTCATTTCATTAAGCTACCTGTTTTCGGATATCAGTAGCCTAAATCCATTTCGAGGAGTGTGTGTGGGAGTGGGTGTGGGAGGGTGTGTTATACCACTCATCCCCGGGATTAACGCACGTGTGGGATATACATTATAGTTGTTCATGTTTTATTGTATTAACAGAGTGCCCTTATGGAAGATGGAATCCACCATTATGCGATCGTTTGTGTGATAATTGTTATAATGGCGGTGTATGCCACGAACTCTCAGGAACATGCATCTGTTCTCCTGGCCATGCTGGAACGAACTGCCTCCAAGGTAAAATCAAGAAATCCCTGAAAAAGAAACTACCATTAAAACCATTTTTGGGTCTATTTCTTTGCTAAAATCTAAATTCTTTGCCTTTAACGAATCTTTACAATTAGATACTATTCGTTTTATTATGGTAATTCTAAATAATAAGTAGAGGTAGACTAATGATGATGATGATGATGATGATGAAGATAACAATAAAAGTCATAATAGTTAATGTAATAAAACAATGAAGATGAATATAATGATAATAACAATAATAATAATAATAATCACAATAATAGCTAATACTAGTAATGATAATGAAACAATTGTTATTTTAATACGTACACAAAATACTCAAAGCAATATACAGATAGCATTTCCAACATTAACTCACTTGATATTGTTTTAAAAGAAACTAAATGAATACAATGTAGAAGTATTTTACAGAGTAGGTTCAAGTGAATTCCAAAATTTAGGTCCATTGTAAATAAAGGTATTAATTGCTGACACTGTTCTTACACGCGGTAAATGATAAAGGTTTGACTGTCTTGTAGGATATGTTTGCTATTGTTAATTTTGGAAAACATAGTACTAAATATTTGTGGTAGATCTTTTGTATCCAGTTGTAACATAAATTGACCAAGGTGAAGTGAATATAAATAAAAAACCTTCAGAATATTATTTTCATATAATACTTTCTCAGTATCAGCAAAGAATCCAGCGTTGTTTATAATTCGAAGTGCCTTTTTGTTGCAAAAAAGTATTCTGTCAATTTGTGTTTTTGAGGAATTTCCCAATGCAATAGTTCCATAATTTAGATAAGGGAGTACAAGTAAAGTATTTTGTGGAATATTTTGATAGAAAATAATATTACTTTTATTGATTATTCCAATATTTCTAAAAACATTTTTTCTCAAATTGTCAATATAAATTGGTCAAGAAAATTTATTGTCAATAATAAGGCCCAGGAATCGTGTACAAAACACTTCCAATACCTTTACATTATCAAAGATTATGTCACCAGGAAGGGAGGGTAAAATATGACTGAATAACATAAAATTAACATTAATACAATTTTTGGAAATTCAATGAGAGCTTATTTGCTATAATCCAGTGTGTCACTTTTTTTCAATTCATCATTTAACGTTATTATCAACTCAGTAGCGTCTTTATTACTTAGGAAAATGTGTTTAGTCATCTGCGAACAGGATGAGCGAAAGAATATCTGAAGATCGATGGAAATCATTTATATAGATTGTGAACAATAGGGGACAAAGGATCAAGCCTTGGGGTACCCCACATGAAATAGACTTTTTAAGAGAATCACAGCCATTAACTGAAACATACTGTCTCCTGGAAGAGAGGTAGTTTGTGAACCACTCCGAGCCCTTGCCTCTCACGTCATAGTGGCTTAGTTTGTATATAATAATAAAGTGGTTTATTGTATCAAAGGCCTTAGAGTAGTCCAAAAATATACCTACTGTGTGAGTTTGTTGATCTATAGCTGTAGTTACTTTGTTTATTAAAGTTAAGATAGCATGGGTTGAACTATGTTTCTCTCTAAATCCAAACTGGGTATTCGAAATAACATCTTTGATTTTTTTAGAAATGTAGAGACTCGGAAGAAAAAAGCCTTTTCCAAAAATTAAGAGAAAGAAGTTAATAGAGAAATAAGTCTGTAATTATTGAATTTTTGCTGATTTCCTTTCTTGAAAATTTGGATAACTTTAGCTATTTTCATAGAGTAAGGTATTTTACTGATACTTAAAGATAAATTCATAACATACAATAAGGGATCGACAATGTCAAAAATTATATTTTTAAGTATGATATTATCTAAACCATCATGCCCACTGCTCCTCTTTGTCGGTAAATTATTGACAATGTCAGTTAATTCATAAGTGTAGACTTATTTCATTAATAATAGATTTGTTTGATATCATATTATAACATTTTATGATTGATTTTGATGTTCATTGGTAATGAAATTGTTAAATCAGTGGCGTTTATTGTCGACCGACATGATTTTCAAAGTCTACACTAAAACGGTGAGAAATCGGAGAAAGGACCCTTTTAGAACATGTGAGTTATGTCTAAATTAAACACTCTGTTATATACATTTTTATGCAGCTTGTGGGATGCATAAGTTTGGCTGGAACTGTGAGTTTGAATGTAAACCCGGTCAGCATCTGGACAAGTGTGCTGGAAGTCAGATCTGTCTACCTGATCCTTATGGATGTAACTGTTTAGCTGGATATGCAGGAATCTACTGCAATGAAAGTAAGTACGAAAACGACTTCTATAATAATTGACTTCGGGAAGAAACCAGAAATCTTGAAATAAAAATTGTATTTTGACCTTGTGTTTTATACAATTTGCATGGTTCAAACTTAAATCCTCACACAGAATTTTGTCTAAGATTACATTTGGAAAAATATTTATGGTTATTCCTTAACATGTGTATATATGAATAGAGGGTTTATACATGTATATGCATGAAATATCAGGATTTTAGAACGGGCGCCTGTGTATTATTTGAACACAAATATGCTGAGGTCACATGCGAATTAAAATGTTGTGGGGAGCAAATTTATTGAACAATATCTCAAGAGATCCAACAAGCCTGCATTTACACTGTACCTCGTTTATTTTGTCTTAAAGCATGTTTAATTGGTATGTTTGGAGCTGATTGCCTTCAAGAATGTCACTGTACTGATGAAGCAGATTGTGATGACTTCACTGGGGAATGTCCTGGAGATTGCTCGCAAAGATGGTCTGGACCAGCATGTCAAGGTATAAATCATTCACTTTACTTGAAAATAACATATGAAGGTTTATTACAATGCTGATTAAATCTCCTTGTAAAAAAAAGACCGAGATAAATCCCAGTATTTCATGTTGACTATTTCTACCAACGCAATACCTTTTCACTTTGATGTAAAAAGCCAATTGTTTAGAATATTCCTATGCAGCGATTTCATTTCATCTCTAGAAAACAAGAGAATCTTTGTATTTTCTCTACTACTTTCTGAACGGTAAACCGACAAACAATAATTGAAGGAATAAAAGGCGCGTTGCCTTCATTTTGTTTCTGTTTTTAATGTAATGAAATAGTGAATTAGTAGAGATAGTAAATAAGTATACATATCAATAGAAGGTTCTTCTCTTAACTATATGATGCCCATGACTTATATTTTGTCACATTTTGTTATTTGTAATATTTTAAATATATTTCCATATTTTAGTACCTTCTGTCTGCCCGAACGGATACTTCGGGTCTAACTGTACACAGAAATGCAATTGCAAGAATGGCACAGCTTGCCATAAAGATTCTGGATACTGTGACGAGGTTCAAGGGCGGTGCGACTTTGGATATGTCACTGATTCTGTCGAGTTTCCAGCCAACTGTATGACCTGTAAGATTATTCTTAGTGATATTTTAAATTGAAATACAACGAATTTTTACAAACGAATGCTCGCATGAAAGTCCCTACAATTTTATTAATATATCAATTGTGCAAAACCCATTTCCTTGTATATTTATTTTGATTTTTTTAAAAATACATTGACATGACGTCATTAACATCCCCAAATAACCAAAAGCTCTTGATACCCATTGTTAAACTTGTTTATTATTATGATTTGCTATTTAGAACACCTGTAAAATGTTTTATACTGTACTATAATACTTGAACATTTGGTATCCCTTTATTGAATTTAAATTCTAGTTGTATGGAAGATGGAATTTCCTCCTAAGGCAATTTATATATCTTATTTAGTTTCAGGATGTTTCAGCTCTTGTTCAAAAACATGTCATTGTTCTGGTGGTGCTGAGGATTGTAACTTTTTGACTGGTGATTGTTTGACATTCTCCTGTCATCAAAGATGGATGGGGGATCAATGCCAAACAGGTAGCTAGGATTGAAAGAAATACGTGTCTCCTGCCAAGTGTCTGAAATATTTAATAGGGAAATTCAGCATAATTCGATTCTTCCATATTATATAGTTTTCATTAATATAAAAATTACATTCAGTAATGATTCTGAGCTGCTTACATCATTGAGTTGCTGATATCATTCAAGCAGTGAAGCAAAGAAGAATATCTATTTTGATGTCAAGCTTACCAACACAGTTTAGCCCTCATATGTAACATAATTAACATTGAGCACGATCGCAAAAGACTTCAAAAATTAATGCACATGAATCTCATAAGCCTTGAGCATAACCTATTGAATGTATTAATTCATGGCATTGACATGTTAGAAAATCACAAAGTGCTTTATACCAGTTGGAGTGAAATATGGATATTGCCCTCAAGTTAATTTTTTGAAAATGCTTGAAATTGTGTAGTTCCCTCGTACTATTATTCTCTTCGACTCTTCGTCTGTGTCTGTCTGTTGAACAGTCATCCACGTTTCATTATGCTGTTGTGTTCTTTTACCAAAATTAGATCGTTTTGAGACGAGCTTGGAGAAGACCAATCCAGGAGTCACTGTGGCGATCTTCTCATGTTCCTTCACAGTGTCATCAGGGCAAAGTCTTTCTTCGGATTATGTGAAGGCAGCTGTAGGAACGCTTTCTACGGAACTCTGGATAACTGGCAATAGCTCTGATAAATCAGGAACAACCCTCAATAATTCATTTATCCACGAGTATATGGGCCCAGACGAAGCCATTTACTGCTTCATCGGGTTGCCTGAGGATTCCTCAGAGTTTGCCTTCGTAAGGCTACCTCCAAGAGATTTCTTTGGTGAGTAGTCCCCATTGCAGTTTATTGTTATTACAGTTTCAACTATATACTCTACAAGTTTTTAAATGATCTTTGCATTTTAAAAACGATAAGATATAACAGAGATAAGACCTTCCAAATAAAATATTTAACATTACTTAATCAGCTTTGTGTTTAATTTTTAAGTTTAGTTTTTAATATTGAACTACTTTCATGTTTTATCCAGAAATGTAAACAATTTTTAATCTGGTTGTTATCTACTATGCATGTTTAGTTATTAGTGTTTCAAATATTTCGCATATCAATTGCCAAGATTATGTCCTATATTAACACCATGCAATAAATTGCAGGTAGTATAATGAGATGTAATGAGATAATAGTTGCAAGCTTTCATGGCACAATTATTAGTTTCGTTACCTATTTATTTTTTCTCTTATTTTGCTGTCGGGAGGGGGAGGGAGGGACCAACGAATTACAATGATGAGTAATATACATTTCTACTCACTTTCTCTGTGTTGATTTTCTTGCACTTTGCAGTTTTACCAGGTTTTAATGGTGCACCAGAACTACTTGAAATTGGATACTCCCACGCAGCCATCCGTTGGAGACAATGGGACCCTAGCTCTGATACCGGGGACAGACCTATTGTTGGATACAAGATATACGTGCGATCAGGTAACAATGTCGTGTTGGCTAAAAAAGTACAACCCCTAAGCATGGTGAACAATACGGACCGTTCCGTATCGAAGAGGTCTGCTGAGAATGCCAAAGAGATGGTCATGTATAACGTCAGTGGACTTGAAGCAGGATCAACGTACTCTGTTCAGATTGCAGCGATACGAGATGGTATCAACGGTGAAGGAGAACAAGGACCAGCATTGACATTTACAACAAAACAAGGTTGGCATCTCAAATAAACGAAATCTAAAATACGCGTTATAATGACGGTCCATGAGAAATATAAAGAAATGCTTGAAATATCATGAACCAAATTTAAAAATTGAACAGTAAAAATATTATGAAAAATGAAGAATGTAGATATTGATTATTACAATATCAATATATTTTCCATTTATTGAACAATAATCACACACCTACACACACAGTCACCGTCTGTCGCGCGCGCACACACACACAACTTTTCATATTTATGTGAATCATAAATGTCTAGCTGTGCTAGTAAGCAACCTACTGAGACCGGTCTGTTCGCTGCTATTACAATCAATTATGATCATATGCTGGTGTCTGATTCATTTATCATTTATCTATCAACTCTGATGCTACCTTGGTATTTCTAACTCCTGTCCTTTCTTTTCACTACTCTTCACCTACTGTCTCTTCTCCACCAAAATCAAATTCAGATGGAATTTCTTCAGGTTCAATAGCAACTGCCGTTGGAAGCGCTGTTGGTGCTATTGTTGTGATTGTTATCGTTATAATTCTCATCGTCATCTTTTACAAGCGAAGAAGGTTAGAGAGATACATTGTACTTAACTTGTCCCTCTCATCAGTCCATTGTCATTGTACTCCTCGATCCACGCAAGGCGGTAAAACCTTATAATCATGAAAATACAAGCTGAATTATGATTGTATTTTTTAAAAATCTATTAAGTTATTTAATTACTTTCTTCTTCGTTTTTAAATGCTATTCAATGTAAATATTCTAACGCATAACACTTTCTACATGTTATGGCAACCAGTTTGAAAGACATATTATGTTAATGACATGTATTTTAAAAGTACCATACCAATTCCCACATGCCGACTGTCATGTTGACATGTTAATATATACCTATTTAGTGGGACTCAATGTTGATATTCTAAAGCATAATGCTTTTTAAATGTTATCACAACCCGCTTGAAAGACTTATTATGTTAATGACATGCGTTATAAAAGTACCATACCAATTCCCACATGTCATGTTGACCTGTTTCTACATAACCATTCCTTAGGACTTTATTATTTTTTAAATTATGTATTTCATCGATGCAATTTATCTATGCGTTCTTAATATTAACTTTCAGCGATGAACCAGCCACTACTAAGTCTAAAGGGAAGGAGTCCGATTCGTCTCCTCAGTATGAGAACCCTGTATTTGATCAGTCAGAGACACTCGTCCATACCTACCAAGACCTGAGTACGGACACCCATACCTATCAAGATCTAAATACCGATTCTCAGAGCTACGCGAATCTTACCGACTCTCGTACTTATCAAGATCTTAAGAAACCTGATCAAGAAGCTAACTACGAAGAAGTAAATGACGACATGAAGAGAGATTATGTCAACGTGCCAGGCATTTAAACAGTACTATGATAAAACAATAAATACAGTCTTAATGTGCTGATTAAGAATTGAATACATGAGGAGAAGAAAGATCCAAGTCCATCACAATGATTTTGAGTTATCAAGAAAAAAAAAGATTAAATAATTTTGAGAGACAAACTATTTTCAGTTTTAATCTATTACATATATATGTCCATTTACACCTGCACCTGACAGACAACAACACACATCATTTGCGGTTTGATTGTGGATTTAATATTGTACCAATATGAATAGCATTATCCTTGACATTATATAATAACTTTACAACTGTGCACCCGACACCAAATATGTACATGTACTTGAATTGTCGGCACCTAGCTTAGCTATAACCCGATCACCAGCGTTAAAGCCCGACCCCGAAAATGCCTCCAGTCAGTAAGACATCCCCGGTCACGAGTCAACGCCGTCCATGATCAATTTAATGCTCCTGCATAACCGCCGAGCGGAAAGCTGACTGACCCAAACCCCGGCATACAGGCGAGTACGTGTAACCAAACACGAATACCATCCCTGGCCCACCATCAGGCTTCAGGGGCATCCCTGGGCCACCATCAGGCCTCGAGGGCATACCAGCAGCTCCTCGACATGTTCAACCCTGTCTAGCCTCACAATTATGAGGTACACAGGGCGATCGGGCGAGCTGCTAAACTGCCAAAATTCGCTGAAGCTAAGTGCCGAGGCCTCATAACACAACCATCCCTGTACACCACAGGGGATATACCGATTTACTCACTTAACTCAATGTACATAATATAAAGCATCCCCAAAACTTTCCTTCTTAACTATAACATGTTAAGTGTGCACATACCTTGTAATTATACAAAACTGCGCAGAGGCGCAAAATTACGTATTTTAGGCCAAACGGGCTTGCCCGCCGCCAAAAGCGCAGATTTGTTGTGAATGCACCTTGTAAATGGAAGCCAGGCTTGTAACAAATTAATTAAGCTCTCTTCAGCATACCCAACCATAAAACCAGCATCCTACATTGTGCTCCTTTAACCCCATACACTGTTAAATGAATGCACAATTATTGTATAGTATATTTCACAAAGAAAAACCTAACAAATTCGTTTGCAATAAACGATCGCATATGCCAGTACTGCTTAACTTATAAAGTTCAGACCTTTAAGCCAGATCTTGAATCAACATCTCTCACTAATCTATTGAGCATAATTTCTCATAAATATTCATATCTCCATCTCATTCTAATAAATGGACTCAAATACATGCACTACTTTCGTGCTATTTAAACCACAATAAAACATTGACCATTGCCCAATACAAGCTTCCTAAAGCACAACTGGGATCCTAATACATGTATCATATTAAACCCCTTCAAATTTACAATTATGTCACCTTATAAATTGTTTATTTTCCTTTTCTAAATAACTAAACTCAAATACATACACTGCTTTCGTGCTATTTAAACCACAACAAAACATTGACCATCACTCCATATACAGGCTTCCTACAGCACAACTGGGATCCAAATATTTCATTAAATCCCTTCACAACTCCTCAAATTACATGTACCACAAATTTTATCCGGTACATACTCTATACAAATAATACGAACTTTGACCTACATTCTGAGCAAAGTAAACCCAAATTTACATGTACAGCTTAAACAGCCGAACTCTCTTCAGATTTATAATTGTTCCACATTATGAAATTATTTAATTTATTTCTTCTGAATCACCAAATTAAAACGCTCTGGATGCTGTAGCTCTAAAACATACAAACTACATGCACCACTAATTTTATCAGGTACATACTCTATACTAATTGTATGAACTTTGACCTACATTCCGAGCCAAATAAACCCAATATACATGCACAGCTCAAAAGCCGAACTGCTATGTATCTGAAAACCTCTGTGAAATGCAAGGTTTTACATTATTAATCTATAACACCACAGCTGGAAATTTTAACGCTGAATTTTCGGCACCCAGCTTAGCTATAACCGGACTACCGGCGTTAAAGCCCGACCCCCGGAAATGCTTCCAACCAATAAGACATCCCCAGTCACGAGCCAACGCCGTCCATGATCAATTTTTGCTCCTGCATAACCGCCCAGCAGAAGGCTGCTGACCCAAACCTCCGGCATACAGGCGAGTAACCAAACACAAATACCATCCCTGGCATCACCATCAGGCCTCAGGGGCATCCCTGGGCCACCATCAGGCCTCGAGGGCATACCAGCAGCTCCCCGACATGCTCCACCCTGTCTAGCCTTACAATTATGAGGTACACAGGGCGATCGGGCGAGCTGCTAAACTGCCAAAATTCGCTGAAGCTAAGTGCCAAGAATCTCAAAACATATAATAAAGCTTTATCAATCTGTTCCCTTTTCCAACAGACACATTTGGGAAGCTGTGATCCCACCAACTTTCAACATCTTATCTTGTCGTCTAAAATTCATAGCTACTAAGAATTTAGGGAAATTCATGGTGCCCTAGAAAATAAAGTAACAAATCTAAGGCGTTTTTAAATTCCTCTAAAAATAAATAAATTCTGCTTCACGAAACAATCTGAATGCCACAACCGGTACGGTTGTACCAAATTTCTATCATTATGCCACCAAATTGTAATACTTAAATCTGTAATGACTACAAAAAGTCTACAATAATCGCCCGGCCCTTCCTGGCTATGTGCCTACTAACTTCACACTCATAACTGGTACCGAATTAAAACAACAACCTTGCGTGTTTGTTCACGGCCCGTCTTGCCTTATTGATCCTTGATTGCTCTTCAGCCGGGAAAGCTTGATAAATTAGACGAAGTAGTGTATCTGACCTAATAATGCAAGCACCTGGGAATGAGGCCCTGAGCATCTGCAACACTGCCTGCACTTGAGTAAAAAATCACCCGCTTCGGCAGACTCCACTATCATTAGTCCTAACGTGTAGTAGGATATGGGTAGGCTTGCTCCAGTCCCCTTCTCCCGCTCGCTACTGTATAACCGCAAATGAGCGGCTACTTGGGCCAACTTGAATCCGCGACGACCCATCCATCTCACTGCTGCTGGAAAGCCCAACCTGCCTGATGATTCTTGGCGTACGTAACAGCCAGCCCAGTGCATAATAAATTCGCCTATCATCCAAAGTATGCTAGCACCTGCATAAAATAACAAAAAAACCTCCGGCAGAAATATGTTCTTCGCCACACATATGTAGCATGTCATACAATATCATTAAACAAACGTCAACAACTGAATACATTTCAATTACCCAACATTATTCCCTGTAATATGTCACAGCAAATATCACAGGTATCACCTGTGCGCATTAGAAATCCAACACCCCCTATGCTGAATCATTGCGTCACTAAAACCTACTATAACTCCTGACGTGGCAGCACCGATTCCGAATGAATGTGCTGAAAATCGCGTCAGCCAAGATCTTCCCAAGAATAAACTAAACTTCTGAAATGCCGAACCATTACAAACTGAACATCCCATTGGCATACAACGATCAAAAAGATATTCCCCGTCTATTATCATTTCCATCAAATCAAAACTCTGTGGGTGCACGGGTAACAAAAGGAAAACTAATCGAATGTCAGCTTCCCCCATGCATGTACCCTTACCAATATAATCTTAATCAAGGATACCGCCTCGATCGTCGAAGCTTTTATACACCACCGTACAAATTTTCGGATTGATTTGTTCATTAACTGCCCTCTAGGAGCAGAAAAATAGTGTATCATACGGTATTCTCCCCCGGGGTTTAATACCATACCTACTGCCTGTACTGGAGAGCACCGTAAAATATCAATAGGCGGACGGAAGGGGGCTACCTATTCTTCCCAAGGAAAATGGTTTATCAAATTCGTCCATGAATCTAGCCTTTTTACTAAAGGCACTGCATCCATTTTGCAGCCAGCATCAAATTCTGTAAAATTTGGGAGGAATAATAAATGTGCCACCGTCGTCACCAATATCCTGTATGATTGTGAAATTTGGCAGTGTCCTATAGTATTTAAAGTATTCAAAAGAAGCCTGGTTACTAACCAAACCTTACTATCAGACACTATTGAGCGACTGATTGGCTTCTTTTCTTAGTTTTTATTTTATCAATAACCAACTTCCCGTCACGCCGAGACTTCTTGTATAGGCCAAAAGTAAACCGATTAAATCTTTGCGCAGCACCAAAGATACGACCGTTCGGTACAAGAGTCTGAAAACCAGACTATAGACTTAAAACAAAACAAAAAATTGCATCCCTATGGCTATAGTCGAATTGACAACTCAATACTCACAGTCGGTATCTTCCCACAAAATTAATATCCAATCCTTCGTGAAGAGGAAGTTATAAATCAGTATTATCTATCAAATGCGATTTGAATTTGCAAATGGGACACTTAATTAGACCCTAATTTTAATTGACATGCCGACGTCAAATTACTTCCTTCCATCTTAGACTCCGTGAGTTAGAGTCTATGAGGTATAGATCTAGATCTAAACCTAGACCAGCTCTGGAAACGCCCCTCTCAAAAATGAAATAAAAGCTCTTATTACCAATCATGTGAAAGAATATGTTTTTACTAATACTGATGATACAAAATTTGCCGGGAACCGCCTACTAATTAATATATTTGGTAGATCATCATATCCATCCGGACTGGGTAGATATAGGGTAGTCCCATATGTCCTACATCTTTCTGTGTACTGTGCAAATAACTTAACCAAGACTGGGCCAAATCTCTTATCATTTTAATAATTCCAAAACCTTGCAATACCCACCAATACTTATATGCTAAATAATCAACCTTTTCTTATCAATTCCACAACGCCTCTTTCACAATGCAAGCGCATGACCAGAAGTGGTAAGATAGCTTTAACTCTAATACTAGTAGTATAGACTGGTACTGCTAGTACTGGTACTAGTCTAGGACCCTGAATTGAAAGCCCAAACGAAACGCCCGCCTTGAGCATTAATTTCCACACCGTTCTTTAGAAGTTCAGCAAATTCCCTTTCCTCATAATTCGACAGGAATGGCATTAGACGATCCAATTTGTGCCCAACCATAGTGGAAGGCTCAATATCAAGTGCGGCCTCATCAGGCTCACTCAAACCGTACGTCTATGCACAGCTCAAACTACCCCGTCGGCCAGGCCCAGAATTCCCTTGGCCTAATTGGCATCGACTCACCTTCATTTTGTGGATTGCCGATTTGGCCCGTCCCTCCGCCGACATGCATGGAATAGAAACCTCACTGCACCCGCTGATCGCTGCCGAGTTTCCTTTCGATTTCTCTCAACTGGCTTACCCTCTTGTATTTAGATTTAGTTTAGGTCCATGATCCAATTAACAACTCCGCTCACTCGTATCGTAAAAATATTCCAATCCTTCGATGCAAAAATATTCATAACACCGGAGCTAGAAATTTTTACGTCCACTATTTACCAATCCACAATCAATTATGAAACTCTGTTCCCACGCTCAGCGCGCATACCATACAAGCGTTGTAATTTACACGCTTGTAAATGATACATTCGACCGCTTGTAATTTACGCGCTTGTTATTTTCTTTTGTAATCTTCCGCCGTTATCGTGGGAACAACCACCACAAATAGGTCAGGAACATCTGTAAATCATATTAACGCTTTGGCGTTAATATGTAATATCAATATTTCAATGAAGATGAAATAATGCTTTAAAACCTATCGTGAAATATTAAAGTTTATCTTAATAACTGAAAGAAAAACTATGCTGATGGACTGTGCCGTTTCCTTTAATGTATCCAATCATAATATCATGACGAAAAGTTGTCATAAACTATCATGGCTTTTTTTTCTTCGTCCTCTGCTCCTCTTTCTTCGTTTTCATTTACCATGTCTTCTTGCGTTAATCCTAAATCTGTTGATATCGGGGATCAGTTGAAATATTTCCTTTTGAAATACCGTGATTTGCACATGTATGACACATGTAGCTAAAAATAGTTGTAGAACTTAGATCCCACCACTACATGAAAGTCAGGGTATGGGATTTTTTTCTTTAAATGGATATAATTATATATATATATATATATATATATATATACATATGTATTTATCTTCCTTCATTGAAGTTTGTTTCCTACTGTCATTTTCTAAATAATGTGAATGATGTATAAGAAAAACATGAATCTTACATCATGGAGCAACAAAACGTATTTCTATTTTCGAATTTTTTTCTTCTTTCATTTTTCTATCTTCTGAGGTATCTGAAAACGAAATATATGATATGTGTTTAATGATTCAATGCAGGTGCAAATATAAGGGGGAAAATAATGAGTCATGTATATAATACGTATGCCATAAAGTACGAAGGCATATTCCATCATGTTAATCGTGTTTTGAGATATCAGTAGGAAAATACAATGTTCTACTGTACTTTTTGTCTGTATTGATTATAAGTGTTATTGTCTGGTATTGGTGGTGGAAAGCATTATTACCACATTTTTGGACAATAATTAATAAATTACCAATTGTTACTATTATTATCATTATTATTGTTATTATTATTATTATTATTATTATCATTAATACTAGTGCTATTACTACCAAGACTACTGAATTCAAGTTGATTAATAGGTCAACGATAATGTGTTAGGATGTGAACGATGAAATATGAAAATATAAGTTGTGAATATAAACATAGACTATGCATAATAACATTAACGTGAAATCGTTGTGTTATATAAGGATGGATGTTTCGGTTAAACATTAAATAATAGAATTAGAAATTAATTAATAGAGTTAGATAATGCAATCCAAGTGAACATTTATATATGACCATATGAGCAGGGGATGTTCAGGCACATATCAAATATGAATGCTAATAAATATAATTATAGAATGCACAATATGTAAACATCAAATATAAATTATAAACAATAAAGAATACAAACCAAAAGAAATACTTTTTTTTTGGTATAATACCCTTCACATACACTAATTTTTCTTACGAGTCCTTACGGATCGCCAACTCGTAGTCAATCGCAAGCATCCGTAAATAACTCGTCACAACTCGCAACAACTCGCAGACACTCTTAAGGATCCGTGAAAGGAGAGGCAAATTTTTTGACATGTCAAAAATCTTCTTACGATTGTCCACGGATTGATCTTTCCTTAAATAACTCGTAAATAGCTCGTAACAATCCGTAAGTATCGTAAACCGCTCGCAACAACACTCAACCATCCGTATACTGCTCGCAAGAATCTGTATATGACTCGTAACAATTTTGTAACGATTTTGTTACGGTTAGTTTACGGTTTGTTTACGGTTTATTTACGGATTATTACGAGTGCTTACGTGTTGTTTACGATTTCATTCGGGTCGTGTTACGATGGCTTTACGGATTGTTACAAGTTATTTCGAGCACTTTACGTGTAGTTACGAGTACTTTACGAATATATACGTATACTTTACGTATTCTTACGTATTGTTTACGTTTTGGGGAAAGGTATAAAAGCTGCAAATTCGAACACTTCATTTTCTGTTGTTATATTTTGGCTAAAAATCGTAAGGACTCGTAAATACTCGTAATTAACTCGTAACTATTCGTAACAACACGTAAACAGGTCGTTACTAACACGTAACTTGGTCGTAATTATCCGTGACAACTCGTAACAAATCGTGGAATCTTGCCGTAAATACATCGTAATAACTCGTAATAATCCGTAATAAACCGTAAATAGCTTGTAATAACTCTTAAATTGGTCGTAAAAGTGGCCAAATCGTAAGGATCTGTGAAAGATCCGTGAATTTGTGCGATCCGTAAGGACTCGTAAGAAAAATCCGTGTATGTGAAGGGGGTATAATTAAACTCGCCAATCTAATCCGTCTGATTATTAAAGAAGACTGTGCTAACAGAAGATGATTTTAAAAAATTCACTTCCGCGAGGAAATGCCAATGTTTCTAACCGTCTAGGTATACGTCTTTATATACTGGATGAAGTTGTTGTTGAAAAGTAAACGTCAGGCTGATTTGCATTTACAGATGTTTTATTTGATGTTGTATTACAAATTGTAGACACCTCGTCATCCCGAGTCGTTTGTAGATCTCCATTCATTCATACTATTCAATCTACCCTGATCCAAAGTTTGTCCCAAAATCCCAAAACGGAGAAGGCATTTTGATACTCATCTTTCTGGGGCCTGTTTCTCGAAACCAACGACAAAACAGTACAATTTGCAAATTTCTTAGGAGTTGCCATTGACAATAAACTCACCTGGGAAAAACACATTGAATTAATTTCCAAGAAGATTCGATCTCACGTCGGCGTTATGAGTAAGCTAAGAAGGTTTCTACCATCCTCTACCATGCTTTCGTTATACTATATACCCGTATATCCTTACCTAACGTATTGTGGGCGAGAACTTTTTTATAAATTATTAAAGCCCCTTATCATACTCCAAAAGCGGGCTGTTCGGTTTATATGCCGCAACGCTTCCTTCAGGGCGCACACCTCTTCATTGTTTAAGTCTTTAAAATTACTCAAACTTCCAGATATTCTTTCTCAAGGTACTTCATTATTATGTACAAACTAAAAAATGCTATGTAATTACCAGTTACATTTTATGACAGTTTTCGTTTGAACTCGGATGTCCACTCATTAAATACAAGAAAAAAGGATGACTTCCATCTACCAAAATTCATTAATTCATTTTTGCAAAATAAATCAATTAGATATCAAGGTCCTCATAAATGGAACTCCATGTTAAGCCATTTAAAGGGTGTTACGAACCAAAACGCATTTAAACTGAAACTGAAAAGAACAATACTTGCCACTGATTGATTTATTGAAATACATAATTGATTCATATATGTTGTAGTATGTAACACTATTAGTATTGTATTGTATTGTATCGTATTTCATCGTATTGCATTGTATTGTGTCTGTATATTTTCATGTTTAGGGTTGCTTGTTTACAAGTTTTTGACTTATTTTAACATTCCCGGTATTTGTAATGATTTGATTTTGATTTTTATCTTTTGCCAAATAAATGTGAATTGAAATTGAATAACTCTATCCGCCAACTACGGAGATGTCTCTGGTCTTCCTAAACCGTTTCACGAAAAGCTTCCTTGCTAACCATCTCATAATAACGATACTATTGGTGGGGAAGAGAAGCCTAGTCTTAGCCTTAGTCGCAGTTCGCGTAATACCATATGCATAATTCATGGTATTGACCGGTGAATTAGTTTTGTTTTTTAGATGGGTACCCCCGGAAATTTTCATTTGATAGTTATTAAACAAAATAAACCATTATAATTTTCTTAGTAAAAATACGATGCTATGAAAGTTATGTCCAATGTTTTAGGCTTCTACAAAATAGTAGAATGACCAAATTTAGTTTTATTTTAGTTTTCAGTTTTAGTTTTATTTCATATTTCACATTCACATTCACTACATGATTCATAAGCAATAAACAAAAAAAATTCTTTCTTTTCTTCAATAGGTGTAAAAATACCTACAATAATATCAGGCCATGAAAGTAATAATACAGTCAGAATAACATACAGAGATATAAATACAATTGCATGGCTTTTAAACTGAAATTACACAAATAAATTTGTAGTGAGATATCGGGGAAAGCGAAGCTTGTGAATTGTAGATTTTCTTGTAAAAATCAAAACAGGAAAAGAAAATAGAGAGGCGAAAATAAGATTAAGGACTTATAACAAAAAAGAGCAGTATATATCAGGGAGCCATGGGATGAATTACGTAAATGCCAAAAAAATGCTTTTAAAGGCATACAGCGAACCGGTATTTATTACATCTGACGGGAGTTCATTCCACAATAGTGGTCCGGTGACTATAATTGTAATGTGTGCGAAAGCTGTTCGAGTACGTGGAATGTGATCAGAATGGCTTTGCCGCGTTGGATAGGAGTGAACCGAACAATGAATAACAAATAAAGAAGACACGGAGTCGGGTAGTGTAGCTCACGTTTTGTGAGTTGAAACATAAATTGAAGACTTCTTAATGTTAAAACACTATTCAGTTTACATATTTTGAGATAGAATTGATCTTGAAATTGATATGGGTTAGAAAACTAAGGTATATACTTCTGACGATGGCTTGCCTACCTTGGCTGTTTCCAAAGAAACGGTTGTAGAAACCTTTAACGTAAGGTGATCCTTGTCATGAATCAATGCTGAGATCTATGTGTTCTCTTGTTTACAGTGTATTGATTTATGCGGGATTAATATGACAAATGTTGAACCTCTTTATAATGCTCTATATAAAGTGTCTTCCATAACCCTGAACCCTTATTAACAGGCCTATCAAACGAATTTATTATTTTTTCTCTTTTTTCTTTAACTTTTTTTGACCTTGGGTTTGTTAGTTTTGTTTATTGTCATGAATTTTATCTTCAATTTCCCTTTGTATTGTACGTAATGACCTAACTTCAAAATATATATTTTTGATATTAATGTGGAAATACACGCGAAAAAATATTTTAATTAAGTTTAAAACACATTCTTACATAAAAACTTGACATGTTTTCATCTTTGAAACATCTTAAAACGAATTCTTTGTTTTTAACCTCGATGCAACAAATGATTGGCTTTAATAACCTGTGATAATTATGTAGTGAATATGTACATCAATACGTGTTATAATTTTTAGTTTTTCATGACTTCAATCGTTATTCACTCTGATGTGATGTTGACCTCTTCAATCGGTGTGTATATATCTATCTAAGAATTAAGTTATTACATTGTAAAAGTTGTATTGCTTTCTTAAAAGTAGCACCAGCATTTTTTGACAGGATTATGTAAACACTTCCACTGACTATCTTCACCTGTTTTACAAGACATAATTATTGTGTAATTAACACAAGAATGGTCAATTTCAGCCGACACTTATATAGCCCATATACGGAACAAGCCCCTCTATTATGGAGAGAGGAGCAACGTAAATAAAATGACTTGCTAAATGACATAAGTGCCGTGCCGGTGATCGAAAGCACTACCTTTCCATTCCCAGTCGAATGTTTTAGAAGACTCGACTACGACACCCCAGCATCTGGAGCCTATTTTATGCTGTAGCTAGAGACAATATGCACTGGATGGTCAGAGTTTTGATGGTTAGTTCAGCTCCTATTTTGTAGATTTAGTAATTGGAAATTCCAGCATTTGAACAGGAGTATATTCAGGAGGCCTGTAGGGAGGTCAAAACCAGATCAGGCGATACAATCCGCGTTCTGAATGACACATTGAGATATATTTTAGGAAAATGGTCTAATGCGCGTTGTTCCGCTTTTACCATATAATTAAAAAAACATTTGAGACATAGATATGAAATTTCATGGACGTATTCTGTAAGTTTTAGTTTAAGAATTTTTCGTCATTCCATATGGCCGAGACTCCGAGGGGGCATCTCCCCTTCGGCTGAGAGAGTACCAAAATAATCCGGCATTTTCGGGCCATATCGTTAAAATCCCCTTTTGGTCAGATATAGACCTAAAAGTTTAAAAACAAGGCTCATTTTCTTCATTATATAAGTTCTAGTACTGTACAATGTTAGGAGTAGATTTTCTGAACATTTGTATCGATGCCTTCATCTTGCAGTGTGCCAAAGTTCACCGGTTTAAGCAGCTTACTGCGGGAAACAGTGCAATTCTCCTACTGATATAAGCTACATGCATACCACTTTTGACGGTCTTAACTCTTGAAATTAAGGTTCATGAAAAGACACGTTTTATAACATCACACACTTATATGCTTGGAAATAATTGGTTAAGTATTAGGACCTTTTTAGCTTTGATAGTAATCACATGTGGACCGTCAAGGAAAAAGCTTGAGAACCCTTGGCTTAGAGTTTGTATCGCTTGCAGGTTAATAGTTGCTCAACCCCAAGAGCGTCCGGGGGCTCCACATCCTGAACCCACATTATATAGAACTCACGCTTACGCTCTCACAGTGAGTGATTTCAAGTTCGGTGTTAGTTATTGCTGATGGAATAGATTTGTTTCTTACAGGGGTTGTATAAAAACATATTTGCAATAATTGTATTCAGGGTCAACGCAAGATTTATGACTTTCTTAAGAGAATATATATATTTGTTGGTACATGGCATAAATTCATAGCTTTCTTATTTTTCAATCGGTTTTTGCTCATACTTTAACTGACCTGCTCCTCTTTTTTAAATATTGCTATTAAGACCAGCTTAAGACCGGGATGGACTTCTCCTTTAATGAGCATAGGCATACGAGGCGGGGGTGGAGGGTGCTTGAGTGTCTACAGCCCCCCCTCCCACTGGATTTTTTTTACCATGCGGTCCCAAGAATGTTATATTACACCCCCTGCCAGTCAAGAGAGAGATATGAGAGATTTGTTATATTCTTGCCCATTAATCTACAAGATTTTTTTATTTTATTTGTAAAGTTCCGAATATGCAATTTCTGTAATTTCCACTACAAAAAGGTTCGTTTCCTCGCGTAAAATTTAGAAACTGAAGAGTTCAGATTCGGCCCAAAGGCGTGATCCCTCTTCAGCGAAAATGTGTCTCTACGTGGTGGTTTTAAGAGTTAAAGGGACACGGATAGAAGTGTCATGGGCCCAGTGATATGTAGGGAAATTGCCATTCAAGTACAGTGGTCGAACGTTCTTTTCTGGGCTCGTAATAGGTTTAACGTCCATTTTAGCGTCTAATTTAGGTTTCGGGGCATGACTTTCATAGAGCATTGAATTTACTTTCGTTATTCCCATATCAAGAGGCAATGGATGCAAAGAGACCTTGCCCCGGTGAAAGAGAAATTAAAACAATGTTGCTTGATTTTTCTTTGTACAGTTAACACCATGAATGATATTAGTACAAACAAGCTCTCTCGAAGTTATGTTTGGATAGGATAAATATTTCTGTTTCGATGAATAGAAAACATGGAGAGTAGAAAAACTTTATATCAAACCTAGACAATTATTATAGTTACTCACACATGCGTGGAGTCAGAAATTTGTCGTCATGCAGTTGGGAACAAATTTATTCGTGGTGCAATCACTTTATGGAGCATTTACTATGATAATATTCTACCTGGGATATATCAAGGAGATCCCCCTCCCTCTCAATAGTTGTTAGTCGTACATCATTTTACCAGAAATTCATGAGCACCCTTTTAGAAAACGATGAGCCTGAAAATCGGAAATAATTTCGTTGCTCTCATACATTTACGTGCCACCACCCTCTGATTAATGGTGTTAACCAACAATGAGGAAGTTAATTGTCTCTTATTTGATACATGGTATAATCGACTTTCATTTCGATAATGAGTCACAATATTTGGCTACTGGAATCAGATTACAGGCCATTCCAAGCTGCTCCACCCCCTCTCGGCCAAAACAATATAGTAAAAGTTAAAGTGACGTCACAAATCAAGCCTGATTATCAAAAGGCTATTCCTGTATTCTACACTACATGATTGAGATATATCAAGGAGACCCCCCTCTTAATAGTTGTTAGACGAACACCCTTTTACCATAAAATATATCCACTTGGGAAAATATAACTCCCTTCAGCGGTCCAAAGAATGTCATATTACATCCCCTGCCAGTCAATATCTGTATAATATATTTTTGCACTGTGTACCAGTGCAAAAGTTTAGTGTCAAAGTGTGATGTCATAATCAGTAGGGTAGTGAGAGGGAGAGAACAAAACCATCATACGAGAGCAAGCATTCGTATGAATTATGTGTCAGGCTGGACAAATCGGTTCTCAACAAGTCTATTACGTTATTTTTGTTTTTTGTTATGAACAATAGAACCATAACTTTTTTTTTAAAGTATAGATACTAACAATATCTGAGAAATTTATGATTAGGCGAACCGCACACACAAGAAATCATTGATGGTGTAAACGTCATTCCGCTAGCCCAAAGCAGTCTTCCATTAATTGGTGCCTATTGTCTTACAAAACACATGACTGTGTGGCAATTGAGCGAGCGTGTAGGGAGGTGAATAAAGCAACCGATGAATTAATATTAAAGGATACCTCGCCCCAAGAAATTACTTTACTTATTCTGAGAGATTTGTTATATTCTTGCCCATTATCACTTTGAAAGTGTATGAGAGAGGGATAGTGCAAGAATAATGTACAGTTTCTCAACACGACATGGGCATCGCCATTTTCTTGATAACGTGACGTACTATGTGAAGTCGTTTATCAAGTAAACGTGTTCAAATTTAGGGATGCTTCCTTCCCAGGTATGTGTGGTGATGAAGCAATTCATTCACCTGCTTTTTTTCCGTTGTACTACTATTGCCAGAACGCAAATAGAATAAATAAGTTGGTGCTCTTCTAGGGTGAAGGTTTCTCATAAATAAAATAGATTTGTCGACTGCTATATTTTAGTATTTTTAAATAAATTAGTTACAATTGTTCCCCTGTTATATATTTTTTTAACCAAATGTAATTTATATCTTCTTTAATAATTTGTCCTCATTGAAAAGTAAAGGTTAAGTTATTGATTTTAAAAGTCTTTCCAACTTAAGCTTGGTGCATGATACATGTACAACTTCAACTGGTACGTCACATTTTCAAGGAAATGGCTGCGCCCATGTCATGCTAAAAGGCATCACATCATGTCAAGAATATCATCATATAATATATATCTCTCTTGTACGTTTTCGTAAGGAATATTGTACATCAAAAGGCAGGAATACATCTCATTTTTCAGAATACCTACACTAATTCTTAGGGGTGAGGTCTCCTTTAAATCTATATCTCAGATGAGAGCAAACAGTAGGTTTTTTTTCCGAGCAAAGTATGGGTCCAGTTTTGAGGGGGCACTGTGTATCAAGGGAAAGTTAGGGGGAAACGCACGGGTCTTACTATGAGTTAGGAGAAGGGGGTTATATCACCTTTTGTTATGTTTCTCTCCCTTTTTCCTCCCCCTTTTTGAGATTGAGATGGTTCGAAGGAAAGCCCCCGGAGCCTTGTGTACAGACGTGTGGCAACATATATGTATAAGTATGATGTTCTCTCATTGTAATTTGTATGATCTTTATACTCACAACGGTAGTAATGAATACATTGAATACATGTACTTCAAAATGCACAAAACATTGGAATGGAAACATTGTCAACTGTGAGTTCCAATTTCCCATCATAACATACATGTAGAAGCACGATTTGTTTTAATAATGTTTTTAACATGTTTTCTAGTACTTTTTGCCAGAAGAATACTTTGCATTGATGGACATACCAGCCGTTGCTAATACCAGGAAATATGAAGGAACTTGAATTCTCTGAAGGTCGAACTCGATCAAATCATCATCACATTAATAATTAACTTTATTATTACATCTATAGTACTTCCTTTTCGATAGCAAAGTACAAATGACCTATAATTTTTTTAATATCAAGGGGTTGATTCGTCTGTTTCAAAGCCCTCGATGTACTACGACGATTTTTTTTTCTTAACTTGGAAGTTGCACTGTAAATAATAGCAGAATAAAAACAACACTGATAAAATACTAATTCCCTTAATTAATCAGGCATGTAAATCAAATCTGGTACGACGGAGCAGCTTGGATGGCCTGTAATCTGATTCCAGTAGCCAAATATTGGCCCTACCACCCTTTCATTTGTCCGTCGTTTAGGAAAATACATTAATAGAAGAAACTTAAAACTGATATACCAGTGTTACCTTATCTAGATTATTAAGACATAATATGGCAGTCTTTCTATGAAAAATACATTAATCAATTTACAAAAGCTACAAAATAGAGCAGGAAGAACTATTCTTAAAATAAAGCCTCAATTACATTTTTTCTGTTACTTCAATGTATGAAATACTGCGGTGAGAGACTTTAAAATCTCGCCAGATATTCCATATTAGGGTAATGATGTTTATAATCCTCAATAACATGACACCAAATTATTTAACTGTAAACATATTTTATACCCCAAGACCTTATCAGCTACGGTACAGTAATCTTTCCCTTCCCAAGCCTCGAACAAACAACTGCAAACGCGCTTTCTTTCTACAGGGGCTAAGTTATACAACAGCATTCCCCCAACCTATTCGCAATTGCACATCTCTGTCTTAATTCAAACGATCTCTTTCACAACTAAATTAATTAATACCATAAGACCTTAATATATTTGTATTCTTTTTTCTTTACATACCATTATTCTTGTTGTTTTGTTTTGTGTTGTTCTGCCCCCCCCCCCTCCTTCCTCTTTCCCTTTCTGGTCCCAATGGAAGACCAGCTGCACTATGCAAGTGCAGCTGAAAATGGGCTATCCAGTCGTCTGTTTTCTCTGACTTTTTGCTTATTCCGTTACTTCATTCTTTCGTTCTTAATGTTGTTTTTTTGTTTTTTTGTTTTTTTTCAATTTAATGCCATGTGATTTTTTGTCTGTCTTGCTCATGTAAACTGTATATTATTTTTAAGTCGATAGAATTCATGTTACTTTTCTTTTCTTACTTTCTTTTCATTGTGAATTAGTTTTATATGGCGGAAATGAAAACGAAACGAAACGAAACCCTTTTAGAAAACGATGAGCCTGGAAATCGGAAATAACTTTGTTGCTCTCATACAATCACGTACTACCACCCTCTGATTAGTGGTGTTAATCAACAATGAGGAAGAACATTGTCTCTAATTTAGTACATGGCATAATCGACTTTCATTTCAATAATCAGTCACACTATTTGGCTACTGGAATCAGATCACAGACCGTTCCAAGCTGCTGCGTCGTACCAGGAACACAGGATATATAGCCCTAATCGATATAACTCCAAGCGCAATCTTTTTTGCTATGTGTACATACATGTAGAAGGGAATTTATATATTCAATATTGGACTTCACTATTGGGCACTGCATCTCACTCTCTGTGTTTCTGTGATATTGACAATGTCTGGGGATTCAATACTTGGATGGTTTAGGATGTTTCTGCCTCTTACTCTGATATGGGTTCTTTCATCTACAACAGGTTTGTATAAAACTTACTGGATGTTCCTACTATATTCTATACCAAAAGCATGGAAATGCCTATAAAGTAAATATGTGTCGACACTTGTTTACTTTTTATCACCAGTCTGTCAGTTTCTCGTCAACAGGAAATTTGGAAAGTTTGTAAATACATACACTGTAATTGGCAAGTGTTATTTTCTTTCTTCATTTAAGTGAGGCTATCACTGCGTAAGATTCGTTAGACTGAACTCTCATTGACAATCAAAATGAACATAGGACCATAATTATAATCACTTAACAAATTATGTATACTCAGGATCTTTCTCTCTCTCTCTCTCTTTGTCTCTCTTTCTCTTTTTATCTCTCACTCTCTCTCTCTCTCTTTCTCACTCTCGGTTCTATTTCTCATCATCTTTAATAATAATCTTTCCTCTCTTATCTTTCCTCTCGTATTCACATCTTTCTGTTTCCCTTTTTCTTCTCCTTCTACCCCCTCTCTCTCTCTTTCTCTCTCTCTCTCTCTCTCCCACTCTCTCTCTCCTCAGCTCCCTCCCTCTGTACCTTTATCTCTCCTTCCTGATCTCTTCGGTATCAGGTGTGTATGTCTACTGATGCTATGTATAATTCTTTGTACTTGTATTTTTCATTTTGTTTATACTTTATTTCCTTTGCACATTCTATGTTTATAATGATAATTTTTGTTTTGTTTATACTATATTTCGTTTGTACATTTTATGTTTATAACGATATTATTCTAGTTGTAAACCGAACCTTCAGATAATACGTTACACAGGATAGACAGTCAATTACCAACATGATTTAGGAATGAATTGTTCCTGCCGTAGATTAGACGCCCCTGGGAAATTTGTAGGAGTTGAAGTGACAAAGGTCTATACTGTATATACCAGATGAAGGAATTTAATGAGAGAGGCTAGAATTATTTCGGGAGGGGGGAGTAAGCACTATTTTTTTGTCTCAACGAGGGGGAGGGGGATGGGAATGAACACTCCTTTTTTCATCAACTCCACCCCTTGAGCAAAAAAAATAAAAAAATAAAAATAAAATATTTTTTTTACTTTTTTACTTTTTTTTTGTCAGGGTGGGGGTCATAGATAAAACACAGATAAAGGGTATCTTTAAACTTCTAAAACACCCCCCTTTTGCCAAGGGGTGAGTGTTTGAACACCCCAAACACCCCCTCCTCCTTTCGCTACGCCCATGGCTCAGAGGGACGTGGAATTTAATACCCACCACTAATAATTCGTTTTCACCTGTTCAGATAATGTTTATAATGATACTTCACGTTTGTTAAGTAAAAACAAAATGACTGGTCGGCTGAATTCGCCAGGGTTTTTCATGATGTATTCAAGGTCAGGTCAATTCACTCTTTACTGGTTGGTGAATTTTTCATTGATGGAATAAATGTTGCTTTGCTGAAATGTGGGGTAAAAAAAAGAAAAGAAGAATAGAAAACTCTATGAACCTATGAATACACTGGGTTGGTTTCCAGTGAATGAGTGTATCAAGAGTACATCATGAACCTTGTACATTGAATTGTAATACTTTCTTGTTTGACCAAGATATGATGACTATTATACATGATATCAGCCAGAAAAAAATATTACTCAGTACATGTATCAAAAATTAGACAATAGGCGGTGTCAGACAGAGGCCAATTATCTAGAAAATAGCTATCTAGATAATAGTTATCTAGATAGTTGGCGGTCTGTCGTCAATTATCCCGCGAAAAATCCTACAACGAACCAAGAAAATTCTCCCTTATCGAAATTTTTCACAGGATTTTTCGCGGGATTTTTCTGTCTGTCTGTCACCAATGTTGAAATTCCTCGCGAAAAATCCCGTTAAAGGTCAGTGAAAGGGCAACTTTGATTGGCAGGCATACGGTTTTTAACGCGCTACCATAACCTGCGCACAACTATATTAGCGCGCATTTACATGAGTTCAATATTAACTTTATGTTTCTCTTTTTTGTCTTATATCAAATTATTAAATTGATATCAAGAATATTTTCAGTCATTCATTAATTCAAATATCAATTTACTGGTGCCAGTAAATTTCTTTTTCAAATGCTTCCATTAATTTCGTCATTAATTGTCGTTGTAATTATTATTATCGTTTTGTTAATTATTATCAATATTGTTATTACATGTATTATTATTATTATCATTATCATCTTAATTTTTCTCACTATTGTCGATAGTGTTATTTTGTATTGATTAATATTAATTCGATTTGTATTGTATATTTTACAGTGTTAAATTGACAAATTCAAACTGATTGTAAACTTCTCCAATACCCCAGTGTGGGTGACATGAGAATAAATTGTCATTGTCATTGTCATTGTGCTAACATGTGTTGTGATAAATAAGCAACAAGAACAGGTATGATTAGTGTTAGACCAAGGCGATCTCGAAACGGAAATAAAACAATCAAAAACATGTTTTTCTCCATTTGTAAACCCCGGGGAGGGGGTACTCAGATTTGGTTTGGACAGGGGTGTGCCGCTCAAGCCTCGAAACCCCTACCCATTTATAAGGGTCATTTGGGGGATTTTTCTCGAAATAAGGCTCATTTTTCACAATTTTGGGGGTGTTTTTGGAATTTTGGAATTAAAAAAAACGGACCCAATTTTAATGGTATTTTTTTTTTAATGGGACCCATGTTTAGGGATTTTTGGTGAAAAAGTAACCAATTAGACCGGCACACCCCCGTATGTCTTAATATGTGAGTACACCCCCGGTTGTAAACACCTGAAACACAGATAAAGGGTGTCTTTAAAATTCTATAAAACACCCAAAACACCCCCCTCGCTACGACAGTGATTACAAATGAAAAGAGCCGAACAAAGAACGAGATAGTTAACTTTTATTACAGTGTATAAAGTCTACTCAGGTAAATTTTCAAGTCGATTCAAAGTGGTTGACATTATTTATAAAAAAATAGTAGTATTCCAGGAACTAATTGCACAGTGTTCACAATGTAAATATGGTCCTAAAATAGGACCATCGATTAAAACAAAATAATAGAATAAATAAGAAGTCAAAGGGGTAATAATTCACTTACACTCTTGTAGGTGATGCCGTAACATATTTACTGAAGTGAATGTTGATTACCGAACAATAATGAGTAATGTGAAGTAACAATATTCCACTTTATCATTTCGATCATCTTTTTGAAGCCTAGAGGTTTTTGGTTCATATTTATCATGCTTTCTGGGGTCCCAACTATTTTCTTTTGTCAACTATAATTTTCTCATAACTCTTTTAATAATTACTCGGTAAATTATTCAATAAGATTTATGAATATATATTTCATATCATGAAATAATTGGATGTGAAATCCAGCAAGCCATAATAAAGGATTTCTGTATGATTTCCAGACATATGAAGATGAAATTCCAGGTAGAATTGAAATAAAGAGTGTTCGATTTGTATTAAAGACGTCGTCTATGTCCACAACGATGTCCGAGACGATATCTAAAATGATTATTTTAATATGCCATCTAACAGCCAGGGAGGGGGCGGATTCCAACCCCTGATCTTGACCGTGGAGCAATATTCCTAAGTTTGGCAGATAAATAGAGTAGCTCACTAATAACAATCATAATCATAATAATGATGAAAATTATAAAAGTGATAACAATAATAATAATAATAATAATAATAGTAATAATGATAATATGTGATGTGATCAATCATTGAAAGGTGCTTTTCCATGATCACACCTGGGTAGCCTGCTTTGCTGACTGCAATGATGCTGACTCCGTCGACAGGGGTGACAAGAGGATGCGAACATAAATATGAAATGTTGTTTTCCTAATTCGATGCGTTTTTTAATAATTACCTAAATAACTGTTCGTACATGTGATCAGGTTTCGTGTGTAATCAGTATAGGGCTGAGTTTTTGGATGCTGCGCGGTAACCCATTGTCCGAATTTCATGAATCTCGTGTCAAAAAGGCTAGAGTCGGGGCTTAAAAGTCATGGAAGCAGTCATTCCCCGAGGTAATGGCAAAAAGAAATTACTAAAGGGTGTTGAATGAATCCACCCAGCCCTTTATTTTGTTTACGTCTATGACTGCATCAGAGCAGTGGAGTTACGAATTTGGGACATTAGCGGCTTCCAATTTGCTTCTTCTTCAACTGGGGCACAAAATAAACGAACTTTCTAAAAGAGTACATTCAAAGAATTTAACAATGTAGACTGACAGAAAGCTACGATTTCGAATCGCTATAAATGCAAAAATTTAAACTTTCATTTAATACTCTGTAAACAGATGTAGCTTGTCAATGGCATGAGTTCGGTGAATCTCAGTATCTTATCATGGAAGAACCAAAAGAAACTTTGAATAGTGCAAGGGAAATGTGTCGGGGTTATGGCGGTGACTTGGCTATGATGAAAACAACCGAAATTAATGTAAGTTTATTCCAGATGTTTTTCAACATTTAATTAGCTATGGAGCCCAATAACTGATTAATTTGTACACTTACTTATGGTATGTTAAGAACCCCCCAATAGACCAACAAAGTCTGCAAGACCGAAACTTAAAAATATCTTCGAGACCGACAACAACGAATACGTTAGGATGCATTTTAATGAATAAAGCAGAAAGAAAAGATAAAATAAGAAATACGTATTAAGGAATTATAGAAAAGTTCGAAAATTCCAAATGTTTTACAAGACCAACAGCCCACGAGACCGACAAAACATTAGTATTATGTGGAAAGTTGTATAATTTTAGGCAATCGGTCCAGTGAACCCTAAGCAAGTTGTTCGAAAGCCTATGAGTCCAAAACTGGCCTGTGGGCTGTGTTGGTCTATTGGGAGGATCTTATGTAGGTCAAGCTTTGTTTATCGTGGGTCTTTTTTTCTTCTTCTTAAAACTCCAGTGCACATAATTATACATAAAACTATCGTGTTTACGGGAAAACAAATAGGATAAATCAGCATAACAATTATTTAAAAAAAAATTAAAACTGATAAGGAAGGTATTGGCGTCCATGCCCCTCCCCAGAAAAAAAATCCCGTAAAATCATATAATTGCAAAAATACTGTGCATAGACAAATGGGGAGTTATCCAACAATTCATATTGTTGACGTTATCAATCTACCATTGTTAAGGTAATCTTAATTGTGGAAAATGAGTTGTCACATTGTCATGCAGATGCACATTTTCATTTGTTACGCCATGTTAGTTTTATATCATTAAAACCAACTTGCTTTAAAGGTTGAATTGCCCTTCCAACGGATGTGAGTCGTAAAACCACAATTCATTCCAATTTCAAATGGTATACTAACAATTATGTGTTTTAACATTCAAGTCTAATCATGCAAAATTCTTTACTACCCCCCTTCATTTTCCTAATAAAAGTAACTTTATTATGAAGATGAAGGGGGGAAATGATCGATTAAGCTTACTACGGTATATCATGACTTAGGTATTCCATGAAAATTCAAATATTTATTTTGCTTTTAATACAGACATTTCTCAAATATCTACTACCTCCATGTACATCATGTGATGATTATTTTTGTTACTGGTTCGGGCTACAAAGGAGTGGCTCTGAAGATTTCACCTGGCTGGATGGTACTACACTCGAGTATGTTCTTCATAATTTGTTTGCTCTGTCAAGATTAGTCAAGATAAAAGACTACATGTCGATGAACGCCTTTCTAGAGTTAATGTGTAGTTACTATTCTAATCGAAGCACTTTTTATTCAAATATATCCAGTGTCCATTACAATTTCATGTACTTTATTAGCATACTTTTTAACATCTATGTTTAAGATGAAAATCAAGGAGGTGAAATATAGAAATAATTACAATAATGCTAATATAAATAGATTAAAACAAAAAATAATGATAATGATAATAATAACAGTAATAATAATAATTATAATAATGATAATAATAATAACAACAATAATAATGATAATAACAATACTACTACTACTACTACTACTACTACTACTACTACTTCTACTACTACTACTTTTATCATTGTTTTTATTATTATAATTATTATTATTATTATTATCATCATCATCATTATTATTGTTATAATCAATAATATGATGAAGATGATGATGGTGATTATGATGAGGATTCTTGTTTTTAGTATTATTATTATTATTACCATTGTTATTATCATCATTATTATATTCATTATCATTAATAATTACAATGATAATAAGAACATAACTTATATAGATTTTTTCCTCTAAGGTATACTGATTGGTATAAGGGCGAAGAACCAAATAATCGTAACTCCTGGGGTTGTCTTGGTCTACGTGATGGACCTTCATGGTATGACCAGACTTTGCAATCGTTCCCGTACATTTGTGAACGTACACGAGGTATGAATTAAGATAATCTAACATTAATTGTGTTCTGGAGACAGTTGCTCCGGGCTATATTTCAACAATCGTATTTGTCCTATCATCAAACGGCAATTGGATTTTAGGTTAAGGTTAGGGTTAGGGTCGGGGTTAGCATTAGGATAAAGGGCTTATATTCGCAGAGCAATTGTCGCTGGAGCATGTTTCGTACAAGCTGAATTTCAAATTTCTTTTCAGATATTTCGGATATTGCGCCACTTCCTGAATAATTAAAAAAGCGCATTCTCCATTTTGGAACACCATCATAGGATGTCTGTCTGATTCGGAACTTTCCAATTTTCTCTTACTACAGAAGATAATTATCACTGCAAATGTTTGTTTCAGGAAGAAAAACAAATCTTATTTTTAATCTTGCGCATTCTTACACCGACGAAATAAATTCATCCTCAGCTAGTGGATGAATAATTTTTCTTTTAAGAGATGACAACAAATGCAATCGTCCTCTGTTTTCAAACATCAGTTTGGTCATTTTTGGTTGAATACTGAAAAACGTACAATATTATCATCTACTGATAAAGGCCAACAAGGGGCTCTGTAGTATCAGAGGCATGCCTACACTGGGCAGGGAACAGCCGACACAATTTTGTTAATATCACACTCTTTCTTATCACGATACACTCTCAAATAGAAATTCTATTTTATTACAGTATTTGATGGAAGCAGTGAAGCATCATTTGGAGCTCTAGATTATTTCATCTCTCCTTCATGGCTAGCTCGGTCTTTCTCAGATGCACGGACCTATTGTCAGCATCATGGAGCTGATTTAGCACTCATCAAATCACACGATATCAACGTATGTTCAAGTATACCTTTTTGCATTCAGCGGTCAATTCCCCTAACGTGGCTTCAGGAAACGTATTGTAACATTTGATGTTTTATCAATACTTTTTTTCAAAGCTGGGAAGTTTAAATAGCTATTGAGCTGGCCTGGTTTATTGGAAATTATATCTTATAAAGTAATCACGATTGAATGACGTTTGTGACGTAATAGGCAAACCGGTTCCTCGTGAATGCGAGATACGGTCCCCGTTTAGACAATCCCACAAAGGGTGATTTGTAGTTGATAGCGGAGATAATATAACAGTAATGTAAACACTGTCATTCCCAATCCTTAGGCTTGAAGCTTTCCAATATCATGCAAAGCAGATTATTCTCCGATGACCAGCCGATGACGCCTCTAGTTTAAGCACGTTGATACCATACTATAAAGAAACCCGATCAGTTCTTTTATTCAGAATTGTGAATAGTGAATATATTTCAAATATTAATTCTTATTATTGTTTTTTTATGACCATAAGGCCTGAACAGTCCTGTCAAAGTAGCTAGAAGCAGCTTCACATTAACGAATGATTTTTACTTCAAATATATTCTAGTGAGCGCCAGAAAAGTTTTAATTCTTCAGTTACCGCCTATCGGGTTCACAGCAGGCGATCGACCTATGATGACTAGTTTTCTTTCGTTTTTTTTTTTAATTTCATTTTAATTATGAAATCAAGACAAATTGCCTTATAGCCGTGAAAGTGTTAAACATGAAAAGCAAATGAGGTTTATGAGATGACATATTTTTTCTCCTCCCAACAGACCTTCCTTAATGGCAGAATTTCGGGATTAAGTGACCCTGCATTTTTTGGTTTGACTGACCAAACTGTAGAAGGCATGTTTACATGGATCGACGGAACTCCTTTACAGTAGGTTCAAGAACTATAGAATGCATACTGAATTTGTCCTACTTTGAAATGACTGCCAAGCTCGAAATAACTTAGATTGGTCTTTAATTACATGATTTCTAAAAATGTTCATTTCATTTCAGGTAGGTTGAGATAATAGACCCAACCCAAAGAGTAAGACAAAATAAATCGCTGATATTTTTCAATATAAATCGAAAAATATTAATTCATGAAATTAGTTTATCTAAAAAGCAATGTATGCGTAACGCTTTTATCGCTAACTTACGTTTTGATAATGAAATCATTGCAGTCGGTTGTAAAATAACAAAATAATAGCTGGTTTTTGCATGTCGTAATGCAAAACAAATATTGTTATCTTCTGTACATATCCAAGTGCCTAATTATAAATACAAATCCGCATCATATGAAGAAAAAAAGATTTTCATTTATGCAATCAAAATGTGGGTAATACCCCCTTCACATACACGGATTTTTCTTACGAGTCATTACGGATCGCCAACTCGTAGTCAATCGCAAGCATCCTTAAATAACTCGCTGGTATCCGTTAATAACCCGTCACAACTCGCAACAACTCGCAGACACTCTTAAGGATCCGTGAAAGGAGAGGCGAATTTTTTGACATGTCAAAAATCTTCTTACGATTGTCCACGGATTAATTTTTCCGTAAATAACTCGTAAATAGGTCGTAACAATCCATAAGTATCGTAAACAGCTCGCAACAACACGTAACCACCCGTAAACTGCTCGCAAGAATCCGTAAATGACTCGTAACAAAGTTTTTTAACGATTTGTTACGGTTAGTTTACGATTTGTTTACGGATTATTTACGGATTATTTATGGATTAGTGCAAGTGCTTCCGTATTGTTTACGATTTCATTCGGGTCGTGTTACGATGGCTTTACGGATTGTTACGAGTTATTACGAGCACTTTACGTGTAGTTACGAGTACTTTACGAATAGAAACGTATACTTTACGTATTCTTACGAATTGCTTACGATTTAGGGAAAGGTATAAATGCTGCAAATTCGAACACTTCATTTTCAATTGTTATTTTTTGGCTAAAAATCGTAAGGACTCGTAAATATTCTTAACTATTCATAACAACACGTAAACAGGTCGTAACTAACACGCAAGTTGCTCGTAGTATTACATCGTATTAACTCGTAATAATCCGTATTAAACCGTAAATAGCTCGTAAATAGCTCGTAACAACTCTTAAATCGGTCGTAAAAGTGGCAAAATCGTAAGGATCCGCGAAAGATCCGTGAATATGTGCGATCCGTAAGGACTCGTAAGAAAATCCGTGTATGTGAAGGGGGTATAAGACAGTAGTGCATACTTTTTTTTTCTAATAAATTCATTTCATGCATTCTTTCTCGAGTTAGATTGAAAAGTGTTGTGGATAAGCTTATGTTTTGATTGACAGATCAAATTCTTATATTCTTATTCTTATATAATGTTCTGGCTCAAAAGTCCAGCTTAAGAAACCAAAAAGTTAAAAGCCAATATATAAGACAGTACATGGGTCATTATACTTCAATCGTTAGAATTCTGCAAATCTGCAAATATCTGCAAATATCTGCAAATACAATGCAAAAAAACAAAAAACAAAACACCCCACCCCCAAAAAAGAATAATATTTTATCAAACCATTATTTCGTAAGCCTCATTAGCATATCCGCCGCGGTCTGACTGCATATTCGTTTGTATGCTCCTGCATATGTTTGTTTTCCATTCTCCTTCATTCAATACATACAGATATTCAGCGTGGAGGGATTCTGAACCCAACAACGATGGTAATGAAGATTGTGTCTCTCTACGTTATTCTAATGCTAACATGGGATGGATTGTTATACCATGTAATCTCGACCAACCCTTCATATGTGAACGCTATCAGGGTACGTCACTAGACCTCACACGTATGATCGTTTGTGTTTCATCGCTTTCATCATTTTTTGTTCTCTCTTTCAAATTGCTTAAATTGCTCAAAGAGTGCCGTGAATCCACTGTTGTCGACTTTCAGAAACTTGAGGATGTTAACCCCCAATAAGCGGGTTTTGCCCTTGTGGATAAGTCACCGGACTATGAATCTAGAGGCAGGGGGATTCCAGCCTGGATTACATTTGGCCTGCGATTAGTCTACGGAGCCCGTATCCTGCCCGTATTCCCTCTTCCGTGCGGCCTCCGTACGGGGGCAGGAGGCGGCCGTGAGATTTTCGTACGGATTCACGGGCTCCGCGGGGCTCCTCGGCCTCTACGATTTTGTTTCGCAGAAAGTTATACAAATTTGAAAAATCGTAAGCCCGTAGTCCATAGACATGTCGTAGGTGTCATTGCACAATCCCCGCACGGGCATCGCGCGGAGGACTCGCGCTGATCGTGCAGCAAACGCACGATTTTTCGGTGAACATAGAGGCAAAAAAAGCTTTAAAACGGCACGGCGGCTGCACGGTCACCGCGCCTTCTCCGCGCAACCTTTGCACGGAAGCTGCACGGGCTCCGTACGATTTCCGTGCAGCCGCCGTGCCGTTTCTAAGCGTTCTTTTTTGGTTTTGCTGCACGATTTTGCTGCACGATCAGCGCGAGTCATCGGCGCGATGCCCGTGCGGGGATTGTGCAATGACAACTACGACATGTTTACGGACTACGGGCTTACGATTTTTCAAATTTGTTTAACTTCTCACGATACAAAATCGTAGAGGCCGTGGAGCCCGTGAATTCGTACGAAAATCTCACGGCCGCCTCCTGCCTCCGTACGGAGACCGCACGGAAAAGGGGATACGGGCAGGATACGGGCTCCGTAGACTAATCGCAGGCCAAATGTAATCCAGGCATAAGATGCCCCTAAAATTGCACGAAAAATCGTAGACTAATTTATCGTACGGCGCCCGGGGCAAATGTAATCCAGGCATAAGGGATCCAAATGGCGTCCGTCCGTCGTCCGTACGGCGTCCCTCACAAAGTTTACATGCAAGATTTGCTTGTGACAAGTAACTTCGCAACCGTCAATCTTGTTGTGACCAAACATTGGTCACACATGCCCTCGAGGGACTTCAAGGTCATAATGCTATAAAACTTGTCATGCTAAAGTCAAAGGTCATTTGAGGTTATATCACGCTTCTTTTACAAATAACTTCGCAACCGTCAATCCTGTTATGACCAAACTTGGGTCACGAATGCATTTTGAGGACCTTCGCGGTATGGTGCTGTCGGGGGTCACATGCTAAGGTCAAAGGTCATTTGTGGTCATATGTTAACGGTTACCTGTAAGAATTTCTTGTCACAAATAAAGTGCAACTAAACCTGTGGGTCATGAATGGTGCTTGTAAACATTCATATAATTTGGTCTCAGTTGGGCGAGACACGATCCGGTGAATGCCTTGCTATTATTACTACTATTATGCTGAAAACATTGACTTTAATAATGTTTAAATGTTCAATGTCTAAACACAGGTAATCTGCATATGCATGTTAACAAATCTACTAATAGTGATGTTCCTGATTTATTCAGCGATGCATATACATGATATCACAGCGTATTATTAGTATCTCTCTTATAGAATCAAGGCTTGTCCATACACATAATGTGTGCACATTCTTCACTCTCTGGGGAGTATTCTAGCCAGGTGTCATTTTACAGACGCACACAGTGAAAACTCAACAAAAGAGACATTTATATACTACAGGGTACCAACAACACCTGGGAGGAGAGAATTGGGTTAGATGAACGAGCCATGCTGGATAGTGAATCCATGACCTTCTCATCTCTCGTCACGATTTTTCATCAGTATGACTATGTTAAATGGAACGACACGTAATCCTTTATAATCATTTCCTCTTTCTTTGTTATAACACGGTGAATATACAATATCATCAATTAGTATTTTTAATCGATAATGTAGATGTTCCTGAATATAAGTGGAGTCGCCTTGATGGAACCCTGTACTATATCTCTCAATCCTCGATGACGTCATACTCGTTTGCTAGAAAGTACTGCCAGGCTCAAGGAGGTGATCTTGCTCAGCCTAAAACAGAAGAAATCAATGTAAGGACACTTCGTGATATTTACAAGTTTAATTCCAAGTATGGAACATATAAATATAACGTGATATAAACTTTGACGGGCTTTAATTTAGAAATTTATGTGTGCACAAAACAGAAAATTGAATCAATAAAAGTTATGTAAGAGGAATAGAAAATTTGTAACGTTTTGTGAACATAATCGGAAAAGGGTGTAAAAAGTTATAGAGAAGCAGGATATCGACGTGTTGAGCCAATGATAAGGAAACAAAATTATATCTTATTACAACTAGTTCAACTTTCAATGATGTCATAGACTATAGACATATCTATAAAGTTATTCCACTATCATGATCATGGTACATTGGAAATAATCATCGGTGATTTTCTCTTATTTATTCTCTCAACGCATTCACCAGATGCATCTCATTGAGCTGGCTGGAGGTAACTCGTATTGGTTTGGACTCAATGATACCTATCGAAAGAGCACGTTCCAATGGATTGATGGCACTCCACTAGACAATAATGAGTATGTGTTAAACTGTATTATTCATACACACACAAAACAATATCTTACACACCCTACTCATGACAAACTGCGATCATATCATGTTGCAGACAGAATGCAAAAGGTAAAAACTGATATGAGATACAAGTTGATATTCATCAAGCTTAGGATGGGTTTTCCAATGGATAGATGGCACCTCCCCACCCCCCCCCCGAAAAGTTGAAAATAATGAATTTGTCTTACTTTCCACGTTTTTTTTAATGCGGACCTCATGAAGCCCAGACGATGCAAGATCATGATTTGCAAGAAAGGCATAATTATTTATATTTACATTTTAATTCATATACATTTTACCTGAAGCTCGAGTCAAACCGCTGACATAACGCTCTCAACCTTTCATGATTATGCCCTTTAAAGTAAAATATTTATTTTATTAATACTGTGACAATACGTTACTGGTTGAAACATATTTTACCTTTCGAGATTCCCTGCTTGGTCGAATGGTGATGCAACCGTATTTGAGAATGGAAGATGTGTTCATCAGCAGGTTAATAATGGATGGAGAAAACTACGATGTACATCTTACCTCCGGTTCGCATGTGAAAAACCTCCGAGTGAGTATTGGCATTATATTTCTATTATCTATATTCAGGGGTACTCCTTTATGATAGTCCATGCTCAAATGATGCCCGATCTACCTTATTACATTAAATCTTAAATGCAACAAACGAAAAAATATATCGATTGATGACATTCTAATGTATTGTAACCACTGTTTTAAATCAATAGTTGGTTTCCACTTAAACAGAATATCACCCATTGTAATCCATGCTTGTACCGTTTTTTCAAGGCAAAATAGGGAAATACTTTATCATATGAAATATATAATGTGTCGATTAAACATTCCTAGTTATTTAGGCTTTATCTACAGCTGATAACTCGAGGGAAACGTGACTTCATTAAGTATCATATATCATTTAGATTGTGTTTCCCATTAATTTGTATACCATTCAGTTCTAGAAGTGAAGGAAATTTTGTTTAAAAATATATGTATGAAAATTGATTTGCATGGAACAAACAAGGACCAAACGTTATCATAAGACACGAAATGTAAGGTTGAAGTGTGAGATAAGTCATTGCCTTGGCAACGTTATGTATATTCCCCCTTACTTCTCCTCTAACGAAGATGCTAGGCGGACACTAATTACTTGAAAACATAATGATTTCCCCATAGGCCCGCGACAGATCCTTCCTGTACGTTTAATGGCAGCTACTCCATCCCCCTACGGAGGAGGTCTGCAGAATGCCACATTTCTCTGTCTACTCGGCTCAGAGAATGAAGAGATTCTCACATTGTCCACCAGAAGACTCGTCCGTCTGACCGAGGCTATAACTGCCGATAGTTACACTGCTCCAGGAGACAGCGATACTGTACCATCTGTATCATTAAGGCAGACTCTTCCAGCTACTATGGAGGGCTTGGGATTTTTCGAATGTTCATCAGTGACAGCCAGTAGAATGACATCTGTTCCTCTTGGCATTCTTCTTTCTACCCGTACGTATATATGATAACGCATATGTATTTACGATTATATACAACAACAAAACTTCAACTAAATGTATATATTTTTTTAACAGGAAATGTTCTGAATACAAATCTTTTCAAGCAAATGTGTAGTCCATGACTTTTGGAGGAGCGGGCGCCTTTGAATGTTTTAAACAGATAAATGGCGCCATACAAGTGCCGTGGATGATCATAATCATCAAATTTAAAACACTTCTAAAAATACTATAAATGATAATACTTTAAAAATATTTTCCCCTTCATACGGTTACCTTTTAAGAGCTTTTAGTTAATGACATGTACAAATTACGGAGAATAAATGGAGTGAGAGGGATAGAAAGAAAAAGAATATGAAAGGAGCGATGACGAAATTATACTGAATCAAAAAAAAAAAAATTTCAAATGTCAGGAGTTGTCGATTTTTCCTTTCTTATCTGTTTTTTTACAGGTCAATTCCAACCCAGTGATGGTCGGTTTACAAAGACAATACATATTGGAGATGATATCACACTCAGTGTGACGAGCACGACAGGGATGGTAGGTGAAGGCGGGATAAGATGGCGGAAATTCACTGATGTAGACTGGGTTAATTCACGCATTGGAATGAGTTCCAACAGTCTATCACACACAATTCAATCTGCATCTGTCGCAGACGGCGGTGTGTATGTGACGTTCATGGATGAAATGTTGGAACAACATCAATTCAGCTTCATAAGACTCATCGTAAAGGGTTCGATTTTTTTTTCTTTTTCACACATCGAAAATACATCATTATATATTGGTCGCAAGGATGTAAATTCGCAAGGACCATTCACAAGTTTTTTTTCTTTAGTTTGGACAAACTTCATCATAATTATGAGTATATGATGTTCATTAAAATGTAATAACACAAATCAACAGAAACCGAATCAAATCGATCAGATGTTTTTTGGTTAAAAGGCAGTAAAGAATAAATAATATCGATGAATCTAAAGTTGTAATTTCCGTACTTGAATGACAGTTTCTGCAGCCTACCCAATCATGTAACAGCTTCATGTCCTAATGGTGTGTTTCTAAATTTTTACAATGAACTTATGATTTTCAACCATTATGCGTTTTGGTTCCACCTCTTTGCAATCCAATTATTGTTTGTCAAAAATCATATATTTGGATATACTTCTTTATATTTAAGGTATAAATCTCAACCACTATGCATTTTAGGTTCCGAACGCGTCTTTTTGTGTCACTTCATTTCATTAAGCTCCCTGTTTTCAGATATCAGTAGCCTAAATCCATTCCGAGGAGTGTGTGTGTGAGTGGGTGTGGGACAGTGGCGGATCCAGGGGCCGGGGCCCGGCCCCCTAGAAAAAAACAGGTAAAACATCCTTTTTGAAAAAAGAAGTTGGGCCCTCCTGGCGCCCAAGGGGGAGGTGGCGGTGGAAAAAATAACCCTTCCCGTATGGAAAAAAATTTTCGGGTGCCAAAAAAAAATTGTGCTCACTACCCTGGCGCCAAGGGGGTGGTGGTGGAAAAAATTATCCCCTCCACTGAGCGAAAAATCGACCGGCACGATTTTCAAATTTTCGCACGAAGTGAGCCCCTTTTTAGGCCCCCTCCCTTGCCGCCGGCTGGATCCGCCCCTGGTGTGGGAGGGTGTGTTATACCACTCATCCCCGGGATTAACGCACGTGTGGGATATACATTTAATATAGTTGTTCATGTTTTATTGTATTAACAGAGTGCCCTTATGGAAGATGGAATCCACCATTATGCGATCGTTTGTGTGATAATTGTTATAATGTCGGTGTATGCCACGAACTCTCAGGAACATGCATATGTCCTCCTGGCCATGCTGGAAAGAACTGCCTCCAAGGTAAAATCAAGAAATCCCCTAAGAAAATTTTACTTCTATGTCCAATAAATTCTTTGCCTTAAACGAATCTTTACAATTAGATACTATTCGTTTTATTATGCTAATTCTAAATAATAAGTAGAGGTAGACTAATGATGGTGATGATGATGATGATGAAGATAATAATAAAAGTCATAATATTAAATGTAATAAAACAATGAAGATGAATATAATGATACAGTTGTAATAACAATAATAATAATAATCATCACAATAATAGCTAATACTTATACTAGTGATGATAATGAAACAATTGTTATTTTAATACGTACACAAAATACTCAAAGCAATATACAAATAGCATTTCCAACATTAACTCACTTGATATTGTTTTAAAAAGAAACTTTTTCAAGTGAAGTCTAAATGAATACAATGTAGAAGCATGTTCCAGAGTAGGTTCAAGTAAATTCCAAAATTTAGGTCCATTGTAAATAAAGGTATTAATTGCGAATACTGTTCTTACACGCGGTAAATGTTAGAGGTTTGACTGTCTTGTAGGATATGTATGATATTGTTAATTTTGGAAAACAGTACTAAATATTTGTGGTAGATCTTTTGTATCCAGTAGTAACATAAATTGACCAAGGTGAAGTAAATATAAATCAAAAACCTTCAGAATATTATTTTCATATAATACTTTGTCAGTATCAGCAAAGAATCCAGCGTTGTTTATAATTCGAAGTGCCTTTTTGTTGCAAAAAAGTATTCTGTCAATTTGTGTTTTTGAGGAATTTCCCAATGCAATAGTTCCATAATTTAGATAAGGGAGTACAAGTGTAAAATAAAGTATTTTGTGGAATATTTTGATGGAAAATAATATTTCATTTTATTGATTATTCCAATATTTCTATAAAAAAAATTCTCAAATTTTCAATATAAATTGATCAAGAAAATTTATTGTCAATAATAAGGCCTAGGAATGGTGTAGAAAACACTTTCAATACGTTTACATTATCAAAGATTACGTCACCAGGAAGGGAGGGTAAAATATGACTGAAAAACATAATCCAGTGTGTCACTTTTTTCAATTCATCATTTAACGTTATTATCAACTCAGTAGCGTCTTTATTACTCAGGAAAAAGTGTTTAGTCATCTGCGAACAGGATGAGCGAAAGAATGTCTGAAGATCGATGGAAATCATTTATATAGATTGTGAACAATATGGGACCAAGGATCAAGCCTTGGGGTACCCCACATGAAATAGACTTTTTAAGAGAATCGCAGCCATTAACTGAAACATACTGTCTCCTGGAAGAGAGATAGTTTGTGAACCACTCCAAGCCCTTGCCTCTCACGCCATAGTGGCTTAGTTTGTATATAATAATAAAGTGGTTTATTGTATCAAAGGCCTTAGAGTAGTCCAAAAATAAACCTACTGTGTGTTTTTGATCTATAGCTGTAGTTACTTTCTTTATTAAAGTTAAGATAGCATGGGTTGAACTATGTTTCTCTCTAAATCCAAACTGGGTATTCGAAACAACATCTTTTATTTTTTTTAGAAATGTAGAGACTCGGAAGAAAACAGCCTTTTCCAAAAATTTAGAGAAAGAAGTTAATAGAGAAATAGGTCTGTAATTATTGAATTTGTGCTGATCTCTTTTCTTGAAAATTTGGATAACTTTAGCTATTTTCATAGAGTAAGGTATTACTGATACTTAAAGATAAATTCATAACATACAATAAGGGATCGACAATGTCAAAAATTATATTTTAAAGTATGATATTATCTAAACCATCATGCCCACTGCTCCACTTTGTCGGTAAGTTATTGACAATGTCAGACATTGTCAGTTAATTCATAAGTGTAGACTTGTTTCATTAATAATAGATTTGTTTGATATCATATTATAACATTTTATGATTGATTTTGATGTTCATTAGTAATGAAATTGTTAAATCAGTGGCGTTTATTGTCGACCGACATGATGTTCAAAGTCTACACTAAAACAGTGAGAAATCGGAGAAAGGACCCTTTTAGAACATGTGAGTTATGTCTAAATTAAACACTCTGTCATATACATTTTCATGCAGCTTGTGGGATGCATAAGTTTGGCTGGAACTGTGAGTTTGAATGTGGAACCGGTCAGCCTCTGGACAAGTGTGCTGGAAGTCAGATCTGTCTACCTGATCCTTATGGATGTAACTGTTTAGCTGGATATACAGGAATCTACTGCAATGAAAGTAAGTGCTAAAACGACTTCTATCATGCTTGGCATTGGGAAGAAACCAGAAATCTTTAAATACATATTGTATTTTTACCTTGTGTTTTATACAATTTGCACGGTTCAAACTTAAATCCTCACACAGAATTTGTCTAAGATGGATTACACTTTGGAAACATTTATGGTTATACTTCAACATGTGTATATATGAATAGAGGGTTTTTATATGCATGAAATATCAGGATTTCAGAACGGGTTCCTGTGTATTAACTTTAACGAAAAGATGTTAAGGTCCCATGCGAATTGAAATGTTGTGGGGAGCAAATTTATTGAACAATATCTCAACAGATCCAACAAGCCTGCACATACCTCGTTTATTTTGTCTTAAAGCATGTTTAGTTGGTATGTTTGGAGCTGATTGCCTTCAAGAATGTCACTGTACTGATGGAGCAGATTGTGATGACTTCACTGGGGAATGTCCTGGAGATTGCTCGCAAAGATGGTCTGGACCAGCATGTCAAGGTATAATCATTTACTTTACTTGAAAATAACATTGAAGGTTCATAACAATGCTGATTAAATCTCCTTGGTAAAAAAAAAAGACCGAGATAACTCCCAGTCTTTCATGTTGAGTATTTCTTCCAACGCAATACCTTTTCACTTTGATGTAAGAAGCCAATTGTTTAGAATATTCCTATGCAGCAATTTCATTTCATCTCTAGAAAACAAGAGAATCTTTGTATTTTCTCTACCACTTTCTGAACGGTAAACCGACAAACAATAATTTAAGGAATAAAAAGCGTGTTGCCTTAATTTTGTTTCTGTTTTTAATGTAATGACATAGTGAATGAGTAGAGATAGTAAATAATTGTACATATCAAAGGAAGGTTCTTCTCTTAACCATATGATGGCCATGACTTATGTTTTGTCACATTCTGTTATTTGTAATATTTTAAATATATTTCCATATTTTAGTACCTTCTGTTTGCCCGAACGGATACTTTGGGACAAACTGTACACAGAAATGCAATTGCATGAATGGCACAGCATGCCATAAAGATTCTGGATACTGTGACGAGGTTCAAGGACAGTGCGATTTTGGATATGTCACTGATTCTGTCGAGTTTCCAGCCAACTGTATAACCTGTAAGATTATTCTTAGTGATATTTTAAATTGAAATACAACGAATTTTTACAAACGAATGCTCGCATGAAAGTCCCTTCCATTTTATCAATATATCAATTGTGCAAACCCATTTCCTTGTATATTTATTTTGATTTTTTTAAAAAATACATTGACACGACGTCATTAACATCCCCATTGTTAAACCCATTGTTATACCCATTGTTAAACTTGTATATTATTGTGATTTGCTATTTCAAACACCTGTAAAATGCTTTATAATGTTATACTTGAACATTTGGTTTCCGTTTATTCTAATAAAATCAAAATTGTCACCAATATTATACGATATCCCTTCATTCCTTTCAATTTAAATTCTAGTTGTATGGAAGATGGAATTTCTTCCTAAGGCAATTTATTTATCTTATTTAGTTTCAGGATGTTTCAGCTCTTGTTCAAAGACATGTCATTGTTCTGATGGTGCTGAGGATTGTAAATTTTTGACTGGTGATTGTTTGTCATTCTCCTGTCATCAGAGATGGATGGGGGATCAATGCCAAACAGGTAGCTAGGATTGAAAGAAATACGTGTCTCCGGGCTATTGTCTCAAATATATATTAGGGAAATTCAGCATAATTCGATTCTTCCATATTATATAGTTTTCATTAATATAAAAAATACGTTTAGTGATGATTCTGAGCTGCTTATATCATTAAACTGCTTATATAATTTTAGCAGTGATGCAAAGAAGAAAATATATTTTGATTTCAAGCTTACCAACACAGTTTAGCCCTCATATGTAACACAATTTACATTGAACACGATCGCAAAAGACTTCAAAAATTAATGCACATGAATCTCAATAACCTTGTGCATAACCAGGAGCGTCGCTAGACCTTTTTTTCAGTGGGGGTGTAGAGGCCACCGATTACCGACAAAACTAGCCACCAATTACCGACAAATACAATGTGCCAATGTCTACAAATTTAATCCGGGCGGGGAGGGGGCTGGGGCTTTTTTCCCCTATTTTCTTGACCTCATAAATATACGGTTAATTTCGTCAAGACTAGTCAGCCTCGTAGCTATATAAATAAATGTGCTTTCATGTCATGCAACTATTTGTTGTGGCGTAATCGATAAGAGCGCTGCGCTTGAACACAAATGTCTCGGGTTTGAATGTCAGAGCTTCTATTTTGGAACTCTCTCGAAGTCGTCACAGCGGATAAAAAGTCACAGTTCGTATAAAAAAATAATTCGCCAGCCGACCGACATTATACATCTCACCGAGTTCAAACTTCTGCATTGATATAGTACACGAGGATCGAGCGAGAAAACCGACACAGCTGACCCGACACAGCAACATATCTATCCGTATCTTTCTTGCTCCCTCGACGAGATGACTCCACCCAACAATTAACCCCCTCCCCCCTCTCTCTCTTTCTGACTCCCACCCCTCCTCTTTCATGCTCTTACCCCCTCTCTCTCCTTTCTTTCACCCCCCCCCCGTTTCTTCGTTTCCTTTTCTCTTTTTTCCCTTTTTCCTTCCTTTTCTCCTTTTCTTTCTTTTCTTTCGCCGGCCGACCGAAATTATACATCTCACCGAGTTCAAACTTCTGCATTGATATAGTACACGAGGATCGAGCGAGAAAACCGACACAGCTGACCCGACACAGCAACATATCTATCCGTATCTTTCTTGCTCCCTCGACTCCACCCAACAACCCCCCCCCCATCCCTCCCTTCTCCCTCTCTCTCTCTCTCTCTTTCTTACTCCCACCCCTCCTCTCTCATGCTCTCTTTCATCCCCCCGTTTCTTTTGTTTCATTTTCTCTTTTTCCCCCTTTTTCCCCTTTTCTTTCTTTTTCTCTCTTTTCCTTTCTTTTCTTTTCCTTTTTCTCCTTTCTCTTTTCTTTTTTTCTCTTTCTTCTCTTCTCTTTCCTTTCTTTTCCTTTCTTTTTTTTCTTCTTTTCTTTCCTCTCTTTTTCCCTCCTTTTCTCATTTTTCCCGACGGCAGCGCAATTTTACCGACAATATCCTGATAGGTGTGGGGGGGGGGTGGTGTCGCACCCACACCCCCCTCTAGCGACGCCCCTGTGCATAACCTATCGACTGTATTAATTCATGGCAATGGCACGTTAGAAAATCCGAAAGTGCTTTATACCTGTTGGAGTGGAGTATGGATATTGCCCTCAACTTAATTTTTTGGAAATGCTTGGAATTGTGCCTTTCCCTTGTACTATTATTCTCTTCCACTCTTCCTCTCTGCCTGTATGTTGAACAGTCATCCACGTTTTAATTATGCTGTTGTGTTCTTTTACCAAAATTAGATCGTTTTGAGACGAGCTGGGAGAAGACCAATCCAGGAGTCACTGTGGCGACCTTCTCATGTTCCTTCAAAGCGTCACCAGGGCAAACTCTTTCTTCTGATTATGTGAAGGCAGCTGTAGGGATGCTTTCTACGGAACTCTGGATAACTAGTAATAGCTCTGATACATCAGGAACAACCCTCAATAATTCATTTATCCACGAGTATACGGGGCCAGAAGAAGCCATTTACTGCTTCATCGGGTTGCCTGAGACTTCAGAGTTTGCCTTCGTAAGGCTACCTCCAAGAGATTTCTTTGGTGAGTGGTCCACATTGCAGTGTATTGCAACAGTTTCCATTTTATACTCCACAAGTTTTTAAATGATCTATGCATTTTAAAAACGATAACATAATAACAGACATAAGACCTTCCAAATAGAATATTTAACATTACCTAACCAGCTTTGTGTTTAATTTTTAAGTTTAGTTTTTAATATTGAATTACTACTTTCATGTTTTATCCAGAAATGTAAACGGTTTTTAATTTGGTTATTATCTACTATGCATGTTTGGTTATTGGTGTTTCAAATATTTCGCATATCAATTGCCATTATTATGTCCAATATTTACATCATGCAATAGATTGCAGGTACAATGTAGTATTATGAGATAATAGTTACAAGCTTTCATGGCACAATTAATAGTTTCGTTACCTTTTAATTTTTTCTCTTATTTTGCCGTCGGGAGAGGATGGGAGGTACCAACGAATTACAATGATGAGTAATTCTTACTCACTTTCTCTGTGTTGATTGTTTTGCACTTTGCAGTTTTACCAGGTTTTAATGGTTCACCAGAACTACTTGAAATTGGATACTCCCACGCAGCCATCGGTTGGAGACAATGGGACCCTAGCTCTGATACCGGGGACGGACCTATTGTTGGATACAAGATATACGTGCGATCAGGTAACAATGTCGTGTTGGCTAAAAAAGTACAACCCCTAAGCATGGTGAGCAATACGGACCGTTCCGTATCGAAGAGGTCTGCTGAGAATGCCAATGAGATGGTCATGTATAAAGTCAGTGAACTTGAAGCAGGATCAACGTACTCTGTTCAGATTGCAGCGATACGAGATGGTATCAACGGTGAAGGAGAACAAGGACCAGCATTGACATTTACAACAAGAAGTGGTAGGTTCTATAATTTATTTCCCCCTGCCTTCTTAGCCCTTTCCTCTCATCTTTTTATTCCCTCCCTCCATCCCTCCCTCTCTCTCCCCTCCCCCTCTATATCCCAGCCCTCTATCTCTCTACCCCTCTCTCTTACTCTGAATGTTGTGAGATAGCAGTGATATTAAGATAAAGCATATGGAATTGTAAGGCTTCTTTCAACGTTAGAATGAACCCATTCAAGTATCTTGAACACCATTGCAAATATTTTCGAAAATCAACTCAGGGTAATTTAAACACCTCTTTTTTGTTGTTGCATATCCCATAGAAAAGATGTTCGGATTTTACAATGCGTCATTGGAATGTTCACACATTTCAGGCTATCGTATTTGCTAGATTTGCTCCAGGATGATTTTTCAAAAGCCTCTTCGATTCTGTTTATGATATGTATTCTACCTTCCATAGCGTCTAATAATTATTTATGATTAAATGATTATTAGACCATATGGATAGTAGACTAAATGCGCATTAAACGAACGGGTGAACAGACCGACTTGAAATTAGACAAAATAATGAGCAATAGACTAAATGGAATGTAGATTTTTGTGGAGATTAGACCGAATGGAAATTAGACCAAATGACTATTGGCCTAAATGTTCATTACACCAAAGGATAAGTACACGAAATGATCACCCATGTGGATAGTAGACGGGCTGGGTGTAGACCATTTGGAAATGGATCAATTGGGTAGTAGCTGGCTGTAATTGGCTGTAGACCAAACGGCATTAAACCCTAACCTTCTGGGGGTAGCTGTGTAATTCGGTTTTTTCCTTAATATTGTTAAAAGATGGTGGCAGTTCTATAGCACCTGCTGCTGGGGGATCCGTGGGCGCCATTCTGCTCATTTTGATGATCATCATTATAGTCATCATCGTGTTCAAACGACGAAGGTTTGTGAACTATTTTCTATTTTTCAGTCATCATTAGAAATTACCATGTACAATGCTGTCAATCACGTATACCGTAATTATACCGTAATCCACCGATAAAACTACCATTCTTTCGTTGACAGTGGAAACTTATTGATGTACGGACTTAAAGAACACATAGAATAAGAACATCTGAAATTCCAGCAACACCCAGTAGTTCTCCATTCCTCTCTTCAACGAATACTCTACCGTTAAAGTTCTTCTGAAAGTTTGATCTACCTAGGACCCGTTTCACAAAGCCTTTTTTCAACGAAAAATTACAAAAATCAGTGACAAATCTGCTGATAACCAATCAGGAGCAAGGATTTTACTAGCTTATAACAAAAACTTTCATTGGTCACTGATGACAAGTTTTGTGAAATGGGGCCCAGCTCTCTTCTGATTACTTATTGTTCGCTTTTCGTAGTTTATATTGAAACATTTTTTCTGGATTATTTTCAAAGAAATGATAGTAGTCCGTCTTGGAAAGAAAACACCGAAGATCAATTACAGGCATCAGCTGATTTTCAAGACACGTCCTTAGAAGGTAGGCCTATGTTTTGATTGGGGGAACTACGACAGCTGTTGGCGTTATGAACCGGTGAAATAATTATTATCACCAAATTAGCATGGAACGACAATGTTATTGACAACAAACAGACTACATATCTTTTTTCTTTTTTCTTACTATTCATTTTTGCCCTACACTGATTCATCATGTCAGGAACAAGACAGCTTTTTTAGAAGTATGATTTTTTTAATAAAGTGTAAGGAACTAAGTATTTCTTTGGTTATAGGCTGATTCTGTGTTCTACCATCCTAGGCCCTTCCTCTTTCAAAGAGAGGAGTAAAATTTACCTATTTAAACATTTCTATATGTTCTGTTAGGAAATGGCTACAGTGGGCACGCTTCCGTTTCGAACCCAGACCAAACACCTCCAACTAGCACGAGACCTAAACCAGCTGTAGCCGTCAAGCCCAGTTTGGGGGAAACTAATTCCTTAGACCCTGATTCCACCGATGGATCTCCTGAAAGATCTAGCAACAAACCTTTTGCCATACGTCAACCGATACCCTTGGCTCAGTTTCCAGCGTTCGTCAACAGAAACAGACACACTGCGCTCTTCTCCGAGGAATTTCGTGTAGGTTACATGAAGATAATTTCTAATAACAAGAAATATGTTTTCTTTTTAATGTTTTGCGCTTGACCAATTCTTTTTGGCACGCAAATGTGTGCTACTCGTAGACTTTAGTTAATCCTGTGATGTTGAGAACACTAGGTAATATCAAGCTCTCTGCATTGTGTTCGATCAGCCGATGTTCCATCAATGTCATGCCATTCGAGGTACATTGTCCATAGATGATCTTTCCAGGTTCCTGCTATGAATGGTAACGAAACATAACAAATAATTTCAGAAGTCTATCGCCTTTGGCATAATAATATTATATTTTCACCATAGGCTCATACGTATTTCTCTCTTCTTAAACCAGACATTTCATGTCATACTGCATGCAATCAGACTAATGTAATGTCAGGCGCCTTTTGTTTTAGTCTCGAATACTAGCCTTCATGTTTATTTGTAGTTTTTCTGAATTATTATATTTCCTTTCTCTTCTAGGACTTACCTGGCCCAGATATCTTTCCTCAGACCGTGGCTCGAGAAGAGATCAACCTCAATAAAAACAGATACAAGAATATTTTACCATGTGAGTGTACAACTATAACATGGCCTTTATTATGTTGTTGACATGTTAGGGAAAGCTATAAAAGTTTGCTTCAATGAAGCTCCTTATAATGTTTTTTATCGTTGTCTTAATAATAGTAGTTTGCAACAGTAGCGCTGATTGCTGCAATGGAGCATCACAATTCGTGTGATTTACCAATGTATGTACTTATGTATGCTATCAGTTCCATGTCATAACTCTATATTTAGAATATGAGTTTTGAATTGTTCTTCTGTAAAGAGATGTTGCAAGTTTAATTACACTCTCAATACAAAAAAAGTAAAACAGTTTTGTCCGTAGTCAAATCTCTACATTTGAAACCTAAATAGTGCATTTTGTTTTTTAATGCTCACCTTAATTTGTATACTACCTTAGACTAAGAAAATGACTAAACAAAGAACTTTACTTAAAAAGCTACTGGCCGACTTGTTTTTTGTATATCCTATCTTTGATCCAGATGATTCGGCGAGGGTGAAGTTAGAAGTCATCAACAATGATCCTCATTCCGATTACTTTAACGCTTCTTACATTCCCGTAAGTAAGGTGGCATGTATCAATTTATGTATACATTAATTTTTAAATAAATTGTCATTACCATGTAATTGCATTATGATGTTATAAAGTGGGTCGCCGTTGAAGGAAGCGTCCAACATGGATGATATGAATCAAATAACGTGATAGAATAAAACCCTAATGAAATATTGTTATACTAACATGATGTAGCATGAGTTGACGGACTAATTGAAGTAGAATACACGTTTTCTACGCTGGATCTTTACACAATTCATACACAAGCACACAAACATCTACACGCGCGCACGCACGTACGCACGCACACACACACACACACACACAAACACACACACACAAAAACACACGCACACACACACACACACGCGGCCACCCACGCACCCACACCCACACACACACATGCACACGCACGCGCGCACACACACAACATACATGTAATAGAAATCCCACCATTGGTTGAAGCTGTAATATAATTCCTCATATGACTTGAATTTTCTTGATCTTCTTTTCTGATATATGACTTGAATTTTCTTGATCTTCTTTTCTGATCGATTAAAAGAAGGAAAAAATTGCCTTCGAGAAATTAGTACTATAAACAGAGACTATACTTTTCCTCAAGCCTTGATATAATATGTATAGTTTCATTTCAACTATTACTATTTTTTTTCTTCACATACAGAGTTTTGACAATGACAAGGCTTACATTGCATCACAAGGTACGTCCATTCTAATATCCCCGTCACGTTTAACAAGGAGTAATTTATAAATAGAAATTGTGAGACGTATAATATATTTAGGTTACTCTATTTCAAGCTAATTTTTTATTCTTGTATAAACACAAAAAGAGGACATTAGTCATTCCCATTAAGCAATTGAAACCTTGATTTTCCGATGAGCCATAATTCATGATTTTTTTCAAGGACCCAACATTGCGTCTACGGATGATTTCTGGAGGATGGTCTGGCAGGAAAATGTGACGACTATTGCTATGGTAACGAAGCTCAAGGAAGGAGATAAGGTCAGTCAATAGTATTTTCACTCGAATACTAGAATTTAGACGAATAAAATGTTGCTATAAATAAATTCACTTTAATTACTAATATTTCAGCTTTAGCATCTTTCTTAATTTATTCTCAACACGTGGGTTGCTAGCATCAAGTTTCATGAGAGTTGTCTTTTACCTAATATTGTGTCAAATTCTGTTTAATTTTGGTATCAGGGTCATCACTGCACATTCCTGACCATGATCACCATAAAAACAAATTATCCTGATACTTCAATTTATGAATGACTGATTTTTTAATCTTTAAGTTTACAAAGATCTGTTGAACGTGACCGCGGGTAGACACCAACAACTTTCGGGAGACCCCTCATTCTATGATACAAAATTGAACATGAACTCAATATAAACCACGGAGTTAAAAACTGATATTTACAGACTGACGTTTCCAATGTTTACAAAACGTTGCTCAATGCAATCGGTACAGCTGTATTTCTAGGAAAGACGGATTATTAAATAACTATACTATGGCTTAGTTGTAGTGGAGTAGTTTAAGCACTTGGCATGGAAGGCAAAGGTCGTTGGTTCGATCCCCGACACGGCACTGATGTAATGGGTAACTCATTATTCTACATTTTCCAATCCATATCCAGGAGAGAAATGGGGACTTGGTGAGATGACGAAAGCCTTCACGTTAGTAATTGCCATATGCCCTCATGATGTCCATATGGTAGAAATACTCCCCAAGTAGTGGAGATGGTGAAAATTTTGCGTGAATGAATCCGATAAACGGGGTAATAATACCTGTGAAGCGATTAGAGATGGTATTTCGTATCAAGCGCTCAAAAAATCCACATTATTATTATTATAATTATTATTATTACACAAGAACTCCTTAACACATAAAATATTTCTGCTCCAGACTTAAGCGTACGGTTCTTTAATCTGATTATTTTCTGTTTGGTTGCTTGAGATAGATCAAATGCCGCCAGTATTGGCCTAATGAAGAAGGCGAGTCGGTGAAGTTTGGAAATATCAAAGTGGAACTGGAGTCACTAGAAGCATGCACAGGTGGAGTTAAAAGGAAAATGACGATGAGTAAGGTAGGTACATAAGTCATCAGCATATACATTGTTACGTCACATTGTGAGCCTTTCTGTCTCTCCTTCGGGAAGAAATTCATAATGTCTTCCATTACAATGAACCAGTCGAATGGTACTTAATATATTATTAGCATGAAGATGATTGTACCATGCATTCCCTTGGACAATATCTATGGAAACGGTACTTTAGTCATTCACAGAAGTTATCAACGACTAAGTTTTGTGCATGGAAACACACAAAAAAAATGACACCATTGACAATCAAACGGATAAAGATGTTTTAAAATCGGATTTTAAATGCTGATATATCATTAAAATTCATTCATTCTCATTGTGCATGAAATATGTTGCTCTCCTAACCAGGGTGATGACTGTAGGACCATCACTCAGTTTCACTTCACTGAGTGGCCAGACAAAGGTGTTCCTAAGCACACCTCATCACTGCTCAAGTTCATCAAGGAAGTCAAAGCTGATCATGGACAGAACACTCATCCTCTGATCATTCATTGCAGGTAGGCTTCTTGGCCCATTTCACCTAAATCCAACAAATACGATCGTCAAGGCTTTCAAGAAATCAACTCAATGGCAATGTTGATACTTTATTGTATTGCTTAAAGAAATCACGTTCGAATTACGTAGCATGTCATCGTAATGCTCGCACCTTTTTAAAGGTGACGCACAAGGCTGTTGAAATTGGCTAAGGCTTATTTTTTCGAAAGTCTTTAGGATCGTGGTAATATTAAATTCTTTAAGAAATACAAAAATAGTGTGAGAATAAGGAATGGCAAAAGTAAATTTCAACCGAATAAGAGCTTCTTAAAATAAGATGGTATAATGCTCGGGCTTTACTACAGGGAAACCTTGTGTTCCACCCTTTTATCAATTGATTTATTTCAATTGATATTGCTCGAATATTTTGCTCACTTTTGTTTTATCGTTCAGTAGCTATAATGCGCGTGGACATCAGAGAGATGCAACCTTATACTTAAAAATCACATTTCAACAACATGACGGATTAGTTGATCATTATATTTTCTATCCAGTGCTGGTGTTGGACGAACAGGCGTGGTGATTAGTATTGATAGCGTCGTAGCTCATGCCAAGACAACTAGAATGGTAGATGTCTTCAACTTCGTGACGAACATCAGACAGAAACGACCATACATGGTCCAAACACAGGTCTGTTACCTCTAAAAACATACATCAACTGCTGCTGCCGTTGACGCACCATCTTTTCAGTTTAGACACTGTCATGATAAGAGCGATGGATAGCAATCTAATGTGTGCATATTTTTGCGGAGACTGGCATTATGATTATTCTACGTGACAAATGTGGAATTAAAAACAATATCACTATGCATATACATGTAAGCAGCCTTGTATCAAGGGGAATGGATTGACTATCAAGATCATTAACAAGGAATTAACATAAAATATTGCTTGTTCTACTCTTTAATTTTCTAATTTACACGTATTCTCTCATGTCGAAAATCATAGATTTTTTAGTAGATGAGATGGAATTGATAAAAAAAAATATTAAAGCATTTGTTCCTTACATGAATACAGGAGCAGTATGCCTTCATCTACGGGGCTGTCCTTGAGGATCTTCTCTGCAGAAATACCATGATTCCTGTCATTCATTTCACTGATCATCTACAAGACTTACACACTTCAGGTGATGGAAATGGACGGTCCAAGATGACCAAGGAGTTCGAGGTAACACATACCAATCATCAGAAGTTGATCATTAATGAATGTCTACTGACAGTTACGTCCTTTATTTCTGTCTCCCAGGAGGTCTGCTAAGGGCAGGTCCACTCACCTGAGCCCTATATAGTTCTTTCTCCACCTCTCTCTACATTTATAGCCTTCTTCTTCCTTTAGCTTTTAGAGCCATGATATGGTTCCAAGTATTAGTTCATTGTACACTTTCCTGTTGACGGAAGGTTCAGGAAACCTGGAAGAAAAAAGAGAAAGAGAGAGAGAGAGAGAGGGGAGGCATTATATCTTAGTTTCAACGAAACTTCTTTTCCGTAATGGCCTGGGCCCAGTGGAAACAACTTATGGAAACAGAGGAAAGAGCCCATTAAAGAAACAGCTCTTGCAATCTTTCTATGAAAATGCTAGGGATGTCGTGAATCGTAAATCACTGAACTGGGAATCAAATTAATGGTGTTTTATCGAATCCCACTCGCAGCACTATCTCATGTTAGGTTTAGTGTATGAGTACCTACTAGGAAGTAACTGTAGCTTCTTGAGTGTTTTTAGAACCTTGGAACCTTGAGGCAGCTAGGCTAAAGCCAAGATAATAAGCAGACTTTCTTAACACCTTGAAAATCCCCTGGGGTGGCTAAATGCGTAGTATAAATGTAGCTAATATTAAAGCTGAATCTATATTTCTATTAAAGATAATATGTCCCTTTTGCAGCCAACATCAAATTGTGTAGAACTTTGCAGGAATTATGAATATGTCATGTATGTCCTATCTGTGAAATTTAAACGTTAGCAGTGTCCTAATATTCAAATTATGCAAGGAAACCCGTTTACTTGCTAGACTTCACTGTCAGACACTATTGAGTGACTGACTGGCTCTTTTCCTCTTTGGTAATAACATACATAAAACGAGCTGTAAAGGGTACATGAGCATTTGTCTACATCAATAACCCACTTCTTGTAATGGCCAAAATTAAATTGATTGAATCTTTGCGCAGCATAAAACGTACGACCATTCGGTACAATGGTCTGAAAATCAGACTATTACTTACTGGCTCTATAGCTCCTAAGTCAATTCGACAACTAATAGTCGTTATTTTCCCTTTTAAAGACATTTTCAAGCCCCCTTTTTTAATGGAAGTTCTAAATTAGTATTGTTTTTCAAATGCCTTTGGAATTTAACCTTTTCATTTTTTTTGGCCTGCAAATGGGACATAGTACCTTTAAAGTTGATGATTATTAAAGTAATTCGTATAGTAAATGAAACTTCATATTCTCTGATTTTAATCAGACTTTGAATAGCCTCTGTCCAGATCCTCCGGCTTCTCGAACAAGATCAGGACGCACTCCAGATAATCACCCCAAGAATAGATACGGAAACAACATACCATGTAAGTAATGTTAGGATAAAATAATTTTTCTATAAACATTAGAAAACTAAATGCTTAACAGTTTAAAATATTTTGTGGAATATCCAAATTCGACTCCGGACTGTAATCATCGTCGTCATGAAATGATTCTCTATTTAATATGCGTTTATTTTGCAGGGATGTCACTAGAATTGGGTGAACACAACGGGCCATCCCTCTCATCTCCCCTCCGTCAGAGACTCTATCTCACCTCATTTAAAACCTTCTGCCCCGCCCCCATCCCACCCCACCCCACCCCAAAATGTCGACCCCATTTAGCTCCTGTACAAAGTATATAGAGATAACTCACTACACTTGACCAACAGAACGGTTCCCTTTTCCCATCACTACCACACACGCACACACTCACACCCACCAATGTTGAAACGACATTTTTATTGGTGCACGTATGTAAATCGTAGATTTTTGACTAAAGAGATATAAAACGCGGTGGTGAAATGTATAACGATTTCAAGAGCACATAAAACAACACCACTGAGAGGGAATTCAGGATTGTCAGGAGACGGTGCAAAGTGGGGATGGTGCGGGGGTTGGGGGATACTCAAAGCTTTGAATACGTTAAATGTCACTCGAAGGCGGAGATGAATGGGGCTGGGAAGGGGGCGGACGGCCCCATTCCTACCTGGATTCGTCCGTATGCATGTCATGTTTATAAAGAGACTCCAAAAGCAAAACTTTAATACATACAGAACTAATCTCCAATATCTCCATCAAAGAATATAATTATGTTTAATTGTAGTCGCGCTGTTTAACATTTTCTCCTGTTTCCATTCCATCCTAGTGGAGAGAAATCGTGTGATACTAGACTCCCCAGGTCATGATTACATCAATGCTAGTTACATGCAGGTGAGAAGTTCTTTCTGAGTCAAGTGATTCAATTTACACGTGTAATTTAGTGTCAGAAAAAAACTGTGACTTAAATACCGTTTACGTATATCTTCATTTGACTCGTATTCAACATAAAAATAGTAGACGTTTTGAGCGTAGGCAAATGCCATAATTACGTATTGTGCTTTTATCAGTATTAATGATATTATTGGAGATTAGTACAAACAATTTTCGTTTGTGCTGTCTCATCGCATTTTAGTGTCTTGTTTTAATACAAAAGCTTGCAAAATTAATTTGACAACTGTATAATGTGCGCTTATATTGATGGATGTCATAACTACTATGATGAATCTTGTAATAGTGACACCTAGCTACTGTCGTTGAATTGTGGATCCATTTGTACCCCTTAAATGTACATGTACTGTCGCCATTATAATTTAAAATGTATTATAAATGTAGGGTCAAAATGTTCAACCTTAAGATGCTCTAGGATACATTCTGAGGCATTTTTGAATGCGTAAACTGAACATTTATGTGAATATTTCTTAGCTTTTTTCCTGCTATTTTTTCCGGAAGGAAAAAGGGGGGAGGAGCGTGCGCCCCACGAACCCCCCCCCCCTGGATCCGCCCCTGGTAGGGTGGGGCTACATCGCATTCAGTGAGCCTTCTTCCGCCTAGGGGGTGCCTGTGCTTTGAAGATACTGACACTGACAGCTCTTATAGCATCTCATGAAAATGCAAGTACATGGCAAGGTTCTCATGTTGCTATCAGATATTTTAATTACTTTTCCTTCATCTTTCAGGGAGTCCACTGTACATTCATGACAACCCAGATGCCGCTGCCCACCACTGTGTCTGATTTCTGGACTATGGTCGTAGACTATAAACCATCCACTATCGTCATGCTTAATGACAAGAGCCAAAATGACAAGGTAGTAGTGCGAGTACATGTCAATTTTGAAATTCGGTCGGTTAATAATTTTTCGCAGTTTTGGAGACTGCATGGGATACTTGGGATACTTGTCAGATATGTGTCGAACAACCAAATTGGAGCTCCTCCCTTGATTAATAGCAGTAATTGTATAGTAGTAACGTAGTAGTAGTAGTAGTAGTAGTAGTAGTAGTTGGAGTGGTATTAGTAGTAATAGTAGTAGTAGCAGTAGCAGCAGCAGCAGTAGTAGTAGTAGTAGTAGTTGGAGTAGTGGTATTAGTAATAATAGCAGTAGTATTGTAGTAGTAGTAGCAGCAGCAGCAGCAGTAGTAGTAGTAGTAGTAGTAATAGTAGTAGTAGCAGTAGTAGTAGCAGTAGTAGTAGCAGTAGTAGTAGCAGTAGTAGTAGTAGTAGTAGTAGCAGTATTACTATAGTAATACACTTTATTGGATAACTTGGTTAGCACAAGGCTAATCTGCACAGGATCCATAAGGCTCATTTAAAAACTAACATGGCTAAAGTGACTAGTAATGGATTCAAGAAACCCTGTGCATAATGAAAGAAAAGAAATACGGTAAGAGCGAGATATATAAATATAATAAGTGATGAATGGAGCGGGCGGTGAAGAAAAGATGGTAGAGTATGACGTACAAGAAGGAACAACATGTATGAACATTTTAGCGATAGCCTTACCTCTCCTCCTTCTAGAGCTGTGCACAATACTGGTCTGACGATGACTCGGCTCAGTTCGGATCATATTTAGTGGCAACCTTATCAACATCATCTGATGGAGACATGACCACTCGGCAACTTAAAGTTACCAGAAACTCCAAAGTATGTCTTATTTAATATGTTTCCTTTACGATTACATTAATTGTTGAAGAAGGGGTGGGGTATGTTGATGTGATGCCCTCATTTGAAATGATTTAGCAAACCACATTATGAATTTCAACCGGAAAGGTTTTACCAACTGGATGAAATTCGACTTGATGAATGTAAATCATCTAGAGATCTAATCACTGTTAATATCGCACTTATGCTTAAAGATAAATCTGAGTTAGTCATGGAAGAACATTAACATTGTGAAAGAAACTGTCTGGAACTGAACAACTGTGGAAAGAAGTTGAATATGTAGTACATAATAATGTGAGGTCTTGGAATGATCAAAATCAAATTTGACTCAGTGTTGCGCAATATTACATGCACTGCATACAGGACTTGGTAAAGGGACTACACATGTGGCATGAGAGTTTGGTCCAACATTTTTTTTCTTCAAATATCAGGGCATTTGAAAAGCAATCATTTTCAGGGGACATTTCTGCTATCTTTAATCTTTCAAAATGACATAAAAAGGATGGGAATCCTCAAAATGATTAGTTTTTGACTTTACCAGAACTTGACCTTCTCTTTAAATTACTTTTTTTTTAAACATAGACTAATAAAGTGTTGTAAGTGCAAAGTCAAAGTAACATTATTATCCATTTCTGGTAGAACACAAATATAAGATGCAATATCGTGACCAATTCTGAAACGCCTTATACATCCATTTCCACGGATTATTTGATTACGTTTTCTTTCAGGCCAGTCACACCGTCACTCAGTACCAGTTCCATGGATGGCCTAAACATGGATCAGATCAACAATCAGGGGCTAAGTCGTTGCTCAAGCTCATCCGTGCTGTCAAAAATTCAACTAACAAAAAGAAAGAATTCTCCATTCTTGTCCACTGTTTGTAAGTCCAGTATCTTTGCAATGCTTATTAATCCTACACAATCGCAATTTGGTGCAAATTCCATGGAAACAGGATCGGCCCATAAATATATTTGTTTTGTGGTATATTTTTTGCAACCAAGACAACAATTAAAATATCTTTAAACTCAATTACAACGTTTAGCCAATAAACTGTATTAATTTTATGCATACCAATAAACTGTATTAATTTTATGCATACCTCTTGAAGAAAGATTTCCACCAGCAACTAAAAAAAGAAACGTGCCAGGGGCTTGTTAAACATAGAAACAGTTAATATATGCAAAATGGATTCCATCAGTTTCTATAGAGATGCTATTATACACAGTATAAATACCTTAAAACCAGGGGGTTTGGAGAGAACCATGCAGGAATTGAAATACATTAGAAAACAGGTATATTCAGTCAGATATGAGAACTATATTACTAAAATTGAAATTTATTTGATTCAAATCTGAACAATAAGTTCACCAGATAGTCCAATGCTTATTGAACCTTGATTACTGTAATTCAAACATGTTTGACTTTGTTTGGATTTCAAGGAGTGGTGCTGGGCGAACAGGTGTGTTTTGTACTGCTATGGAGTGCATCGCTCAGATAGCTGAGGGAAATTCCGTCGATATTTTCCAGACAGTCAAGATACTGCGAGCTGACAGGATGCAGTTCGTTCAAACCGGGGTACGAAAACTGATTTCTTTCTTTAGCACACTGGTCACATATAAACATAAAACTAATGAATTATGAAAAAATGCGGTATTATCGTAAAAAAGGACACCAGCATTCTTTCCGCACAATATCGCTTCATTGCTTCACACACATTGGTCTCCGTTTCCCCCATCCCATAGACTCTATACCCACAAGCGTGTGTGTGCTCACCCGATACAAACTGCGACATCAATGCTCATCGTCAAATGTGGTAAAAATGATACCATGTGCATAAGACGCGGTTACAACACATGTAACATGGGGTATGAAGCGTTCTATATACTATTGAGGCGTAGTTATGCCTACGTTTTGCGGTTAGACTCGTTAACCAGACAACACCGCCCAGTAATATTTGTTTGCTACGAACGACTGTAGCGCCAGGTTACCTTTGCCATACCGTGATACAACCAGGGGCAGATCCAAGATTTTACTAGGGAGGGGGGAGGGAGCTTGAAATGTACGAAATTGCAAGCAGGAAGCCTTTACGTGGAGGCGGGCCCCGGAAAATATGATGCCTTTTTGTAGATTCTGAGGCATATCCGAATGCGTAAACATTATGTGAATATTTCAATCCTTTTTTTTCGGAAAAAAAGGGGCGTGCGCCTCCCAGGAATCCACTGAATCCGACGGTTCCGAACCTGACACCGAACATCTGGGGTGGTTTCTCGAAACCGTCATTAAGTCTAACTTTGTAGATATCCTATTGAAATGTGTGTTATAGAACTAACACGCATTTCTATATAATGTCCACGAACTTAGACTTATGACAGTTTCGAGAAACTGGCACTCGCTCTGAATCGGGCGCATCCACGTACGCTGGAAGCTCGCATCTGACCGCCGGCCGGCCGGCCGGCCGACAATCGAGCTCCATCCAGGTCTCCATCCAGCTAGCTAGCTGTGTGCATCTTTCTTCTCGTTCACGAACACGGTTGCCAGACTGAAACAACTAGACCACACGAAGCTAGGTTTCCTTAACATTGCAGTAGTATGCGGAGACATCAACATAGCTCTCTATTATGTGCTCAGCCATCTGATTAAGGTAGGTTCTACTACAGTATCAGCGTCTTAGAATCATCCTTTTTTTAAATCTAACTTGCTTCGCATTCAAATGAAAATGATAGCACTGCCGGAGCTCGCGGCATACCGGCAGGGATGCGCCGATGCCTATGGTCTGAGGTGGATCACGAACCATCAACCATGACCATGTCCCTGGCCATGGCCAGGCCTGGTTTTGCCCTGCAGGGTGGAGTGGAATACGATAAAAATATCGATAAACCGTGACGCTAATGATTGCGTTTTAGGCGTGGACCTAAGTTTATGTAAGCTTGCCAAGGGCATCGATCCGAGCTTGAGCATTGGGGAGCCCAATTTGTGAGAAAATATTTAGCCTCAAATCAAAATCGAATCAGCCAGCAGGTGAATAAGGGTGAGGGGCCGGGGAAGGGGGGAGGAGCACTAATGTTTAAAATGTGTTTTTAGTTGTTCCTGGTGGTCTCCTTTTCTGACAAAACATGGGGGTGGGGACATTTGATATGATGTCCCCTGTATCGGATTGACGTCCTTGAAGGTTACATATGACGTCGAAATCAAATTTCTTAATGTACAATATAGCTGTCATCCTCGAGTCAATGCAATGGTAGCTGCATGGCTAGGATCGATGTAGATGTAGATCTAGGTTATAAATACAATCAGTAGGGGCGCTGGTCAGAGAATGAGGATCGTCCACATAAACGAGGGTATCCTTGTATACACGGACAAAATGCGTCCTAAAAATAAAGGATCGTTGTTTTTTTTCTTCGGCGCACTGCGGGTTTCGGGTTTCAGGTTTCCGATTCGCGCCCTGGCGTTCACCGTCTACTTTTATGTCCGTCTTCCCGAGGATTTATCGGTCATAACGTGAAAGTCTCTGTACAAAGTCAATGTAAAATGCATCAAGAAAATCATTGCAGAACCTGTTTTTTCGCATCACCAAGCACGGATCGGAAATCAGAAACATCAGCGAAAATGTGGACGATCCTTTTTTTTCCCAACGCGTCTGTCTGCGTTTACGAAGACGATCCTCGTTTGTGCGGACGATCCTTATTCTCGGACCAGCACCCCTACTGATAGTATGACATTGTTATCACGTAGCCTTAATTGACATCCATACAGTATATACCCTATCAAGAGATATAAAACAAAAATTCAAATTTGTTCATAATCACAACTAGTACCCACACCCAACGAACCTTACCTACTGGCGTTAGCTAGTAACTAGTACTAGTACTATAGCCTCTTTTTTTCTTCTCGTACAAATCACTTTAAAATAATTCCAAAATTTAACCAAAAATTTGATAATTTGCATATATATGGACTTGCTCTTCATTTTGATACAACGGTTTACAAAATGTTATGGTTTAAATGCAAGTCCAAGATTTTTTCAAATGTATGATGAGCACCGCATCAAGTCTCTGATCGTGCTACTGACCTAGTAATCTCTATTTTGCGACCAGTTGCGAACTATTCAAATAATATGAATACTATTTCTTTCAAATTTTTACTATCAAACTTTCTTTATAAAGTGAAGTTGGAGGTGGGGATAGTGAAACCCTTGCAAATTTACCTGGAAATCATCTGGAGGGGTTACAAGAATAGTAATATGGTGGAATGGGAAAGACTCAAGCAAAGTTCTACATCCTAGCCAAGATAGAAATAAAGGGAGAGAAGTAAACAGACTGAGAGAGATACTGTAGACAGGGATTTTGAAGTCTGGGACAAGGCAAGTCAATTTAAGTGTGGTGAAAATTTGCATTTTAATGTACATGTCTTTTAGCTAGTATTAAAGTAGATGCGTTATATCTGCTTTTAAAGCAACCAATTAAAACAATGCTACTTTCAAGACTTATCATGGTTTCGCTCCTTCATATCTTTCTGAACTCCTTCCTCGATACACTCCTGTCCGGACTTTGCGATCTGCTTCTCAATCTCTCCTCTCTCGGTCTCACACTATTTCTTATAAACAATATGGTCATTCTTTCTTTTGCAGCTACATTTCTTTGGAACAATCTCCCTTCAATTTCGCAATGCCAGTTCTTTAAATACATTTAAAACAATGCTAAAAACACATCTCTTTAAATCTTGTTCTTGAATAGCCCTCTAATCTTTTGCCTTTTATATTTTGTGTAGATTAACATAGGATACTATTAATTTTTGAACTATTTGTATTTTGGTTGTAAGCGATTTGTAATTATGGACATGTATTATTTTCATTTGCAAAGTTTTAATGTTAATTGATTTGATGTAATTTGTAATGCAAATTCTGTTTCCTTAACTTCTCAACTATTTTCTTTCTAAACCGCTTAGAGGCATTTTGCAATTTGTGGTATAGAAATATCTTATTATTATTGTTATTATTAATATCAGCTATCACAACAAATTATTTCTCACTACATGTAAGAGGTATATTGGCATTTATTTCCTCCCATTCGACTGGCTACGCTTTGAAATTATAAATGAAAAGTAAATCATTTTCAGATTTCCTATTTTTCATCCCAAGTTTTAATTTTTGTAGAACCGATTTATGTTCTAAATTATTTGCTCCAAATCTATAAAATGCATGATAAACAGACTCTAGATTTGTGCAGCTACATTTACATGTACATGTACACTTTATTACCCAGTATCTGTAGCTATATATTTGGGATGCCGATTTGAAACAAAGTCTGTCAAAAGTACCCTCCTTTACCCTATTGTCAATGACACCCATGTATTCCTGTAAGTTGCATGAACTTAAAACAGAACCTGGAACTTGCAGCTGCAAAGAGAGAGAGATAAAGAGTGAGAAAGGGAGATCATATGATATAACTGGATAGAGTAACTAATTGATTGCAAAAGTGACTGCAATTATCTGTCAGCAAATAAATGAAATGTACCGGTAAATGACTTTGGAAATAAATCTGCTGTAGAAGGAAAAATTGCAATTTTCAGAATGATTGAATAGAACTGTCAAAGATATTCATCCAACCAATGAGTTTCTTGATCCAACAAATTGAAGTGTTGGCTTCAAAGCCAGAATGGTAGTCAAAGTCCATCTTGTCATCAGTTTGATTGAGAAAGAGCATGATACACACTGTAAGTACATGTACATGTATGTACATGTACATATAAACCTAAGCGTGATCCACAAGGGGTGTATACCATGTAATAACAATAGGTTTGAATTTTGATTGTATCAGTATGAAAATCAGCATTAGATTAATAGTCCTTCTCAACCAAGAATTATTTATGACATAATAGTCATAAAACTTGTTAGAAAGTGCTTCAATAGATGGCACATATTGCACTAGAATATCTAGGAACATTAAAGCCCTTAAGCAAGCCCTGGAGCCCAGCTGCAAGGGACTTTGTGCTTTGCAAGTATAAGTTCATACTTCTTCCACATTTCAAATTAAAAAGTTTGAATATTTGTTTGTGGACCACCCTTAAAGCCCAAGTCCACTCCAAAAATAACTTACTTTCAATAGAAGCAGAAAAATCAGACAAACCAATCAAAAAAAGTTTGAGCGCTATCGGATAACTAATAAGAAAGTTATGAATTTGTAATGACATCAAAAACTTTGAAAATCACTAGACAAATTGGCAACTCACTCATGAGTCTGTGACGTCAGGTCCTCACTATCCACTAATTATTTTCTTTATATTGATAATATAAATTTCCTATTTTCTCCCTAAGAATCTTATTTCTTCACACCAGCATCCAAGTTAGATTGATTGTAATATGTTTTTGTGTGGATGCACTAATAAAGAGTTTTTTTTTTAAAGGGAAATGAATGGGATTAAACTATATAAAGCAATTGATAAATAGTGAGGACATGACCAGTGATGACGTCACAAACTGATAACCAAATTGGCAATTTGTGTAGTGATTTCCATTGTTCCAGTTTTACATACTTTTTCAAAAATTCATAACTTTCTTATTAGTTATCTGATTTTGCTCAAACTTTTTTTGATTGGTTTGTTTGATTGTTCTGCTTCTATTGAAAGTAAGTTATTTTTGGAGTGGACTTAGGCTTTAAAAATACTACATGTCTGTCCCTTTGCGGCCAACATCAAATTCTGTAGAAATTTGCATGAATATGTCATGTATGTCCTATCTGTGAAATGTAAACATTAGCAGTGTCCTAATATTCAAATTATGCAAGGAAACCTGTTTACCTTCTAGACTTTACTGTCATACACTATTGAGTGATTGACTGGCATCTTTTTTTCTTTGGTAATAACTTACCTAAAATGAGCTGTAACAGGTACAGGGTGTACATGAGCATTTTCTATATCAATAACCCACTACTTGTAATGGCCAAAATTAAACTGATTGAATCTTTGTGCAGACGTACATGTACAACCATTAGGTAAAAGGGTCTGAAAATCAGATTATTACTTTGGTGATTGCAATCACTTAAGTCGATTTGAAAACTAATGTTTGTTATTTTCCCACTAAAAGCCATTTTCAAGCCCTTTCGTTTTTAGGGAAGTTCTAAATTAGTACAGTGTCTTACAAATGCCCTTGGAATTTAAGCTTTTTTTTTGCCTGCAAATGGGACATAGTACCTTTAACATGTGAATGAACACTGTTTGGAAAATTTGTAACAGTAGTATAAGAAATTTATGATGTTTGAAAAGCAGTTATTGATCCACTTCTGCTATCATGATAGTAATTTTTGCAGAAGTTGACTTATTTCAGTCAAATGCATCTAGAATGGTCTAGAAATCACATTTGCCGCACAGTTTCTTCGACTTTTCAAGCTACATGTTCTGTATAAGAGGACCAAAAAGTCCCTTTACGTACTACATGTTTTTACTATTAAAGTGTCTTCCTTTTCTCTTTCCTAATCTGCCCTTCACTATCAACTCTGCATTAACATCGTCACCCTGTTTTATATCCATCTGATATCCCTCTAATAGAAAACTGAACAACTTTTGTTTTCCAAACCTTGTGACAAATCATGAAAAGAAAATATTATTTTCTAGTATGTTTGTTAATGTTTTAGTCCATTAGGCCTATTGACAGAATGAGCAATGGTATATTGTGAAGCATCCATGTTGCACTTGAAATAAAATCCACTTTCTCCCTCTCCTTATTCTTATGCCATTTAAAAACGATTTATTACATATCTTTAATATACATGTAATAGGACCCTACATGTTCACATATTTACAGATGAGTCATGTTATTGATTGGAAAATACAGTTTTTCCATTCAATTTCCATTATGTTCTATAGATTTGGTAAAGCTAAAATAATAAATATAATTTGATTTATAATACACTTCTCCCTGAGGATCCAAACCACTGAATACTAGTATTAATTACCCAAGATTAAGTAACCATGGTCAGTTATCTTCCCATTACCAAAATATTTTGCAATTTGTCTGAATTTGTATACAAATAAAGGAAACTGAAGCATAATTTGCATCAAAGATAATTCAATTCAATTCAATTCAAATTTATTGGTCCAAAAGGAAAGTTGTTGCGTTTACATGCATTATTCACAGAGAAAATAAATAAAATGTACATGTGACATGATACATACAACATAAAACAGTATATAGAGAGAAAAGACATATAGCACTTTAACATTCACATTAATATATAGATATTTTCTCTGAATTTACTGTTTAATATAATGTTCTTCTCCAACAATATTCATCTGATTTCCCTTTCTTTGTGTTTGTTGTTTTTTTTTGTTGTAGATATATTTTATTTATTCCCTGTACAAAGATATTCTTTGCATAATTTTTCTCCTTTGAATAAATCATTTGTCTATTTTGTTCCCATTTCCACTCTGTTGCTCTATGTGATAAAGATATTCCCTTCTGCCTACATGTACAGTACATGCATACATGTATATGCACTCTCCTACACAATCATTAATAGTTGGTCTTCCTTTTAAAAGTTATTGGATTTTTGTTTGTGTGTGTCTATGTCAAAGTTATGCTTATGCACACCAGTCCATATAAAAAGTTATTCTTTAACTCTAGTATGATTTCCATTCTGTTTGGTATATTATGTAGAGCCGCTCATTGGTTTTAGTCTTTAAAAAAGTTAAAGAGGGTTAGGGGGTGGTAATTTGTTTTCCCCACCCCTCTGTGCAAAATCAATGACTGCTGTGGATTGCAACAACCTCTACAGTGCGTATCAAAAACAAGTGTACCCAACTTTGGTAACTTATAGTTAGAAAGTTGTAACCTATGTGACCTGGCTTGAATCATATATCATGGTAAAGGGTAACTTATACGCTGTCTAATATTACCATATTCATAATTGTGCTGCCACGGATGACTGAGCAGCAGGCTTTTCAAAAAGTACCGGTTTTGTCAAATTCCTCTTGTACCAAATATGGACTGAAGCATTGAATGTGGATCAAAAGCCATTATGATAGTGTTATCTCATTCCAGACACAATTACTCATTTACATGTATTTACATTGACTATTAGGCAGTTGAAAAGAAATGGTGTCGATATCAAACCAAACACAAAGAAATGCTTATTACAAGCAAAATTTATGATATTCGCAGCTCTTGTTTCAGGTAATTCTTCTCACTGAGTGATACAAAATGGATAAAGTTTATTTGGAATGTTATCTTTTTAAAATGAAAGTCTACTGTCAATTTCTTTGATACTTATCATCATATGTGTTCTTTCTTGCATTTGGGTTTCGTAACCTTTGAGTTTTCAAAGCTTATGAAACTGGTATTCCAGATAAACACCTTACAGTATGCTCCTTACGCATGTGAAATAGGGCAGCGGACAAGTGAGCAGAGAAAACTTGTACATATTTGACAAGAAGTTAGTAGGCTGTTCAAAATAATAAAAGGTTATCCTATGGATTGAAACAAGATTCTGGGAAAGCCTAGATACATTGCATCATTTTAAACAATGAAGCACCAAATCACGAGGCAAAATTTAACTTTTAACAGGATTTAAGACCCAAGAAATATGGCCTGACCCACATTCGTTCCATCAGCCAAAACTTGGTACAAGGCGATTTTGACAACACTTTTTAAAGACCCTGGTGCTCAGTCACCCATGGCAAAAATATTATGAATAGGGTATCATTTGACAGGAAAAAAAAGTTACTCTTTATCATTAAATACATTTCAAAGTCATATTGGTTATGAATTTTTAATTGGGATCTACCAAAGTTGGGAACTGATACACTTTTTGTCTCGCCTGCTGAGCAAAAGCGAGACTGTAGGCGCCGCTTTCCGGTTACGGCGGCGACGTCAACATCAAAAACTTAACCTGAGATTAGTTTTTGAATTGTTAATTTAATTTTGAAAGTATCTGTTCTTATTCAAGGAAACTTGGACTATAAAGTTATCAAGTATTCCCTATCATGCGAGGAAAATTTCAGGTCACAAAGTCAAGGTCATTTCAGGTCAACAAACTTAGACTATGTTGTGGCATCATCATCAAAAACTTAACCTGAGGTTAAGTTTTTGAATTTTTGAATTTTAGCATAATTTCAAAAGTGTTTGTTCAAATTCCATGAAACTTATACCCAAGGGTTATCAAGTATCACAAATCATATGACACAAATTCCAGTTCGCAAAGTCAACGTCAAAGGTCATTTTAGGTCAGTAGACTTGGATTATGTTTTTCACAATGAATTAATCAATTTTTGTTATTTGTTCAAATTTCATGAAAGTTATCTATCTTGGTGCAAATAATTGTAAAGAATTCTTTTGATGATTCTTAGTCAATATTCACTTCAAAATGCTGATTATATTCAGAGGATTTCATTTTTGGGCGCCTGCTATAAATAATGTCCTAACCTCAATTTTTCATCATATCGAATTGTGCAATGCAGGCGAGACCGAGAGCGTTACCCTTGTTTATTTAATATACGCACTGAATAGTAACTTTGAGACTAAATTTGCAGAAAATCTGACTGTCCCTAGCAGTACTATAGTTTCTTTAGTTGCCATGTCAAGCCAAATAATAATCATAACTTGCACTAAAAGATTTTTTGTTTCTACAGGGTGTCTAAACAGAATATGCAACAAGATTCTGATTGGAAACATTTTAAACAGTACTCATCCATTCATTTCGTTCAATTCGTTGGCAGTGCTGTCTTAGTATTTTCTAAATTACCATTTTTGAATTGTACAAGGATCAATACTAACCTACAAAGTTAGGAATCTTAGGATTGTGTTTTTCTAGACGTATCATATTGTAAATGTTACAAAGATACACTGTAGCATGTTGCATGGCATCAGTGCACGAGAAAACTGTGGGTTCTGCATTTCACAAAAACAACTTTTGATTTAAGTCACTCTTTATTTCTTGGAAACGAAACCATCATTGATTTAAAAGAAAGTAACATACTTATTCAGCTCTTCAAATATTTATTTTAAGTTCAGCAACAACTACCAAACATTGATTTGATATGATCCATTCTCAGCTCTTACTTGTATGAAAATTACTGTATTAAACATGCCCTTTAAGTTTCTCCATACATGTACCTTTTAAAAGTTTTAAATATGGCCATTATTTCTCATAAAAGAGATATTAACGACATTAAAATTACCTTAATAATTGTAAAATGTAAATTTGTAACATTTGAAAAGTGCTTCATATTACAAACATGATCATAACTTTTTATTATAATAGCTTGGATCTTTGTGAAATTCACAGAGATTTTAGGGGATATCACTAAAACATTACATACCAAATTTCAGTGAGAACTGTAAAATAATTATGAAGACGTTGCCGATCAAAATCTACAGTGTTGCATTTTTTAGACTCCCCATACATGAAATATTTCCCTGTTTTGATTTGTCCAAAAATGTATTTCATACCTAAATATAAGTGAAAACACATGAAAATTACAATCATGACATGTCAATGCTGAAAACATAGTAAACTAATGAAGAAATGCCTTTATATACAATATATACAAGGAATCTCTTGCGTGAAAAGCTATAATATATAAATGAAACTTACATCATATCAGGGTCATGATTCTCTGTGGTTGAAAATATGTTGAACCATATTTCAGTGAATTACATGTTGTGTGGAATTGTAAATGTACCTACATGTATACTGGATAGCTATGATCTGAAGTGTTTGTATTGTATATTATTATGCAGATTATGCAGATGAGTAGAAATGTACATGTCTTGTCCTGATTTGATTATATCGTCTCTCTTTCTACCTTTTGTCCCTCTTTTTCTCTTTTCTCTTTTTCCCTTTCTTTCTCTCATTCACTATACATGTAGCTACCTCTCTCTTCCTCTTTTTGATCAGAGGAAGTTGCAGTATTGTTATTATGTCAGTTTGCTATTTCTGTTTAAATATGCATTCATGATGTCACCCAGAGTAAAATTTGTGCTATGTGCATGTACTGTCTGCTGAGAGCTGGAATGGTGTTGACTTATTCTTGTTCAACATTAAGTTAACACCCTTCTGGCTCTCATCAAATAATATCATGTTAAGCCTATGTTATATATTATGAAGCGAAGCAAATGTATGTATTATTATGGACAATAAAACTTGAATCTTTAAACTTGTTCATACATTATATATATATATACAGTCAAACCTGCTTTAGTGACCACCTGTCTACAGAGACCACCTGTCTGCAAAGACCACACTTTTTGTTTCCCTTGAAAATGGTTTCTCATTGAAACATGTACTAAAGGAACCTGTGTACAAAGACCACCCACCTGTCTACAAAGACCACTTTTTGTGTTTCCTTGGGCGGTCGCTATAGACCGGTTTGACTGTATATATTGTATACTAAAGCATGTTTAATTATTCCTTTGATTTTTGGAACTTTACATGTGTAAATTTAATTGTAACTTTTGCTCTTACCCAAACTACAGTCTCCTTTCGAGCAATATGACAGTAACAGTACTTCAAGGCTTGTTTCTCAGCAATGAGGGTTAGCTTCAAGTAGCAGTAGCAGGTACATGCAATTTTTTCTTTCTTCAAACATTTACTTACCCATAGTTCTTTTCATGTGAAGATGATTCAAAGCACAACTACATGTATATTTATTATAATATATACGACCTGCTTTCATAAAGTCTTCTTGTGAAATCTCATGAGTTTGAGTCCAATTCCCCCACACCCCTTCCCCTTTTTTCTTCTGGCTCCTATCTCTTTGAGCCAGCCCTTTGACTTTCATGTATGCTTAGATCTTTTAATTTAAAATTTAAAACTTGCTTTCTTCAGTCATTAATATGCAACATAATGCATGATTCACATAAAATGGGGATATGTTAAAAACCCAGAAGATATAAGAACAGACTGCGATAATGAAATGAAGTGTGGAAGAGAGGATCTGAGCTAGAAGACTAAGAACGCAGCCCAGGCTAAGCAGTAGGAACCAGTTTAGGCTTCACTCAAGACACAATATATTTTTGTAATGAAGTGGTAAATATTGGGTCTGTGCTTGCAGAGTACTAATCGGGAGCAAGAGAGACCATGTATACACATAGCCGAAACAGAAAGCGAATAAATTTGAGACATTCTATGATTAATTGTGTAGGAAGCCAAATATAAATCTAATTTCAAATGTCACTTGTCATCTTGGATGTGATAGATCTACAATTATCATAACAGTGATGTTCGTAGCCTTAATTAAGAAATTGCAAATGGAATGTTACTAAAATAAAGTCTACACCATTCACAAGATGCCAATTTGCTTTTAACACCATTGAAACAACTTTCAAAAAATCAACTCAGGCAATTTCAATACCCTATTGTTGTACATCCCATATAAAATCATGTTCTGATTCTATAATACATCTTTGTAATGTTTGCAAGTTTTTCTTCAGATGAACCCTGCAAGACCATTGAACTTGCCTGTAGTTGATTTTTTTCTTCTTTTTGTTAGGTAGTTCCAGACATGTTGTTTAGTCATTTAAGACTTTAAGGATTCATAACTTTATATTTTATCAGATTTTCCTCAAACTTTCCCTGAGTTTTGTCTGTAATTTTTCTGCTTTTCTCAAAACCTCATAATATCAAGGTAGACTTCCCTTTGATAACCAAATTCCATCAGTGTGTGTAGTGAACCCTCCCTCTTTTTCCAATACACTTTTGCAATATAATTAAACACTTAAAGATTCATTGTAATGCATTAAAGTTTACTCTTTGCAAGTTCACATTTTCATATTCATGATTAAATTTACAACTGTTGTAATGCTAACTGTAATTAAACAGTACTGTAATTGTTATGTACCTACATGTACTACCACTCAGCCTTAAACTTTGTAATAGTCAGGAAGATATCCTGCTAATCTATGATAATGGTTCTATTAAACTATAGATATGCACATGTAATGTAATATTTTCAATTAAACCCTATTTACAGAAAGAGGAAAGCAACAAGTGGCACCATTCATGTATTCCTCCAAAGTACCCATGCCAATCTTGCCTTAGCTGAACTTGCCTGAAAGACTGAATCCATGACAAATTTAAGGTATTTTTATTCAAAATTATATGTTTAGATAGAAAAAATGCCATGGCCATTAGATTATTATGTCAAAGGGGTTACAGTATAAGAGAATGTCTTCCACATTTGAAGGAGGATACCCATTAAATATATATTGAAAATTGAATTTCCAGTCATTCTCTCTATACAGTATATGAAGAATGATATCTAGGGATTTGATATAATGACATGTTCGATATTGATCAGTTTGTGTACTTAATTAGATGCATTCATTCATTCCTAAAAGAAAGGCTTTGGAGCATACATGAATTTGAAATAGAGATCTATCCCACTTTAATTGTTAGGTTAATATAGAATTGATATGATTTTTTATTTTATTTGAGACCTTTTGTAAAACCCCAATAGAATCCATTTGATTTGTTTGCACGATTGTATTTTTACTATCCATACTATCATTTTCTTATTTCTCTATGCAGGCTGCCATGGATCAGTAGCTTTCTTCATGGACGAGAACAGATGACAAGATACAACGGAGTACTTTCATCTTCTCTTTCTCCAGTTGGAGGTGTACCCCAGGCTACTCGCCTTGGGCCAGCAATTTTCCTTGTGTTGATTAATGACGTATTGACAGATGCAGCAGGTATATATCCAGATGGAAATATGTCGAGGATATATCTTCTGCGGAAAGCTGCAGACTAGATCAAGCAAAGAGCTGCTCTGTTCCATCAGTGGTGTTCGGATAACGAACTTCGCATCAACTCGTCAAAGTGCAAATTGATGAGAGTGTCCTTCTCACAGACCGAACCTCCACCTATGCATCTTGAGTTAGATGATGCAACTCTGCACAAAGTCAAAGAGGTAAAGCTTCTGGGTGTCATACTGCAGCATAACCTACGTTGGGACAGCCACGTTCGTGATATCACAGGCAGGGCATCAAGAAAATTCTACGTCATTCGGGCCCTAAAGTGTTATCCCGCCCCTGTGGAAGACGACCTCACTATTTATACGTGCTACATTCAACCTGTGCTTGAGTACTGTGTTCCAGTTTGGAATTCATCCATTACATCTGAAGAGGCCAATGATATCGAGAGAGTCCAGAAAAGAGCCCTCCGTATCATTTTTCACGATCAATACCACAGCTATGAACATGCCCTCTAGAGTTAAGGTCTGCAATCCCTCTCTGACAGAAGGGAACATCTTGCCCTAAGGTTCACAGAATCGCTTTACAAGCACTTTCGCGACTGGCTCCCAGAGATGCAGAGCACGAATCGACGGTTAAAACACAGTGAAAGATTGAGAGACTTTAAATGCCGAAAAGAAAGACTAAGAAATAGCACTCTTCCTTACTTGGTAAGGACTCTGAATGAACATTTTTTCTGATGTCATTAATTTTGTTTGTCTGACATTCAGGGCCGTAGCCAGAGTTTGATGTTTGGGGGGAGGGAGGGGCACATACATGTAATTGATCGACGTCCTGGGGAGGGGTCTATGAGGAGGGTGTGTGATCTTGAAATTTTAGGGGCATGTGCCCCTGGCTACGGGCCTGCTGACATTTACTCTTGCTGTAACATATAGTGAGATGCATGAAAACATTTTTGGGGTGTATTTGCCAGTGATTGTGCAATAGGTGTTTAATAATTGAATTTTGTAATCAATTTTCAATTATTTCCTATTTAATTGTGAATTAATATTTATATTAATTGCATTGAATTTTTAATAACGATTATGATTGGAATATGAACGAATTCACACCGATCACAGAGGATTTAGCCATTGCAATATGTTTGTTTTATTTTGATTATCAACAAATTTTAACATTCTTCGCGAATTTGCAATATTATTCACATTATTTCTTAATTCATTACGAAATTTGATTCCAATATTTCCAATATTTTCTACCAATGACACAAAATCAACCCTTCTGCATGTCGAATTTTTAATAGTAATGGTTTTAATGTTAATTTCAATAGTATATTTTTAGAATGTTTAAGTTAAGATTTTCATTGCTTACTTATTAGTCAAACTTAACAAAAGTTGTCATTATTATTGTCATTTGATCACTTTTATTTGAATTTCATTGTATACAGTTGATTGCTTGGACTGCTTTAATAATTATTGTACAATTGCTTTTATCATGTACGGTATATATATTTTCAACTGTTGTTACCATTGCAATTCAGTCTTTGGACTGTGAGAATGGATAATATTCAATAAAATCCTTCAATCAAGTAACACACATGTGCAGCCTTGCAGTCAGGAACGAACACCATCCATTCAAAAGTGCACTGATTATATTGGATCTTGAAGCCAAGAATCAGATAGTTAGACATTATATTGGATCATTTATCCTTACTTTCAAAAGGAATAGTCCCACCATTAATGTTGCTTTATAGCACATAAACAATGCTTTTTCATTTGCAATATTTCAGTATGCTTATGTGTAATTACATCAATGAATTAATTAAATCGCCATTGAATCTAAAAGGTATTTTATACCTCATGGGATATTTAGAAGAAAAAATGGGGAGGATAGCTTCAAATTTCTTTTTGTATGCAAGAGTATCCATAATGATGTGAATATGTACATGTACATGTATGTTTGTTGCATATGATTCTTTCTTGGTTTCAAAGCTGTAATTATTGCACATTTATAATTCAACATAATGCTCTGACGTTTTTTAAAGCAAAGATTTTATACTTTTTCAGAATGGTAGTGTAAAGAATAATGAAAGATTGAGGTGAAGGGATAGGATAAGTACTTCAAGATTGGAAAATATATTCTCTATAAGTATCAACTAAAATGTATGTTGTCAAATGAGATACTATTTTGTCCACAGATGCAATAAGTAATGGATTTTTTTTAAATGTCAGCAAACTATCTAAATGTACATGTGTATATCAAATCTTATGTACATGTAGTTTCTATAGCTAATATAGTTTGGAGGACTTAGAGATAGAAAACATGCTGATTGATTAATTACTCTTCTTTGCAATTTTCACTCTAACTGGCAAGGAAAGGGAAAATTAGAAGACACCAAGAAAGTATTCCCAAAGCAATTACATTTCTCTTATCCTATAATGCATTTTTCTTGTCAATAAATGCAAATGCGAGGGTTGTCCACATCACATCACAACTACAGAACAGTTTAATTAAAATTAACATACATGTAAACGTGTGTATTGTGGAATAAATTAGAAGATTTTATAATTTTATATTAATTATTATCTTTTCAGTTCCATCATGTTATGTCAATGAGCTTATGCATGTACATGTCCTTTTTGCAATGTACAGGTACTACCAAAAGATGAACAATATTGTTTTTAGATATAAAATATACAGTTAACAAGTGAATTATTCATACTCCTTGTAAATGTGATGTTTTTGGGGTGTATTTTTCGTAACGTGTGAATGAAAGGTGGACTGGGTGAATTAGAGCCCTTTTAAAATACTTGAAAGATGTGACCTTTGATATGGCATATTCTCAAAAACATAAATCGGGACAAGTAATTGTTTACATACTGAAAAAAGTAAGAAACTTGGTAAGGTGTGAATAATTTAGTTAAATGTACATGTAGTGTAACGTTTTCAAATGGTTGAAAGTTTTACAGTTGTAATTGTTGAAATTAAGAATGTTAAATCTCATTTTCATGTTTCCGCAATAGTTGTGTTAAAATTGCTATACAAAAATTAAAACTTAAAAAATATGTCACCTTGAAAATGGACTAAACTGAATATTTGTGAACATGCAATATCCACGAAAATTCTCAACAAATTGGGCAAAAATAAAATAATGCTCCTTACCCCCCACGAATTGGGCAAAAGAACACCTCCCTTAAAAATCCTGGCTACGCCCTTGGTAGTGATGATGATGGTGGTGATGATGGTGGTGATGGTAGTAGTGATGAAGGTGGTGATAGCGATGGTGGTGATTATGGTAGTAGTGATGATGGCAGTAGTGATGATGATGATGGTGATGATTGCAGCAGGGATGATGATGATTTTGGTGGTGATGATTTTAATGATACATGTATAATAATAATGATAATCATACAATAATAATACATGTACCAATAATGATGATGAAGATAAGAGGCCTCAATAATATCCCATTCCTTATTAAAGCGATTTTCATCATCAACAATTAAACTTATGCTTTTTAAGTGAATAATATTGTTTATGACTGGAAAAGTGCATGTGCCTACAGAAACAAACAAACCTTGTCTTGCAATTCAACAGGGCATATGAATCATCATTACCAAGGTTATCATCACCCCCTCTCTCTCTCTCTCTCTCTCTGTCTCTCCCGAGGCGGTAATCACCATGAAGAGAAATGTTGGTCCCATATTAACACTAAGTTGATCGGCATTGATAACCGAATTATAATCATCATAGTCGTCAAGTAATGTACAATAAATTTTGTAAAAATGCAACTTTCTGGGGTGTAGCAACTCATTAGCCAGCTTTTAAAAAACTTCTTCTTTCTTTCTTTCTTTTGGCATCTTCTTTCTCTTCTCTTCTTAATTCTTCTTCTTCTCCTAGTTGAGAAATCAAATATGCACTCTTTCATTCAAGATTATTTGGTAATCAAAGTTTGATATGGTACATGCTGTCGATATTGCTGTGGTCCGATTTTTCTCTACACTTTGCAATGAATATGTCAAATAACGCTTTATATAGTAAACGAACCTGAAGAAGGAGACTATAAGCTACTTAAATAGGTCAATTTTCTTTATTTGCTTTATTTGCAAAAGAGTCAATAGAGGGCTTTTTCCATTTTAAGCAGCGGTACATAGTCTCATAATTCTGTCGCTGTAAAGTTGGAAGTATAATATCCGAAGTTAATGAGTCAGACCCCTATTTTTTCTTCAAATTTACCTGTAATTTAGTTTTGCAGATTAATATTTGGGGAATGGTCGCACATCATGAATGATAATGAATAACAACATTCTATCTCTATATTTAAAAGTGTACATTTATGTTTTTGTTTGTATACCAATGTTTATTGGTACTTTTCCGCTTTTCCTTTTCATTGTCATATACAAGAAAGTATAAAAACTTGTCGGTTGAATTCATTTGAAAGATTTTTTTTCATCATTATATTTGTTGCATGATGCGTAGTCTGCATATTAGTCACCATAATAATCTTCAATTAAATAATAATAATAATTTTTTAAAAAAAATCATTTATATTGCGCACAACTCTGCCGACATATTGGCACCCTTGGCGCACAGATCAACACATTACAAGAATATGGTCATTAATCAAAATTCAACAGAACTATGATATTACAAAATGAAAAGGCGACAAATGGTTAACATATAACTACAGATATACTACTAGTAACCAAACGTAATGAAAAATATTATAACTTAGATAATTATCCTAACATTAACAGTACGCCCCATGGTCATTAAAACAATTATTTGTGATTAGAATTTTTTGTTTCTTGACCTTTTGCTTATTTTTTAAAATGAAAGATAGTGTCGTTGGCCATTTCCAAAATGCAATTATTGAATTTAATTAATGACAAGCCTTTCAAATTGAAAGAACAAGAAAAAGTGACCCTTAGGTAAGCCTACCTTTGCTGGTTTGGAGGGTTCTAGATCATAGGGGCCTATATAGGTAGGACTCCAAATGTTTCGTTAGATTGCTATTGGCGCCACTAATAATTAAGCCCTGTAGGTTAATTAGCCTAATTAAGCCCTCCAGGATTAAGAACATCAATTATCCAACAAAAATGGAGTAAACCAATATATGAGTTTTTTTCATCATCTCTTTTGAATATTACCAGAACCTGAATAAAAAATAAGGCCCCTAAAAATTGAGGTAAAAATTGCAATGTGTTCATCATATTATCGGAAAGATGTTCTGCAAAAATTAGAAGATATGATTAAGTAGTTGATTAATAAAAAGCAATTTACCAAAAAAAGTTTGTGCTCAGATATGTGTCAAATGTCGAAAATCACTTTTTTTTCAATTTTCAACTTGTCGTATTTTTCTTAATAATTATGATTGGATCGGCGGACTGCCTTAATTGTCACATTTCATCCCATTCTAACATATTACAACTTTTTTTTTGCTTCTTTTTTCATTAAAAGTATGGAATAAGAGCAATGAAAATGACTCGTTTTTCGCTCCGATCGAGCTCTAACCCATAGGTTTGTACAGTATAACCCTAAAAAGTGGGTGTACGAAAATTTATCACAAAAAACGTTGAATATCAACCATGAGCTATATGACCCTCAATTCAATTGAAAATTAAAAGTTCAACACCTTTCTGGCGTTGGTTTGATAAAAAAAGATGTATTTCTTTCTTAAAATGCGACCTAACAACTCCATTTTTCATCCGAAACTCAGCATTGCCATATCTTGAACGTAGAGAGCGCTTCAAACAATACTGAAGATAGCCGACCGATAAAGGGACCTGCTTGCTATCCGCGCAATATCTCCTCTACCATCCATGCTGACATACAACTCTAGGGGCTTGCGCGATTTTTAGGTTGGATATTATGGTGAGATATCTCGTCGGCTACCTTCAGCTTTCTTTGATTTTTCAACAGTCGATTCATCCGCCCATATGTAATCCGGTTTTTCCCCCATAGTCCCCTTTTAAAAATGTTAATCGAGAGCTGATTTGATGAGATAACCACCTGTCAGTGACCATACAGTGAGGTATAATCACTCCTGGCCAAACTAGTCCAGATTAACCTCTTTAACTAATCTTGTTTCCCTGATTATCAAAATTAACCATCTTTCAATCTAAATACAACTTTTGATGGAAAATTCAAAGACATACCCATACTGCCCCCATAAGTTGCATAACACACATCCAACACATATTATCAGCACCCCCTCCCCTGGTGTTGCATATTGGAGGCCTTATCAAATATTGAAGGGAAAGGGGAAGGGAGAAAAGAGAAAATTGAGGAGGATAAGAAGTGGACGAGAATGTAAAAGATGATACGACACCCTACGGCCCCTCAAACACCCTTCAACTCACTCCTACACCCTCACACTCTCGCTCTTGCTATGCTACATCACCTCATGCCATCATTACAACATACAGATACACACATGCGAACCGAACACATCTAAACAAATAATAAAGCACATATAAAACAGACTTTTTTGGTATTCCACGATGTATACTTTGTATAATACCTCCTACAAAATTGCTTCACAATAGTTCCCAACACCAACTGATTTCCTAACTTCATCCCACCTCCCTGCTTCAATCCTGGACCCATACTATATCTAACCCTAAATCTAACTTGAATATAAATCTAACCTTAACCCTAACCCTACAATTTCCATTAAAAAAAGCCCGAAGCAATTATCACCAGAGCAAATGTTGAATCGCTGCAAACCGACCATCATGTTCCTGAAATCATTACACTATTTTATTTCACCATGACCTAAGTACAATAAGTTGGTCTGATTGTCAGGGACGTAGCCAGAGTTTGATGTTTGGGGGGGCACATACATGTAATTGATCGTCGTCCTGGGGAGGGGTCTATGAGGAGGGTGTATGATTTGAAAATTTTTGGGGCACGTGCCCCGGCTACGTGCCTGCTGATTGTATACTTTGAATGGAATGTATTGCACTATTATCCCCACATGAAAATAGCAAATCTTATTGAAATAATGTATATGACAATATTTACACAGGTGATATATCAATAGCCTCATATAGAAGCTACACTGTATGCCGTAAACATGTTTACAACTTTACAATGCTTTCATTTATTACACATTTAATTTACAAAGAGCATAACTGCAGTCGGGTTCTACCCACAACTATGGATGGGCATCACCTGGAACATAGCACAAGATGTAATAAGGCCAATTGCATGTTATGGGAAAATACCTCTAAATCACTCTACATGTATATGGTTTAAAGACATTTCTGATGGAAGAAAAGAAATCTTAACTTGGTTATAGGGTATCAGATTACCCGGTAAGCGTGCTCATGCATGCATATACTACCCTAAAAATACACATCTGTGAGGGCAGTGTTGAGTGCATGTGAGCCTGAGGTAATAACTCCAACTAGCAACTTTCATGGCCAATTGCTCTTTTCAAGGGTGCATAGCTACATAGTTCTTTAACTCAAAAATCTGAATGTTATGCATCAATGCATACTCTATGTAGCACTGGCTTTCAGGAAAATTAGTAGTTTTTCCACTTTTACACACTACATTATAGAATATGTTATTAATAAAACATTTCACTGTATTTTCATATAACATTAGAACAGGTACATAACTCCACCAAGAGGAGAGTTTTGGCTTTGAGTAGCAGTTATAACAATTTCCTTAAACTGTAGTAACAAATTAGAAGAAGGAAAGGTGCAATATTAGTTACGTCTGTTTATATAGCACAGCTACTAAACAAAATATTATCAATTGCACTTTACATAAAGTGCTAAATTATAACTATGGTACCGTTTTGGCAGAGCTACTGTGATAAGGTGCTCAATTAATTTCTTTAGGCACCTTCATCTGATGGGAGAGTGGCAAATGAAGATTAATGTCTAGTGAAAGGACATTATTGCCGAGTGGGACTTGAATTTTGGGCCATGTGATCCTCACTCCAGTGATGTAACCACAAGACCATGTCACCTCTACATAATGACTGCATATTAAATTATTTACAGCTATTACAATGCAATACAAAATTAATGATAATACAAATGAACTATTATAGAGATATCGACTGCTTTGAGAGGCTGTTTTATAGGCTCAAGTGGACATGCACATCCTGCCATGACCCCGAGGCGCGCCGCCTGACCTCGAATATTAAAGCAGTCGATATGTCTTTTATATGCCGAATTGAAATAAAAATCTACCAAGAATTCTTGCCTTATCCTTTTATTGAGTAAAGATTGGTTAAAACATCACAGAAAATCTGAGATACTGTCTGCTAATCTTCGCTGGACAAATGACTGAAAGTTCCTATCATTTGGGAATCGCAGACAAAAAGCACTGTATGGTGTCCGCTCGCACAAAGACAATTTTAACACGTAAACCAATGGGGATCGCAGTATGAGGGCACTTTTCAAAAGACTAGTGGCTGGTAGGCGGGTATGAAGGCACTTTTAAAAGACTATTGACTGGTAGGCGGGCATGGCTAAAATCATGACTCCAATTTTCAACCACTCCGATAGCTTGATTTCTAAAGTGAGGTATATAATATTCTATACATGTAAGTACTATCAACCCCTTAATGTACTCTACAAACTTTCAAACATTTCAAAACATTTTGCATGGATTTATACCTTTCTCAGTGTCATTATACCCCTTCCCCTGTCACTCTCTATCCTATAACTATGTAGTTCTGGTAGGAAAGTAGAATATATGGTATAAACTGTATTTTTTTTGCAGGCGTTTTTGTAAATGGGTATCCCATATCCATTAAGATTTTCCAGGGCCATGCCTCCTTCATTTGTATCTGAACGCTTTTTGTGCTCAATCTTATGTATGTAACAGAAAAGAAGGAATAAATGTGTTTTTTCATTGAAGTGAATTCAAACTTGATTAGAGTTAAGGAAACCTCACTAAAACAAATAACTTTACTTATTCTGAGAAATATATTATATTCTTGCAAAAAGGATCTACAAGAAATCCCCATTGTATGAGAGGCATAAAGCAAGAATAATGTACAGTTTCTCAGCACGACATGGGCATCGCTATTTTCTTGATGTGTGAAGTCGTTTTATATCAAGTAACCGTATTCAAATTTATAGATGCTTCCTTCCCAAGTGTGTGTGGTGATGAAGCATGTCATTCACCTGCTATTATCCTTTGTACGATTGCCAGAACGCAAATTGCATAAATGAGATGGTGCTCGTCTGGGGTGAAGGTTTCTCATAAATAAAATATATTTGTCAACTGCTACATTTTAGTATTAGTATTAGTTACAATCGTTCTCCTGTTATATATATGTTACACTAAATATAATTTCTATCTTCTCAGCTATGATTTTTTCATTGGAAGTAAAGGTTTTGTTATTGATTTTAAGCCTTTTCAACTAAAGCTTGGTGCATGATACATGTACAACTTTGACTGGTACGTCACATTTTCAAGAAAATGGCTGTGCCCATGTCATGCTACATGTAAAATCACATCATGCCAAGAATATCTTCATTTATATATCTCTTGTACAGAATTTTGTAAATCGCAGGCAGGAATACATCTCATTTTTTAGAATAATTACCTACACTTATTCTTTGGGGGAGGTCTCCTTTAACAAAATGGATGATCAACCTTTCACAAAAATGTTTAGTACAATGAAACAAATGGATATCCCACATTTATCAAACTACACACCCTATTTGTTTAACTGATACCTTCTTGAATTCTTTGCTCTAATTCAAATTCACTTTAAATGCCTTCAAAATACAGTGGTATAACGATATAACGTGTGAAATTTTACAGTCATAGGTTATGTAACCTCTTTGTAAGAAATTAAAATATAGCACTGTTTTCATATTGCCACAGAAGGAGCTATTCTCAAATCAACAATGTACACATATTCTTTGAGTCTAGACAATAAATATCTGGAATTAAACGTTCAAAAACTATTCATTGAAAGCCAGTTTCGATTTGTTTGTATTTGGTGGGAGGTTCTAATAAAAGACCTCTCCAATAGTGTACTTTCGCATCCAATTTTGACCCGTAACTCTGGCGTGGAGATACCCTACTAAAACATACCAAAAAATCTACTAAGTCTTCATCAATTGTTCAAATAATGGTTATGATTTAAAATTCGTTATGTTTCTTACCTGTTTTGTGTCAATTTTCTTATCTGTTTTGGAGTATTTTTCCTAAAAACGAAGACATTATAAACCAGGTATACACTTTCTCACAGGTTTCACGGCAAACCGCTGCACAATTACAATAAAATTGCATACCGTACCAACGAAGGGGTGCAGACGGGCGGGCGTGAAGTTAGCGACCGTAACAATGATCACCATCGTCATAATGTGAATTACTTACATGAATTTAATGAGGATCTGAGATTACAGTCACTAACTTCATTTATTGTAATTGTGCAGCAGTTTGCTGTGAAACCCGTGAGAAAGTGTATATCATAATGTCTTGATTTTTGGTATGTTTTAGTAGGGTATCGCCACGCCGGAGATACAGGTCAAAAATGGATATGAAAGTACACTAGTGCCCTTCAATACTGTATACCACTGGATTCATGGAACTCAAGATTTCTAAGTCTCCAAAAGGGACAAACCATCTTTAAGCTAAAGCTGCCAATATTGTAATGACAATGTGCAAGGTATCATTAGACTAGTAATACAACCAATAGAGTTTCAATACTTGCCACTGTGAAAATCAGAACCTTGAGACACCACCTGACTATCAGAGAGGCGAGTACACAATCTCAATGTAATGTCTCTTTGACTTAACCTTAGCACAAGGATTCACATAAGTGCCGACATGTTTCCTACTTTCCTTCTTTATAATTTTTACGATTAATTGTGTTGAACCCTGCAAAATAGAACACTGCAATTCACTTTTTGATTCTCCAATTTTACCAACTTCAGTGAGAAGTGCAATGTTGCTCCACGAAACCTGTCATGTTTATTTTTATAATGCCAGCACAAGTCTGCTTTAATTTATAGTCTGGTAGGCCATAAGATTTGACCACTATAACTTAATTAGACCATGTCATTAAAAAAGGTTTTCAGTCCGACCATACATGCAGCTGTCTGGTTTAGCCGAAATAGACTTTGATGTAATGTGCTTCCTCACAAGGATAGTGTCTGTTCTGCTAGATACTCCATTGTTGGTCCGCTTCCCTTGTAATTTTGACCTCCTCATTCTCATTTTTATAGTCGTGATCATCTTTCCCTTGACCCGTCCAGGTGTACTTGATCATCATCATTTCAGAGAAGAACATGAGAGTACTGTTTGAGTCAAACCAAGAGCCATGCCATTAGCCTCTGCCAAGTCCCTCTCAATGCATGAGTGAAGCAGGATATGCCTAGTACTTGATGGGATCCCATGTGGAATCTGTTGGTTTGAGAAATAAAGAACAGAGCTCCCAGTTAATGTTGGGTCTCAAGAACAGTGTGAACAGTGGTAATAATATTATATTTCTTAGGGTAGGATTCATTAAACTGTCTACAAATTTCTTCTGAGTTACCTTTTTTCCCTTTCTTACCATACCATCATACTGTATCATATATCATATCATATCACATAATATCATATAACAAGTCAACGCAAAGTGTAGCATCCTCGCAGGGTACAAATGCCTATATATGTCAGAACAAGTTACCTCCATTAGACTATACTATTATATTACTACATGTAGGCAAGGAAGTTAACCACATTTTCACATATATAATTAGGTGATTTTGCATATTTAATGAGCTATGACCTTTCACCTTTGACCTACATACTCCAAAATTGATCTTAGGCTGTGTTTTCATACCATGTACCTTCATATCAAATTCCATTAAAATCCGTCAAACATTATAAAAGTTATCGAACGGAAACCAGATTCGCATATTTAATAAGCTATAGCCTTTGACCTACATACTCTGAAATCGAACTTAGGCTGTGTTTTGATACCATGTACCTTCATATCAAATTTCACTAAAATCCGTCAAACATTACTGTTATCGATCGGAAACCAAATTTGTTACGGAAGGACGGAAGGACGGACGGAAGGACGGAAGGAAGGACGGACGGCAGCGTTTTACTATGAATCCCCTCCGACTTCGTCGGCGAGGGGATAAAAAGATGGTCTAGCACATACATGTAGCTAGTAATCTGCAACATCAATCTAAATATTTTTTGTAATCTTGTACACTGTATTGCCAATACTAAAAATGGGAAGATTCACATTGTTTTTTCCCCCATAATTATCTATAACATAGCAATTTATAAATTGTATTATATGCAATGCCCTACAATTTCTATGTGGATAAGACACAGTACAGTACCGGTATTATATAAAATGAAATCACGTTTAGGAACAAAATGATAAAGGAGTTTGAGTTATTACCATAAGGCGTAAAAAGAAAGATGTTGTATTGCCCTTTGCGACCGACCCCAAAATTGGAAATCTACGGTCGGCTCTTTAAAAGTTTTTTTATAATGTTTTTTGAAGAAAAAACTGTTTAATGAATCAGAAAATATAAATTTAAAGCATTCAAAACTGAGAAGAAAAAATGTAATGCTATCAAAACTGAGGAATATCAGCCTAAAGAGGGAGGGGAAAAAAAATAATAAAGATTTCTGACCGACCGACCCATGTTTTGGCACCATACATTGGGGCCATACATCTTCTTTTAGGCCTAATTGCGATTAAATATTTTAAGTAAAGACAAATAAAATGAAGTTTTTGATTGGAATACCCGGTAGTTTATTTTCATACTGCAAAATATATTTCATGCATATATACGTCTTTGTTAACTGCCTCTTTATAATAAATCATTTCATTCTCCTGTTATGACAAATTGTGTTTCAATAGTCAGAAATCTCAGAATACAAATTACACACATTACGTGTTGTTAATTTGAGCAGGCCGCAATGTTTACCCGATCTAGCAACAACCAATGCTGGTAATTTGCATTCTGACTACTGAGAAACAATAATACAAAACAGGCAAATGTAATAGCTCATTGCAAGGTAAACATGTATAAATTTGAATACATTTTGAAAATGGTCTATTACATGGACATGAGCATACTAGTCAATTACATGTATGATCCAAAGGCATCAGTTTTTACATCCATTCATTGAAGAGCTACATGTATGTAGCATGTACATATAATAGCCATCAATAAAAAATGGTGAAAAAATGGGGCAGGAGTCTTACAATGTAAATACCCTGATCATGGAACAATCCAAAGTTTTTATTACAATCCATCTACATACATGTACATGTACCTCATAGATTTGCTGCTACTGTTACACTGGATCAACTTGATCTACCACTTTCTCAAAGGATAATAAAAAGCCCGTTGTCCCAATCGGTGGAGTATGCATGCAGTTTCTTCTTCATCTTGACAGTCACCTTGTACCTTTGTGTTGATAGTCATCAAGTGTCTACCTGCCCCTCTGAAAAATGGATATGCATTTTAAGAATTATAAAAATATATCAAATATCTAACATATCATACAGAATACAGGATCAAAAGAAGTACATATTCTTATAATATTTCAGTACAGATGTGTAGTTTATAGATCAATATGTCTACATGCTACACCTATTATTGGAAATTTCTTTACTGTCTTATCTTTTGGGAGATATGATGATATACATGTATTGCCCTTACTGAAATCAGGAAGGGCAATATTTCCTTGTATCTCCCTCAAGGCCAGTAATATTATATAAATGACAAACATGTCAAGCTCCAATGAATGATAATGATAGGTTATGCCAAACTATAGTGTATACCATTTCAAAACCCTTTATGTTATCTTTCCTATTAATGTTACTCATTCAATCCTAAATCTTCTACATACATGTACAGGGTTGTAGGTGAATTTCACATATTTTAGGGGGTAAGAATATGATCCATAAGCTATTCATAACCTATCATCATGATATTCGAACTATCACATCAGATGTAATACATATACCAACATATATTCGATTTAGAGAGGCTGCGTTGTTGTAAGGGAAAGTTTTGCCCTGACTTTTTTAATTTTAAGTTACATACATGTACCCGGTAAGGTTTTTTTGTTGATATGCCTAAAGTGATCTTATATTTACATAAATAGAAAAAGAATCAATGTGACACCTGTATCAAGATTTGTTTCAAAACAATTGCAGCTACCATTTAAAGTTAGGATATTTGCATAGAGGTCGGGTCAGCAAGACAACCATTATTGGAAGACATTGGACGATCACATTACCAAAACAAAGCCTTCAAAATTTTACAATTATTTGTAACATTTGAATTGAACCACATTGCTCACTGCATGCAACACTGTACGGAAAGAGAGTGACTTGTCTGATTTGATTTACATTTCTTTAAACATAGCCCAAAAGAATACTGGTAGTCTGGTACTATTTACATTGAGAGGGAGAAAGGGACTGGCCCATAAATTGTAACTGATGCCACGTATATCTATAATGTATCCTCACAGCTCACTGAACATTGTATACCGGTAATATTAAAGTTGAAACAGGATTTTTCAAAGATTAGAATTTTGTACCACTTGGAATAGTAGGCTTTGACCACTACTATTACATGTAGAGGTTTTAGTTTATCAATACTTCAGAGTTGAAGCTGCCAGGAGAGGAATTTAATCATTTGTTTATATTACCGGGTAGTAAGATGTTTAAATGTTATGATTATACTCAGATCAAAACCTGTTTTGCTTTAAAAAGTGATTTGAAAAATGACACTACATTGTAGCAACAACTTCACAGAACTAGTAAATGGAGCTTCAAATGTAAATGTCACAGATATTAAATATTTGAACTTTGAAGAAGATGCATTTCTGAAGCAATCCACCCTGTTTAGAAAGTTGGTTTTCGTTAATATCACTTATTAGAATATATTACTTTCCTTTTTATTGTGTGATACCTGTAGACCTATTTCTCTATGCAATGATATGATACAGTACCCAATTTATTGTGGTGCCATTATTGAGAGTTATTATTTTGAGAGTTTCAACAGGTCTTTTGGATAACATGATATCTGTTTGGGTGCAGAAATCTACAATTTCATTAAAATATGTATTTTAGAATCAACATTAAAAGTAAGAGTCACTACCGGTATTTTATTTTGCAACATTGTCACTTATCATGTTTCCCATTCAGCAGTACAGTATACTGCACATCTCAAAATTACAAAATCCATATAATTTAGGCACCAATGTAAAGGGAAATTAATTGGTCAATGAAATGTTATAATGCAATGCTATGCAATTGATGAATTAACAAAGGACAAACTTCTAAAGGTAGTCATACAAATGATACAATCATGTTGACAGAAAATTAAAATAGCATAATAGGTAAGGTCCTGAAGTTGGAAGTCTTTTGTTATTCCAGTTTATGAGTTTAAGAATGGTCCCCAATTAGTAAGGTTTTAATTACTGATATTTGCTGCAAGCCTGAAACTCCAAATTTGTCTACTTCAACTCCTTGAAAAAGGGTCTTGTCTGCTGAAAACAAAGCTACATGTACATGTATATATACATTCTGTTGTACAGCTTTTTGACAAGGCTCTCACAATAAGGATAACATCATTTCCTTCAGGATGACACAGTACACTGTAGAATTTTTGTTGCCGTGCATTAAAAATATCATGAGAATGCTAAACTGTATTATGTTTTGAACCTGAACACATATCACATAATGTCTGTTCTCTGATTCTTAAATGTTGGTATTTGTATACACTCTACATGTAAAAAGTTACATGAGGGTATTCAACATGTTTTAATGGATGCTTTTACTTTGTTCGGTACAACATACCCTAGATATATACAGTAAATATACCTACAATGTAGGTTGAATTGAGAGAATATTTCTTTAATACAATATATCTCTAGAGTTGATAAATTATTACATCTCTATTTAACATCAACCACGAAAAGAAAAAAATTGTTGGGTGAAATATTTGCTCATTGTGTTAAAGATTTCTCTACTAAAGTACTGAAAATGGTTCAGAAATTGAAGTTATGAAAATAATAATCACTATTCATTCATTATTGTTTTTAACTAATCGACCTACATGTAGCCAATGACTTTGACTCACTCACTCGATATTCAAGAACATTATTACAATTTGTAAATAGTGACTTTTGGTCATTGGATGATGAATGAAGGTTTTAATGATGAATTTCATGGCTATTTAATGTACACATCAGCAGCAAAATAGAGAGTTGCTATATTCACAGTATACAACTAAATGCTTCTGCTGGTTCTGCACACACTATGCACAGTATCAATAACGTTGTTGGATCATATAATATACCATCCTATATTGCAAGTTGAATTGGTAAATAAAGAAAGATCAGAGAAAAAATTGGTGAGAGTTTGAGGGAAATGCTCAGAGAAAAATAAAAAAGTTCAAAGTAATTGAAAAAAAGAAAAAGAAAAACTATTAGAAAGCTGTAATACAAAACCAGCATATCAGTCATTCTACTGTAATAAATTTGGGGCAACTCTCCATTCCTTTCACACTTTACAACAAAATTTACAGTATTCCAGTCCCTTTTCTCTCAGAGCCATTCTGAGTGTTTCCACAGAAAAAGTGATACGGTATCATACCGTGTCATACCGCGTCAATTTCCTGTGGAAACACAAGCGTGTCGACCGAGATACGGTATTTCAGAACCACCTCTGGGAGGTGGATTTTGCCGTGTCGATCCGTGTCGATTTCCTGTGGAAACACACAGCGACAAACCGTATCTGGCGGGAGGGAGAACAACGTGGAATCCTATGTAGATCTGGATCCATGCTGCGCGCTCTGTGGAAACAAATACCGTATCGCCGCGACACGGTATTTCTGTGGAAACAGATTGGTATCATACCGTGTCGCCGCGACACGGTATTTCAATTCGGATCGTTCCACTTTTTTCTGTGGAAACACGCTGATAGATATCTCAATACCGGTAGGTTCATGCCCAGTTGACCAAAGGCCCGCTAGACTGAAGGCCTCTGTTTGTATAATGCGCTATATATACATGAACAAAAAAATCTAATTATCATTATTATTCATACATGTACATGTAGTAGGGGCAGCGGAACATTTTTCAGTGGGGGGTGAGCATTGACGTACATTTACATGGAGGCATGCAGAGAAAGGAGACAAATCTGAAGGGAAAAAAATCGGCTTTGCAGGCCTTCGGTCTCAGGGCCTTCGGTCAATCGGGCAGACCCTGCTTAATACATACATTAGGTCCTCTAAAAATGAAGAGGTCCTATTATAGACGTTATAAGTGTTTAATGATATGAGAGAGTGGTCCAACATTACATCACAATGCCAAATCATCAATTTGAAAATTTGAATTTTATATATACTCTACTGACTACAAATTTCAAACATTAAAGGTATAGACCAGTTTTGGAAAGGCGTCCCTCTCAAAATATGAAACGGAAGCTCTTATTACCAATCATGTGAAAGAATATGCTTTTACTCATACGTGATGACACATTTGGCCGGAAACCGCCTATTACTTGATATAGGGTAGTCCCATATACATCTTTCTGTGTACAGTGCTTGTAACTTTACCAAGACTGGGCCAAATTTCTTATCATGTTGATGATTCCAGAACCTTGCAGTATACACCAATACTTACATGTATATGCTAGATGATCAACCTTTTCTGATCGATTCCACAACGTTTCTTTCATAATGCAATCGCATGACCAGAACTGGTCTATACCTTTAAAAGCCTACTTATTACTTATCTGAGTTTGCTCAACTTTTACCAGAATGCTTCTCCAATGTTTTCTGCTTTCCGTACTATCAGGGATACATTTCCCTAAAAAATAACTATGACTACATGTATCAATACTTGCTACTGGCTCTCAACCTAAATCTTTATTTCCTGCACCCCAGGGAAGAACAGTTTTCCTATACTAACAAATCTGAATGGGTTATCCAGCCATTCACTTTACCATTGATTTTACTATGTACATGTACATGCATTTTCTTTGCATTGTTTTTAATATTGTGATATGGAAAATAAAAACCAATACCAATACCAAACCTTTACAATGTTTACTTATTAGATAAAAAAGAGTGACAAAATAAACATTAAAATTGTAACTTGCAATACTCTTTTGGTGTTGAATAACATGTACATGTATGATGATAAGGTTTTAACCTTATTACCCAGCAAGTCTTCAATAATATTCCAAATATTTATAAGATTTCTTTTATTGTCATTGAAATGTTTCTGGATAATAACAAAGTCAGGTTTTGCATAACAATTTATCAAGTATATTACCCATATTCTTATTAACCTTTTACTAACTTCAGAAGCATTCAGACAATATTGTTTATGTTTATTGCATCAACCAAACTAACTCTAATGTCATCCAAAAATGTTGTTGTTTTAACAGCTACATGTACTAATGTATTTACAGTTCATTTCTATTTCTTTTCAAGAGATTTTTGTCATATATTTTTGTTTTGATATAGAAACAAAATTTGAGTAAATAATACCAACAAAATCATTGCCGTTAATTTGCATAATCTTCAATGGTCAATGTTAGGATTAATCGTTACATGTACATACCGGTAATCATCTGGTGTATGAGTAAATATTTTCATGTTTGATTTGGGTTTCTGAATATCACTGTAACTACTATCAGTGATAGTAGTGATTAATTGTTGCAGTAAAAATCATCTAAGTCATAATTTCATCTCTAAAATTAGTGTCAAGAGAATCTAAAATTCACATACACCTGTAGGAACACCACCATCCCTTCAACACACGTATACATGTACATGTATATTTACATTGGATAAAAGTGTAACCCTGTTTATTGAACAATAATGAAGTATTTCATGAATCCATGTTTCAGAGAGGTTCTTGAGTTAAAGGCTATCTGTTTGGATAATATGTCCTAATTTGGAATTAAACTAATCTAAATTAACCATTATACCCTTGATAAGCTGAGTTAAGCTCAATATCAGTAACATATTTACAGAGAAATAAATTTGACAAATATTCTTAACATAATTGAAACATGCATGTGCAGGTACTAGCATTTTGTTATCCTTTTTCATAATTGTGTACATGTACATACATTAGTCTACTCTTAAACATAAACTGTACAAAGGCAAAAATTCTTTTCTTTTTTGGTAACAAACAAAAAGGAGTAAAGTATTACACTAGTTAAAGGTATTAAAGCCCCTCTATACAATTGTATAATAATGTTACTAGTCAATGGATGAGAGTGAACATATCCCTGCATGTTGATCTACTGATATTAGACATACAATTTGATGGTAACATTTCACTTGAATTGTATCATAATCTAAAAGGGATGTCATTTAAGACACATTTCTGATGAAAGAATACAAAATTTGGGTTTTCTGTGGACAATATAAAACCCAAACATTTTTTTTCAGAACCCCTTTCATTACCCCTTGACAATCACCCCCGAGGACAACTACCCCTGTGGACAATACCCCCCTCCCCTGTTCATTAAAGGGAACTCTACCCTGATACAATGTACTAGTTTTAATAAAAGCAGAATTTTTTCAGGAGGCAATTGTCCTGGGGGTGGGGGTAATTGTCTGGCTTGGAATCCACCGGAGGTGATTGCTCAGGGGGTAATAGTCCTAGAACCTGTTTTCTTTTATCAATATTTGTCTTCAAACACATTTTGGGGAAATCTTTGCAGAAATGTGTCTTAAATGGCAACCCCTTTCACATTATGATATAGTTTACAACATGAAATTTTGCCGTCAAATTTGGGGCTCCCAACACTTTAGAGGGGCTTTAAACTGCAAGGAAAATGTTCAGTATATGTATGGTTCACTGTACAAGAGATGTACCAGCCAAATGTGACATTATGTATTTAAATTATCCATTATCTTTGCATGAGATTAGCTTTCTTACATCTTTGTTTTTATCACGGAGGATGAGTGCAATAACTTGTCCTGACTTGTCCATGCAGTGTTTTAGGACAGGATCTTGTCAGGGATAGCAAAGCAGCATTTTTCTTTTGTCAGGTCTTCTTGGATTGATTTTTTTCAAGAAAGTTTTTCCTTCCTCTCAAAGAAGCATGCAATTGTGTAGAAGACTAAGAGTTGAATTTAGCTACAATTGCCAATTGGGCAAGATTTTTTTTCTTCTTAGAATCATCTGGCATTGCCTTTTTCCTTGATAGCTCGTCTGGTTCACTCTGATTTCAGCATTTGATTCACTGAGCCTAGTATGTTTGGCTCCACTGACCGTCTCTATACGTACGGGTTAGTGAGGGGAGGTTATGCAATGCAGTTTGTGTGTGATTGCTGATCTCATCGCGCACAGTAGCTTCAAGAAAATGGTCAGATAAGGTGAAAGTAAACTTGTCTTTATATTTTGATGTTCTATAATGATTTTTCAACGTTATTTTTATTGTATATATGAAAATTAGATTATTTTTTCAACCTTTTTTCTAAAACAATTTTTTTGAGAAGAAAAAACGAGGCCAAATTTTGTGCAAAATTCCAAGGAAAATCTCTAATTGACCCCCTCCATTGTGCATGTGCCAAGGATTACAGATTATCGTACACAGATGTGTCAGTGTATGGGAAAGTCTGACAAATGTTAGTTTTATTCAAATTTTAAAATTCCCCATACCAGACAGTTATTTCTGTCCAACTTCTTGGCAAGAGAAATGCCAAGGATCTCATCAACTGCTTTGGGGATGATTGCGTTTGTGCATCTGTAATACCTAGTTTAGGCAGAGGCTGCGGAGACTGCACGGCTACATATACTGCACTGAACTTGCACGATTTCTGTACAACCTCCGAGCAGCCTCTGTACGGATTGGCCCCGGCCTGCCGAGGGCCAATACAAGAAATGGCATGATGCTCGTACACTGTAGATAATGTAAACACAAACATCATCGCCCGTAGCCACTTACGATGCCCCCAAAATCGCACACACAAAAAATTTCGTAGAACAATTTATCGTACACCGACCGGGCACTGTAAACTAAGCATTAGCACTTATTAGTTATTGATACGTTGAAGTAACCTATAGTTCAACTTCTGTCGTGACTTGTGAGTAATTCTTCTGTACATTTGCTTGGAGTTGGAGAAACAAGTTTTACCTATGTACGTACCTAATATAGTAATACCCGCACATTTATTTATACACCGTAGCACATCGTCCCCAAAAACATGGTATCTAAAAATGTGCGGGGTATTCTGCAGTTATAAGCCCAAGTTTTTGCTATCCTATGTGTATCCCGTTTTTAAGACAAGTTAAGTTAAGTGGTAGTTTGCATTCTTTTCATTTTAGTTGTAGAGGTGTAGATCTTACTTTACTAGTACTAGTAGTCTAGCCTGTAGTAGATTCTAGTAGTAGTACAGTAGTAGTAGTAGTAATGGCTATGCCTCTGCCGGCTGCCTGTGCTTGCTGTGGTCATAATTCATATGGACTTATTTCAGCTAAATTTTGTGAAGTTATTCACTTGTTATTGCCCAGCTCAGTCTAATAATATCAGTAGATCAATATGCAGGGCTATGTTCACTCTCATCCATTGACCAGTAACATTATTATACGCGAGATTGTCAAGATTGGAATCATGCATTTAACTGACTAGGCCTAGACTAGTACATGTACTACTAGTCTTATCGTCTTACTCTTAGTGAGCTACACCGCGCCACTGCTAACTCCAAGGAGTTCCGCCGCCTTCGGCGGCGGAGCTACCTGGAGTTACGCCACTGCTTGCTGAGCTGTGCAGCTGTACCGCCAGCCTGGCACCGGGCTACATGTACATTGACTGTACATGTACATACTGCGGCAGAAGCACAATTTCAACTAATGAAGCTTAGCTATAAATAAATTTAAAAAAATATATATATATATATAGACCTATGCATATACTGCTCTTGTTGTCAAAGAAAAAACCAAAACAAACCTTACCTTGAAACATCTCGAAAATACCAAAGATATGAGAATATGTAGCTTTTCACCGGCTTATTATTATTTGGAACGTCCGATAACAACATGCACGTGTTAAGATATTATCTAGATAGTCTAGTTCTAAGCACACGCAGACTGCTATTTGTGACATTAAGCTGATCAAGTGTACCGAAAAAGAAAAGAAAAGTGTACCGACCCAGCACTGAGCCACCGACCATACACCCAGTGGCGGATCTAGGGGGCAGGCCCCTCCCTAGAAAAAAACAGGTAAAACGCCTTTTTGTAAAAAAAAAAAAGAAGATGGGCCCGCTCCTGGCGCTCAAGGGGCCGGGAGGGTGGGTGGTGGTTGAAAAAAGCACTCCCCGTTGAGCACAAAAAAATGAGTGCTCACTATATTTTATCTCATAAAATAATCACAAATTATAGTAATCATCAAATGATTATCACACCTTAGGGATAATAGACGAATGTGCATTAGAACGACTGAAAATAAGACTATTATTGGAGATTACACCAAATGGCTACAAATTAGACCAAGTGATAAATAGATGAAATGATTATTAGATATGTAGATTGTAGACGAGCTTGGGTGTAGACCATATTGGAATAGATCAACTGGGTTGGGTAAGAGAACGCTTAATTAGTCTTTATACAAGCATAACACCAAAATTATCTTTATGATTTCAGCGTTAGATGGTTGATACTTGAATTTTTACTAAACAAAATAAAGGTGAGAATATATGGAATGGTAACTAAACATACGAATTATGGCTCATATAAACGAGTCATAATAGTGAGATGCGCCTACTATTTCACATTAGTATTTCTTCTGTTTTCACCCCATGATCCAATATCGGCTGAGAAGATTAGACTAATTTCAAACGATGTATATTCGGTATATTCCCAAGAAGAAAAAATCACTGTGTAGTATAGTCTCCTTAAAGAACAGTTTCCGATGTTGCATGGCTGAATATTGAAGCAAGAGATGTTGTATCTCGTCTTTATCTCTCTGACAAACAAAAAGAGATACTGCTACATCTAGACACATGCATAGATCCCTCACAGGCTCACACACGCCTACAAAGGGCTGATTCGATCGGATATTTTAAGACTCGCGTTAAAATTGAATGTATTTCTGTTTTTAAGACTAGCAACACTAATCAATGCTTATGGAGGCCATTTCACAATTATTTACTTTCAATAAGATAGCAATAGTAAGCATTTGAAAATATATGATTCACAAGAAAAATATTATTACATAACAAAACTAAAGAATTTGATTTTTTACCAACAAATTTCATTCAGTCCTGGATGGTAACTTCAAATTGGCCACTAGCCTGGTTGCTGCCGAAAGATTTTCGTAAGTGGATTTACGTCATCATTAAGCTATACCACTTGTTATTCAACATTTTGCTATTTCAAACAAACATTTAAAATTTGTCCCTGAAAAATCAATTAAATATATTCTAAAACTAATATATTTTTTATAGAGTTTTTATTTCAGTATTTTTGAAGGTCCGACATTTAAAATGTGTACCGATATAAAAACATAAATACGAGATTCACGTCAAATCGGCCACATTTGCTACGCTCGGGAACGTTATAACTACGCCTCAATAGTCTATAGAACGCTTCATACCCCATGGTGCAGAGGTTGTAACCGAGTCGTATGCACATTTCACCATTTTCATCACATATCTCTTTGTGTCATTGAGAACGCGGATTGTATCGCCTGGTGTGCTGACAAACGAGTGGTTTCCAAAACCAAGATAAAGCCAGAAATAATATTAGATAAACAGAGAAAATAATTCCGTACCATTTATAATTGCGACATGTAAACATTCTTTCTCGTAGTGCTATGGTATGCAGTTGAAGAAGTTAAATAGGAATTGATATTCGAAATATTTTGATCGGTGTCAAATCTATGAATGTATTTTGTTTACATGACAGGAATAAAGCCTCTAATTCCCAAGAAAATCATGCAATGTGAAAATATATGCGTACATTTTCCTCCTGATACAATATCATCTTCTATTTTTTTAAATTCTAATCTTCATTTCCCCATATCCACGTATATGTATGTGAATAAATATCAAGTAGTTAACTAGAACATTCCCTTTCTATTGAATTTAGGAGGAATATGCTTTTATCTACGATGTCATCCGTGAATACCTGCACACTGAAAACTATAAGCAGCTTCCATACCCGATAGAGGACCACACGTACGGCAATGTAGAGACCGACTGCACACTTGACCCAGAAGAGAACCCGTATGAGGTCACAGATCCAAAAGATTCAGGCGACCCCGCATTCGTGTATGTCAATGTAGAGACTGAGAGGAGCCAGGACAGACAGAAGCCAAAGCCTCAAGAACCGTACTCTGCATACGAGAACTTTGCATTTGAATCTTAAATTCATATAGCTTTGCGTTGGTTGAACCGTACTCTGCATACGAGAACTTTGCATTTGAATCTTAAATTCGTATAGCTTTTTGTTGGTGGAATGGTGCTCTGTATACGAGAACTTTGCATTTCAATCTTAAATTTAATAGCTTTTTGTTGGTGGAATGGTGTTCTCTATATACGAGAATTTTGCATTTGAATCTTAAATTCGTATAGCTTTTTGTTGGTGGAATGGTGCTCTGTATACGAGAACTTTGCATTTGAATCTTAAATTTGTAAAACTTTGCGTTGGTTGAATGGTGCTCTGTATACGAGAACTTTGCATTTGAATCTTAAATTTGTATAGCTTTGCGTTGGTTGAATGCCGCTCTGCATACGAGAATTTTGCATTTAAATCTTAAATTCATATAGTTTTGCGTTGGTTGAATGGTGCTCTGTATACGAGAATTTTGAATTTAAATATTTCATTCATATAGTTTTGCGTTGGTTGAATGGTGCTCTGTATACGAGAACTTTGCATTTGAATCTTAAATTTTGTATAGCTTTGCGTTGGTTGAATGCCGCTCTGCATACGAGAATTTTGCATTTTAATCTCAAATTTGTATAGCTTTGCGTTGGTTGAATGGTACTCTGTATACGAGAACTTTGCATTTGAATCTTAAATTCATATAGCTTTGCGTTGGTTGAACCGTACTCTGCATACGAGAACTTTGCATTTCAATCTTAAATTTAATAGCTTTTTGTTGGTGGAATGGTGTTCTCTATATACGAGAATTTTGCATTTGAATCTTAAATTCGTATAGCTCTTTGTTGGTGGAATGGTGCTCTGTATACGAGAACTTTGCATTTGAATCTTAAATTTGTAAAACTTTGCGTTGGTTGAACGGTGCTCTGTATACGAGAACTTTGCATTTGAATCTTAAATTTGTATAGCTTTGCGTTGGTTGAATGCCGCTCTGCATACGAGAATTTTGCATTTAAATCTTAAATTCATATAGTTTTGCGTTGGTTGAATGGTGCTCTGTATACGAGAATTTTGAATTTAAATATTTCATTCATATAGTTTTGCGTTGGTTGAATGGTGCTCTGTATACGAGAACTTTGCATTTGAATCTTAAATTTTGTATAGCTTTGCGTTGGTTGAATGCCGCTCTGCATACGAGAATTTTGCATTTTAATCTCAAATTTGTATAGCTTTGCGTTGGTTGAATGGTACTCTGTATACGAGAACTTTGCATTTGAATCTTAAATTCATATAGCTTTGCGTTGGTTGAACCGTACTCTGCATACGAGAACTTTGCATTTCAATCTTAAATTTAATAGCTTTTGTTGGTGGAATGGTGTTCTCTATATACGAGAATTTTGCATTTGAATCTTAAATTCGTATAGCTTTTTGTTGGTGGAATGGTGCTCTGTATACGAGAACTTTGCATTTGAATCTTAAATTTGTAAAACTTTGCGTTGGTTGAATGGTGCTCTGTATACGAGAACTTTGCATTTGAATCTTAAATTTGTATAGCTTTGCGTTGGTTGAATGCCGCTCTGCATACGAGAATTTTGCATTTAAATCTTAAATTCATATAGTTTTGCGTTGGTTGAATGGTGCTCTGTATACGAGAACTTTGCATTTGAATCTTAAATTTGTATAGCTTTGCATTGGTTGAATGGTGCTCTGCATACGAGAATTTTGAATTTAAATATTTCATTCATATAGTTTTGCGTTGGTTGAATGGTGCTCTGTATACGAGAACTTTGCATTTGAATCTTAAATTTTGTATAGCTTTGCGTTGGTTGAATGCCGCTCTGCATACGAGAATTTTGCATTTTAATCTCAAATTTGTATAGCTTTGCGTTGGTTGAATGGTACTCTGTATACGAGAACTTTGCATTTGAATCTTAAATTTGTAAAACTTTGCGTTGGTTGAATGGTGCTCTGCATACGAGAACTTTGCATTTGAATCTTAAATTGAATAGCTTTTTGTTGGTGGAATGGTGTTCTGCAGACGAGAATTTTGCATTTGAATCTTAAATTTAATAGCTTTTTGTTGGTGGAATGGTGTTCTGCAGACGAGAATTTTGCATTTGAATCTTAAATTTGTATAGCTTTGTTTTGGTTGAATGGTGCTCTGCATGCGAGAACTTTGCATTTGAATCTTAAATTCTTATAGCATTGTTGTTTGAATGTTGCTCTGTTTACGAGAACTTTGCATTTGAATCTTAAATTTGTATAGCTTTGCGTTGGTTGAATTGTGCTCTGTATACGAGAACTTCGCATTTGAATCTTAAATTCTTATAGCATCGTTGTTTGAATGATGGTCCTGAAATCTCTAGATGAAACTGTATCTGTAGATATTTTGGTTGTGGAGTATTCTTTTTTAACCTTAGAAAATATAGTGAAATTACGGTGTGGAGGTGTCGTGGTATAGGTGGTTCATACACTTGATTCTCAATCCAGGGGTTGAGGATTCGAATCCCAGCCCGGAACTAACGTCCTATGGCAAGACATTAATACACATCTGTACAAGTGCATTATTAATGGTGATCGAGTGAATGTTTTAAACTTATGAAGTACATAGGATTTATTTTTCGAAATATGTCTTAAGGTCTCTTATTCACGTCTGGAGTATGTAACATTTTTGTTTATCAATGAATGCTCTATACTTATTAATCATTGGTGAAAAGCGGGGATGTATCAAATATTTTGTAACATGATCTATCTTAAATAGATCATTGTTTCGTCTTCGTTTATCCTGTCTGTCTGGTATTTATGTTTTTTAACCGTACCATTCTCTGTCCAGTGTTAAAGCACTTACGAAAACTATTGTATAGCAGTACTTTAAAAAAAAAAAAAAAAAATGATTACCCACATTGTGTTGTTGTTTAAGACGCATGTAAATATGCAATGTTATATAGCTAGGTTCTTTTGTTGACTTAATGAATGTGAATTCGAAGTAAATAATGGTGTTCGTTGTAGAAAATGATGATCAATACCAATATTAATTAACATCTGGGCTCTGTCTTACAAAGAGTTGATATTAATCGCAACTTATTTGCGATTGATATCAATCGCAACTATGTACAGAAGAGATAGGAGATTGCAAACTTGCGATTGATTAGGGGACTTGCGATTGATTTGGATCAATCGCAACTCTTTATAATACAAGGCCCTGTTCTATTTTTGAATTGCACTTATTATTGAAATATCTTTTTAAAGGGTGCAAGTTTGTGTAGTAAATTCACGACTGACATTTTTATTGTCAATAAAGTGCAAATTCCATTACTGTTTACATTAATGAACCACAATATAAAGGCTGACCGTTCTTTCTAAGTGCTGCATGACAATGGTTAATGTACTGTAGTTGAAAATGATTAAATAATATCCATAAAGTCACTAGCCTTTTTAAACTGCATGTAAGTAAACTTAGAAAAAAGTTTGTTTATTTTTTGCAAAGTATATATGCTGTTAGAAACATTTCTAGTAAAGGTTGATTTTCACGTGAAACAAGTAGTCTTGAATGTACACTGATCATGCTTGTAATTATTAATAATAAATGTATAGCTTGTAAGCTAATGATTGTTGTGCCTGTCTCGATGTATTAACTTAGATGAACAACAAACAAAAAACGACGCACACGTTCTCTTGTACGGGCTTGTATAGTTTATGCTTCTTGTAGACGTTTATTCATGCCAAAAGCGTAAGAACTGTAAATAACAAAGTCAAAACAAACGAACAATAAGTATAATGGCATTTACATTGGGTATCAATATTCTAACAATAACACACTTCAATGTTCAACGATTACTTTCAATGAACGTTAAATTAACTTCTTAATGTAAGAAATACATGTATAATAAACCGACAGTTAAGGTGAACAATGTCTATGCATTTGTACCTGAAGTATTCGTTGTTTCTTAGGAATAACCTTCATGCACATTGTGTAGGCCTACTAATAATATCGTTATTAAGTGACTTCACCAGAATGCTAATTATACAGTAAGAATAACAAGTTTGTGGTTTACATTATTAGGGTTAATTTAACACAGCCCAAAATATAAACTACACATCATCATAATGGGATAAACTTATTTCAGTGAGGCACTTATGAATGCTTACCACTGTGCCTGCTGAGTGTCGACATCAAAGACAGACCGATTTACTTTCAACTTGATGCACATCTTGGCTTGCTACAGTTACAGCCCTATAGGCCTACTGTTCAAATCTGTACATTGAAGGGAATACATGTGTATGTTTATATTTCTCAACATCTAGCAATATCCATTTATCATTAGCATTACAGATTAATTTTCATAACTCATCATAGAGTTGATTTGTAATTTTGGATAGCATGCAAAGTCCATGTAAACAATACTACAATACTCGCATTCAACAATGCGCATTGAATGTGTTGTGCGTAATCAAGAACACACACAATCATACATACACGTGTTAATTTCTTCTCGTTAGCAACCCGAATTCGACAATTTAAGACAACATTTAACATAAAGATATGTTATCATATCAACCTCAAATGAGTTAAGTCTGATCAGAAAACCATTAATTTCAAGATGCTTTACTCTAAATTTTACTTACATCATTAAACTGATGAAAGGCTGAAGGGTTGATGGCTTCCTTGGCGAGCAATGTTCGTAAATCATCAACCATTAATGTGCACCACTTATTTCACTTTGATTAAAGCGCTAGCGCCCCCAAACTCTGGAGTGCCGACTGTTACAATTGTCCCACTCGCTCTTTATTTCCCTCTCTGTACCACCAAGTGCATAATAACAATATAATATCAAAAATAATCTCAGACAAAATGTTGTTTCATTTTCATTTTCATTTCATTTTCTTTATTCGCTTAAAATTCAAAAGCACATATACAAAATCAAGGTTACAAAATGGACGTTAACATGATATAAACAAAATTCAAAACATTCATACAAAGAAACAGGGTAACACCGTCAGGGAGAGAAGCAAACTAACCAGTCATAGCTTTGCAATTAAATGAATTAAACAAATGCCATCTTGTTTAGACAATCAACCCCCCCCCCATGCCCCACACGCGCACACATGGAGAGAGAGAGAGAAAGAGAGAGGTGGGAGAGTCGGTGAGAAACGGGCCGAATAAAGAAGAAAAAAAATCTGGATAAGAGGAAATGAGTAATGTACTCACCAAAAAGCTTGACTAAAATGATGATATGGAAAATTCGAGGATGGAATCGGATCTATATTGCACAATTCGGGGAAATGAAGTCTGTAGGATCAATAAATAAAGTTCATCTTTGTGGGAGAAAATACAATTTTTCGTGATTTTGACCTTAAAGCATTCAGAGTTTTTATTATGTGTCCGATTTATCATTGAAAGTCCGGGATTCCGTAAAGATTCAGTCCAAGGAGACCAAATCGCCTCTTTTGACCATCCTCCACTAACTTTGTATGAAGGCTTAATACCCCTTTAAAAAAATAGACAAAATGTCGAAAATGAAGGAGTTTGGTTCAGACCGTTCAGGAGCTATCTTTCGGATAGAAAGCAGTATGTATTTTTAATTGACAACTCCTCAGATCTTCGTAATATTAATTGTGGCTTTCCACAAGGTAGCATAATTATTAGGCCCACTCTTATTTAAAAAAAAAATATATATTAATGACTTTTGTTGATCATCTGATATTCTGTCTTTCGTACTTTTTGCTGATGACACAAATTAATTTTTTCCTCACAAAGACTCTCATAGATTAGTTGAAATAATTAATATTAAAATGTGTAATATTTTATTGTGGATTAGAGCTAACAAATTATCATTGAATTTCCAGAAAATGAAGTATATGTTGTTTAGTAAATTTATAGATTCATTGCCAGCAAACATAGTTTTGGAAAATACCCCATTGGAGTGTGTTTCATTTAATACATTTTTGGATGTCACGGTTGACAATAAGCTTTCTTGGAAAAATCACATCGACAATATTTGTAAAATTATTTCCCGAAATATTGGTATTATTTATAAAATAAAGACGTGTCTTCCTCTTAATTCATTAATTATGCTTTATAGTTCTTTGATACTCCCATACTTGATTTATGGTCTCTTATAGTTTGGGGTAACACACATCAACCGTCATTAGATATAGTGTTATTACAAAAGAAGTTTATTCGTATTATTTGTAATTCCCCCTTTCGCTCCCATTACAGACTCTTTACTTTTTGAAAATAAGATACTGAAGGAAAAAAAATATACTTTTTCCAACTAGGCCAATTTATGTATAATTATACAAAATAATATGTTGCCATCTGTTTTTCAAGAAATGTTTTTTTTTAATAGCTCAGTCCATAATTACCCAACAAGACATTCGAACGATTTTCATTTACCTCTCTTGCAGACCCTTTTTACTCTAAAAACATTTATATATGAAGGTCAAAAGTTTTGGAACTGTGTAAGTAATGAAATAAGAAATGCTCCATCGATTAATACTTTTAAGAACAAAAATTGAAATTGTTTTTATTACAATCATATCAAACTTATTAAATTCATGTTTTGTTTAATACAAGATCATTCTCTACTCGCTGACTGAAATATTATATTGTGCCTTCTCAAGCTTATCTCCTTAATTCTAACGCGCATTTCTCTTTCCTCATGTTCTTCTCAACCCCACATGCAGCTCATCATTTTGTATTATTTTCTGTACCCCCGATCTCTCTCCTCTTTTGTGGCATTGTCCACTCTTTGTATTGTGACCGTGTTCTCCTATCTTTGTCATGTAAAGTACTGTCTTGTCCCATTCTCGTCTCTGTTGGCATCCCCCTTTTTTTCTCTATTTTGTAGTTCCTTTTGTAGTTACGAACTTGTTAATTTAATTAATCATTATTCCAAGTATCATTTGAGGTGTCCACACTTGTACAAGCATTGCTTTTTAGTGGACCTCTCTGTTTCCAATATGTATTCTTGAATTGTTGTAAATGTTTAAAATTGATTTGTAATAATAATAATAATAATAATGGTATCTATTCAATACTCATCACCGCAGCTCGAGAGCTGAATTACAAATGATTTTACAATAATAAGTGCATGAAATTAATTAATTACAAATGGCGTAAAACATAAACAAAATATTTCTTCATAATAATAATAGGAATATTACATTAGAACAGGAAAAATGTATCTATCCCCAAGTAGGCTTGAAAGGGAAGTAGAAAAGAAGAAGCTGAGTTCTTAATTAATAATTAAGTATATAAATCAAGGTAAATGTTGTAGATTACAAAAGTAGTTCGAGGAAGTAACATATTGTATTGAAAGTGTGACGGTAACAAATTGAAATCATAATACCGAACGTAAACAAAAGAGCGTCAAAGGTGATCATTAATAAATTGTAACGCATTGAGCCATGGCAAAATCAGGTTCCGTGAAAAGATTGTGTATGTTTTGAGTGGGAAACATGTACTGGATGCAAAACATTGAATATTATGTTTTGTTAGAAACATAAATAACTTGAATTGAATTGAATTGAAGTAATCTGTCTCCCATTAGGAGAAAACAATGATTTTTTTATTGACAGAGTGACAATAACTCATATAAATCAATAACATGCGGAATGAAAATGAAAAAGGAATAGGATGAGGTAAAGACGAATAAGAGAAAGAAGAAGAAGGAGAAGAAGAAGAAAATCAATAGGAAGATTGAGAAAAACATTATATTCGACCATGAGAGAGAGAGAGAGAGAGAGAGAGAGAGAGAGAGAGAGTGGGGGGAGAAGGGAAAGAGATGTGGGGCTCAAATTCTGGCTGGGGCTACACGCGTGTACTTTTTTTTGCTTGGAAAGGGCACGTGCCACATGAGCCCCTGAAGGCACAATTTCATATTGCTAGTAAAGGGTATCATTGCTTATGAAAACAAAAAAAGAAGAAGATAATGATAGAGGCTACTGCCCTACAATCAAGCCACCGATCTGACTGTATAGCATATTGGCGTAGATGGCGCGCATGATTTTCAAACTGCATCTTTTCATCAAACATGTAGAACTGCAATTTTAGCGGCGAATGTGGAAATAAAAATTTGGTTCCTTGATTTGTAAAAAACAACGCTAACAAACAAACAAACAAACAAAAAATCGAACAAAAAAACACACTAAACAAACAAATAACCAAACAAGTAAACAAACAAACGGGATATTAAGCTGAGATCATCGTTATTAACGAAACTGTAATTCGTATCTTTCGGTGACATAAAAATGCTCTTAAAACACATTCGGGTGCAATAAATACCCACCTCATGTGTCATGAAATATGACAAAATTAATGTGATTGATCACCATGTTTCCATTGTATATCATAATTAACTGAGAACTTAAACTATTCATCTGTTCCAAAATCATTCGAAATCATAGGCGAACGAGGCGGGGTGGGGCGTAGGGGTTAATTCTAAAATTACCAATATTTAGGCAAATGCTACCTCATATTCGGGCAGCGAGGTGGTTTATTTATAATAGTTACTTTGAAGACAAAATGAATACATTTTTATGTCAATAAAGTATCTGCTCCCTCACAAACTTAGAAACTGGAAAGTTCATATTCGGGGAAAAGACGTTAACTTGCCGCTGACGAAATTGGCCGCCTTATATGCCTATGCTCACAATTATTTGAAATCGTAGAACTTGCGACATATCTTTCTTCTACAATTTTAATATTTTCAAAATGGGGATCCAGTACCCTTTCAGTGAACCAATAACTCGAAGAAGCTTTAGAATATAGAGGTGGTCTATTATGAGCCTTACAAAGGCCCCCGGACACTTAGCTTACCTACCCCATTCACAACCAACTAGAAAACAAGATTTGAAACCATACCTTGGAGTAGGAAACCTTAAAAGTGATGTCAGCCGAGTATCTCCCACTCTTATCCCACTCCGAGTAAGGTCTGCATGGCAAAGGTAATCTTTATAAGATGATTATGTTTTTCTTAGGTGTCGAATAGCACAGCTGCGCATAACCACACAGACTCCACACTTAAAACAAACAAAAAAACTCAAGGCAGTAAACAATGGACCAACTGACCGTGCCACATCATTTTAAATTGATATTTCTTACTCCTTGTGCTTGAATATGAATGATTTGGCGTCAAACATGATTGGAGCATTGTTGTATTTGGATGTTTCAATTCAAAGTTCTGGACTTTACTCTCGGTGAAAGTGTCTCGATACTTGTGAGTATAGACGGAACACATGTACGGTAAAGTATAAAACCCTATCATGTTATCGTCAGACCATGGATATTGCGGGATATCGTTTTTGTAAAGGTTTTACATTAATTCGTTTATGTTGGTTGTTTGTACGTTGCAATTATTTCAAGGCTGTTTTTTCAGCCAGTGCGTATACAAAAATAGTCAACATATCAAAAAAATAACATCAATAACAAATACAAATTTTTTACAAAGAATAAATACAAACTGAACAAAAATACAAGTTACACTTTAATAAAAAAGAGTAGGATAGTAAGGAAAATAGAAGAAGACAAACAGGATTAACGAATAAAAAGTATCATGATCGAAACTCGGTAAGAAGAAGAGAAAATTAATTAGATAAAAAAATATCAAGAAGAAGAAGAAGAAGAGGAGGAAGAGGAAGGAAAAACAGAAGAAGAAGGAGAAAAGGAAGAAGAAGGAGAAGAAGAAGAAATTATTAAGTTCAGAATAAAGCTACATTGAAGATGTTTAACAAAAAATCGTAACATGTTTCGACTCTATATCCTCAGCCTTAAATAATATCAATCCATCTTTGATACAATAACAGATTGTTTCCAAGAAATGTACTAAATCTGTGAATGAATACTTAAAGTTAGGTAGATTTAGATAATTTAAACAAAATAATGTGACTGTGTCGTCCTTTAAGGAAATAGCGAGTATAATTCAGCGGAATTTATTAACCTAACAAAATTAACAAATCAGGGCAAACTCATGAATAGAACTAATTACAATCAAACATATTTCTAAGCCAACTCAACATTATGGGTTCCATATAGTTAAATGGGTTCTATAAATAACAGTACTCTTAGTTTTCTTGACCTTCCGACATTTGCACGTAGAGGGGAACGGAACCCGTGTCATCACCATGGCAACGAGAAGCCCGGGTGACGCCGAGTGTTTTGGTCCCACGTAACAGTCTGACTCAAGATCGAGCGTATCATGCGGAGATACATGAACAAGTTTGGTGTTGGGTTGCACGAGAACATAATTTTTTTTTTCATAGGAAAGTAATTTTTATGACGAAGACCGTTAGATAAACATAACATAAATCATAGTCAAGTTAATCGTTATAACTATAGGCCTACTTTGAACTACATGTGAAAGGTAACATTGTACTGAAGAAAAATAATACGAACAAAAGTCTGTGTACATCAAAACTTGAGGTATTATACGACGGGACAACGCATTTCTACATTGTTAACACCCTCACCCTCTTCCCTCATCTCTATCTCTCTCTCTCTCTCTCTGTCTCTCTCTCTCTATCTCTCTCTGTCCGTCTGTCTCTCTCACAGTATGTCTGTCTCTCCTTCAAGAAACCTCTTCGCGATGAATAAAGTTAAACTACTACTTCCTGTATGGTCTCAGAACAGGGGCCTAATTCACTCTGCAATGATACATTATGGTTAGATGAACCAGATATAACGAATCTATAATTTGTTAAATTTTACCCCATTAATTAATTTTTGTCCGATATCACAAATGACTTTACGATTAGAATTTATGCAAGTATATCTTTTTGTAAGTTAGTTATGGATACTATACGATGTGCCATACTTCGTTTCATTATTTTGTTTATACAGACGCATCCATTGGGATGGGAATAATTTATAATTTTAGAATCAACTGTTAAAGCCCCTCTAAAATGTTGGGAACCATAAAAATTTAATGGCAAAATTTTCACCTAAATTGTATCATAATGTGAAAAAGGATGTCATTTATTACATTTCTTCAAGGATTTTCAAAACTAATGTGTTTGAAGTCGAATATTGATGAAAAAAAGAAAACCCAAATTATGTATTCTTTTATGCAAGTATATCTTTTTGCAATTTAGTTATGGATACGCGATACGCGATGCGCAGGGCCCTTAGGGAAAACAGTGTTAATATTGGTGAGGCTACTCTGGGTAAACAAGGCATAGTCTTCTTATTCTTCTTCTGCTTCTTCTTCTCCTTCTTATAAGAAGAAGAAGATATTATAATATTTCATGCGATTGGTGATTGATTGAGCGAGAGAGAGAGAGAGAGGGGGATATTCCCAACATTTTCTTTTTCTCACCCCCATTTTTAAAGTCCTGGTATTGCCATGAGATTGGATCAACAAAATAAATCAAAACATTAATTGGATTGCTCAAAGAAGTCAATTTTTGGTCCTTAGCTACATGCTTGTTGTCATGTTAGCTGAGGCTATTCTGCATCCAAGTAGAAGTAAATTGAGCAATGTTATTGTGTTTAGGAAGCTAAAGATGTTAGTGTTTTAAGCTTCCGCGTTTAAATCGTTGTAAAGCAATAATCTGCTCACACATTTGTTATCAATGTAAATACGTCCCATTCCACGGAGCTTTATAAGTAATCCAGCTTCTATATCTAATGTAAACATGTACATAATTTCGACCCTGATCAATTATTAGTAATGATATTTGTATTGCACATAAAACGCTCGCTTCAACGGCGCGTTCTCACTGAGAACTTTTCTTCGCGACGCCGTACTTAGTGTTGACGCCGTACTTGTTGTGGTGCAACCCCTTGGCGGTGCTGCAATGCATCCATGATTTATATGTGCAGAATCAACTCATGCGACCACAGAAATGAAGTTTCGCCTAAAATCACCGTGCCTGTGTGAATGGGATTTAATGGTATTTGCATACGAGCAAAGATCAAGCAGAATGGTAATCAGTGAAGGGCTTTTTGTTTTATCAGCCTGGCTAGAGGTCATCATTTTAATGAGACAGTATATTTAGACGGGTTTATAAATCCATTTGTTCATAATTATCTAGCCAACATGCATTAAGTTGTTATGAGCCGTAAAACAGCCACGACTCGCTTTGTGAGACGCGCAGAATGAACATCAAAACATTGGTAAGATTTCGACATATTGTGTTTTCATTACTATTTTTGTCATGGTTTTGAACCTATTCATGAATCATTTGATTTTTCATTCATTTATGTTTTTATGCAATGTATTTGTTTTAAATATAATACACTCTGGAAAAAAATTGAAATTTGTTATTGTTGCTTTGATCGAGCCAAGAAGTTGATTTTATCATTCACCTTATGCCTTCGCCGTAAAAAAAAAATAATAATAATAGCGCAAGTTGCTTAAAATTTCATTAAGATTTTTAAAACTGAATCCATTGCGTCAAGTAAGTATGAAATTATGTTTAGATTGATTAAGTATTAAAAGTAAGTTAAGTAAAGGTATATTCTGTTTACGTACATTACACATTATTAAAATCATTAAAAGAGTTTAAGGACTCTATTTGCATACTTTTTAAATTAAACTCACGTTGAACATTCATCAAAAACTTAATTTTATTCGCTTGATATTCAAATGATTGTGTAAGAAGGACACTGAGAGATATGGCCATCAACCCATATATTTTGGTAAGGGTTGATTTTAACGCATTTCGGTCTTTATTGGCGAATCACCGAATGTGTTATATGACATTTGTGGTAAACTGTTGTAAAGCAAAACTGCTGAACGAGTACATTCAACAAGTGCACTTATTGTATTAATAAAAGTGACCTAAAAAGTCATAATCGTTTTGTAAACTGCATGTCTCTGAGTGATCTCATTGTTGGAGTTCAAATAGTTCAGAGGATTTTTTAAAAGTAATATCTAAAGATGATTCCTCATTGAAAAAGAAAATCAACGTCGACTCACATGTCGATAATATAGCCAATACTTATGAATATGATTACTAAAAGGATGATCCGAAATGCAAGAGCCTACCTGAATTATTTTAAATCTTTGAAAGCCCTTCCAGGATATACTTACTTTTTTAAATTCCGTATAGGCCTACACACATAATAATGTCATGTAAAGGTTGAGAATTCGATTCATTGTGGAAGGAAAGCTTGTGCTAATCAAAACTATATAGGAATCAAATCTCGAATAGCAACTGACAGTTACTGTGCATTTTTGTTTTGATGAAATCTGAATCTACCTATACATGTGTTTGTGCGTGTGGGTGCGTGTGTGTATGTATTGTATTGCGTTCCCCTACGCCTCATGATTTGCTCAGGGAAGGGGAACACGATCATCTTCTATTTTGTTTATCTTTAAAGCTTTGCCTATGGAATTATAGGAGTCATCTTTGGTTATTCGAGCTAAGCGGATAGTGAAACTGATTTGCTTACTAATACAAACAAATCCCTATATAAAACACTTTTCAATAGGGCAGTGACATGCATGAAAAACATTAAACGGAAGTAGAACAAAATCGCCAGACGCTTTTAAGGCTACTGACAGACTAAGGAGTCTATTTTCTCTTAGGCTACACGTTCTGATCAAATTATTCTAACCGAGTGGTTGTTCTTCTTCACTTTCTACAGGAATTCTAAACCGAGGCATCTACTTCAATTGCAACGTCTTGCGTCATGACAGAAAAGTCAAGAAAGCCCCAGAAAATGCCCCGAAACCAAGACGGTCGAAAGCTGAAACGCGCAGACGACTCCAAGACGTCCCCGATCCAAAATGGCGCTACGATCAAAACCCTCACTTCTCCCGCGATGCCCAAAATGACGGACACATCCCCGGCGCGCACTCGTACTCGAACATCGTCACTAGATTCGAATTGCTCGTTGGTGTCTGACACTTCGGTGGCTCTCGATCTCCCGTTCATAATTGAGTTTTCGCCAGAGCAACTTTCCCCTCGAGCCGGAGGCGAGCGGTTAAGCGTTGAAGCACTTAGCACAGGTACTTTTTTGAGCAGACGACAAAGTGAGGAGAGCGGAGATCGAGTGAATAATTGGTGGAGTAGTAGTGGAAGCGGCATGGGACCCGGGCCAAACAATCCTGGCTGGAGTATGGAAAGGAGCCGCAGAAGTAGCAAAAGCTCTTGGTAAATATGCTTTTTCTTTTATTCAAGATAAAACAGTTTTTTACATTTTACTCAGTATGTAAAAACAAACGGACTCTTCTTCCAGAAACCTGGTAAAGAACTACTATCACGATCCGTGACAATCGCAAAGACCCCAATTCATGTTCGGATTACGTAACATGTTGATTTCGTTAAAGCCTTTCCGATCGGTTTTTAGGGCTTGTTTGGCAATATCAGTACCATCTGTTTTACTATTATTATTATAAACAATGAACAAAATATCTTTTTTAATGGTCAAATGAATATGAAATTGACATGTGACAACACTACCTTTCATGGTATAATAAATTGCTATTATAATGGCAGGTAAGTCTCGGCCAAGCCTTTATTTGCTAAGGACAAAAACATTGGTGTGAGATTTTAAAGAAATGGAAATGTAAAGAAAATGTAAAGCCATTAACACATTACCTTTTCATTATTTTGAAATTCAAATTTCACATAAACCCTATATATTAATTTTTTCTAGGCGTGTAGGCCGAATAATAAATCACTTCTCCCATCATGAAAATTAATAAGACCTATCTACATGTATCTGGGTCGCTGTATTATGCTCTCTATGATATTATTCAGATATGACATTGATTGATTGAAAATGATCCTATTATAATTTGAAGTTCTATTCTAATTCTAAATTTGTATTGTATTGATATCTTAATTATTTCCACTTCGTAATGTACAGAAATCAAAATCAGTGCAGTGTGTCGAAAACACACACATAGCCTACAATTAGAACAACGCACCCCTAATCACATAATCCTAAAGTCATGAGAAAATAAAGATTATGGGCATTTCTATGATCATTCCTGATCTCATAACCATACTCGATTTGACGGAAGTTGATATCTTAAAATATATTACTTTTAATCACATGAGAAATAAAGCAACAAAGAGAGAGAGAGAGAGAGAGAGAGGGGGTGAATGAAAGACGAGGACAGCGGAGAGAGAGAGAGAGTGTGTGTGTGACAGTGAGAGAGAAATAGGAAGAGGGAGACAGAACAGTAGAGAGAAGGAAAGATACATATCGGGAGATGAAAAAGAGGGGAGAGGTGAAAATAAGAATTAGAAGGAAAGAAAGAGAGCTAGAGAGAGAGAGAGAGAGAGGGGGGAAGAAGAAAAAAAAAATAAATCAAATATTAAACCAGAAAGCTATAGGAAATGCATTTATTTATGAAAAGGTATTGAATTGTCATTTTAATGTTCACGTTCGTTACATAAAATCATGAAAGCTGTTGATTATATCGGTAAGAAAAGAAGAAGAGTAAATATTATTATCTGCAAGGTTATCGATGATTTTATGACATTGAGGGTTAAAAATACATGTTAGAAACGGTTAGTAGCGGTTTTAACATGTTTAAAGTGTCTTATAATGGGTATTACAGACTTTATTACCATCTGAAACGTTGGTTACGTGTTTCTCATCTGATGGGATAGAGATCATAAACATTTGGCATTAAAACGACACACTTTGAGTGACGGATAGTGTGTGTGTGTGTGTGTGAGAGTGAGAGAGAGAGAGAGATAAGGGGGTGCAGACAGCAACAGAATGATGCAGAAATCGAGAGGGGAATACAAAAGATAATCATCGCATGAAGAAAATTGTGGTAGAAAGAAAGAGGAAAAGAGAGATGGGGAAGAGTGACCAGGCATAAAACGAGAGAAGGCACAAAATGGGCGGAGTATATAAGGAGAGGGAGAGAGAGAGAGATTAATGGATGTAGAGATAGATAGATAGAGTGAGATATGCGGTAAAAGATTAATTATTACCGAATCAAAATTATGAAAGGAAGATAATTATATGAAGAAAGAGATGGAGAGAGAGAGAGAGAGAGAATGAGAGAGAGAGAGAGAGAGACTAGAGAGAGGGAGAGAGGGAGAGAAAGAGAGAGAGAGAGAGGGAGAGGTATATAGATAGATTAACGAAATCATTTAAAGAGAGAAAGTGCTCAAGTGTGTGCGCGCGAGAGAGAGAGAGAGAGAGAGAGAGTGAGAAAAGAGAGAAAAGAGAAAGTGGTCGATAGATAGATAGAACTGATAAAGAGAGAGAGAGAGAGAGAGAGAGAGAAAAAAAAAGAAGAAAAAAAGAGGTCCTCGACCGAATAGGAAAATGCATAAATCGCTTCACATCTTCATTCGAAAGAGACCGGAAGCACTCTTTACTATTTTTTCTGATCCAGGGCGGATGCGACGGGGAGGTCTATTGAGAAAGAAATCTTTTCAATTTTATCACCTGTCGCGATAGGTTAGGACCATCGGACAGAGGAAGATAATTTTCAAAAGGCGCCAAACATTTTTAAAGGAAAAATGAATAAATTTTTCCGCTTGACATATAACCCCAACGCCTAGAACTAAAATGCTGCGATGGCATGGTGATAGTCTGCTGTTTGAACTTTAGCGTGTTTGAAGAGAACAACCTTGTTATTTTATTACAGGGAACTTTATTTGAAGACAAAAAAGTGGTTGTTTAAAATAGCAGGAGAGGAAGAAGAAGAAGTATTTATAAGAAAACAGCCTCACGTAGAACACATAATTTAATAAGAAATGAGTGCTTAACTTTAGAGTAGGAGTTTTAATTGAAACCTTCCACTTGTCTCTTTCTTCAAAGTTTAAAACAAATATAATGTAGGTTTTTAACTTTGTTTTACGTACGGAGAAGACTTCAGAATAATATTGTGGTAGGAGTTTTGCGCGTACATACTACGAAATAAACCACAAATCACGATATTGTTCGAATCTCTGAGAACAATGTTTACACCTCTCTCTCTTCAAATCGCTTTCTCTAATAAATTTGCTTTGGTAAAAATTTTCATTGCATACAAAAAAATGATGGTAGGGCTTATTATTCTTGTGAATGTTTCCATATATTCATCTTCAATTAGTGCACTCCCACAGCCAACTTCAACACCCGTTTTTTCTTCTTCAAATGACGATCAATCTTCACCAAATCTGTATTGTTTGTCAATCTAATGATGAAGTTGAAGTGCGTTTGCACTACTCATAAGGTGTTCACTGCAGTTAATAGATTTGTATTGCTCTACCTAGAAAAGTCCTATTTTTTACGCTAATGCCCCTTTCCACTTAGGCCTAATCATTAAAACAATCGTTACACCCATTTACTTGACTATTAGGTAAATGGCAAATGGTGTATTACGCACCCCGAGCTCGCCCACGTCATAAATTATCCGCAAACACCTTTTCAACGTCATCATTTCAAAGTAGATCTACAATGCGATTGGTCAGGATTACTTCTAGTTAATTGTGAAAAACGCATTATAATGTGTAAACAATTAAATATCATGTGTATTTCCATATTGAAACACTGATTTTAGCTCGAGGAAAGTGGTGTAGCACTGAGGCAGGGGCACTTTCCTCTTTCGGATGACGCATCTACACACCCACACTACAAACACGCACACATGCCCACACACGCACATGCCCACACACGCAAATTGTAGGTAGAAAACAGAGAAAATACAATATGAGAGGGGAAATCAGCATGGAAAGTAGATGATAATGATTCCAAGCCCACGCTTTCCCGCTCCTAGCTCGCATTTCGTTTATAAAGTATAGTGCGAGTTCACCACCCCGATAGGATACATCTACGCCATTGGTAAAAAGATTTTTGATCAAAGCACTATAAAATTCGAATACAAAATCTCGAGGAAAGTGGCATAGCAGAGAGGCAGGGGCACTTTCCCCTATCGAAATGACACAGACTCAGACACACACGCGCACACACACGCTCACCTTCCCACACGAACACACCGTAGATATTAATGATAGAAAATAAAGGGAGTGAGAGGGAAACCAACGTAAAGAGAAGATTATGATTCCCCTATACCACGCCCTCCCGCTCCTTCCCATTTCATTCACAAAGTATATAGTACGAGTTCCCCTCTCCTGCCCCCCCCCCCTCCGACTGGATGCACGCTACGCCTTTGTTAATGAGTTGGATCAAAGCCATATAAATTCGAATAACAAATCGAATTTTTCCAAGGTGGATGATTTTGTAGAATAACATTAACCTTGGATGATTTCGATTTTTATTTGTTTTTTTCGAAATGAAGCAATCAATTAAGAAAGCTCAGGCCTTTCATTGATTTTGTCTCTAATAAATCTCTTGATTCTCTTTAGTGTTTATGTTTATTTACCCAGAGCATTATATCACTGTCTTGCACTGTCACCACAGACAACGACATTGATCGAATATCTGAGAACAATGTTTGCATCTATTGTATCAATAAGGGAGAAAGTGGTGATTTTGTTATGGTATTGGAAATCTGGTCGAAGACTGTCTCTATGTTAAGGAGTCATAATCACATATAAATTAAATCTTCTTCCATGTTATTTTTGTGTGCTCAGTCGAGGTGTTTCTTTATATTTAGATTCCAAGAATAAATATTGTTTGTATTCTTATTTTCATTTTCGAGAGGACGTCACTTCAAGCTTATGCTTAAGACACCCCTATTCTGTATATACCATGTAATTATCATACATCTTAAGTTATAAGATTGTAAAATGTATATATGTTGATTTATATGGAATAAATAAACATCAAATCAAATCAAATATGAAAGAAATGAAAACGAAACAATAGTAAAGAAAACAAAACAAAACAATAAAAACAAATCAACACACCCCCTTCAGTCAATGATATTTATTGTCAGACGAAACAAAAAAGTATCACGTTCAAATTGAGCGAATTCGAAAAAAAAAAATGTTTAGAGGTATTTTGATACTCCTCGGTCACGTATTCAGTCAGGTAGTCTTTCACGTCAAAAGACATTCTATTTTCTTACAGTTTCATTAAACCATTTCCGCGCTAAAACCAAAGTACCCGGAGCAGTTTGGTATAATTAAACTATCATTATTAGTGCATGTTGATAATTGAGCTGACGTTTCTTGAACAAATAATGTTGGAATGCTATCCTCCAGCGGAAACACGTCACACTTAATCCTCTTCCTTAACTTCCTGTATATCACGGCATAAAATGGTGTTAAACAAACTTTTATTAAAAGCCAATTTCATAATGGGCCACATATTACGGCATTGTATTGATGTTAAACAAACTCTTATAAAAACCAATTTCATAATGGGCCACATATTACGGCATTGTATTGATGTTAAACAAACTCTTATAAAAACCAATTTCATAATGGGCCACATATTACGGCATTGTATTGATGTTAAACAAACTCTTATAAAAACCAATTTCATAATGGGCCACATATTATGGCATTTAAATGATGTTAAACAAACTTTTGTAAAATACCAATTTCATTAAAGGGCCACATAATATTATGGCATTGAAATTATATCAAACAGAATTTAATTAAACGTCGATTTTTAAATAAGCCACATATTTTGGTACCGAAATGATGTTAAACAAACTTTTATTAAAAAACAATTCTATAAATATAGGCATATTGGTTTAACTGTATACACTGTTGTTCTGTGCTGCGTAGCTATAGTGCATGGTGGGTGTAGAAATTGATAAGTTTTAAAAGCATGTTTTGAAATCAGTGAAGGCAATCGCACCTTCCATTTGTATGGTTTATTAAATGAAACAATCTAAAAATAAAGATGAAGATGAAGATGATGATGATGATGATAATGATGATGATGATACCACTACTACTACTACTACTACTACTACTACTACTACTACTACTACTAATACTATACTAATGATAACTATGCTACTACTACTACTACTACTACCACTACTACTACTACTACTACTAATAATAATAATAATTAATACTAATACTACTGCTACTACTACTATTACCTAGAAGAAGAAGAAGAAGAAGAAGAAGAAGAAGAAGAAGAAGAAGAAGAAGAAGAAAGAAAACAATAGAAAACAGAGAAGTTTGTTTGTTTGATTTACCTGTTTGCTAAGAAAGCATGTATACATTATGCTTTAAGTAAGCAACCAGGGGATCGACGGCTTTTAAGTCCTCTCCGAGGGACTTTGTAATGACGATTAATGCCTTACCGAAGGTCACCAGCGCATCGACTTGGTTTCGAACCCGGACTTCCTGATTAAGAGACCACTTTTTTTTACCACTGAGTCATTGCGAAATAAAGTGGACATGAAGAAAAAGAACACAAAAAGATGAGAAGGTAAAGATGCAAATTTCTGAATCCATATTTTACGCATCTCTTTTCTTAAATAAGTACTGAATATTCATTTTACCATGGTACCGATTACCTCATGCTCTAAAAGGCACGTACTGACACCTCTTTACTCCTCCAAAATTGTGTATCATGATTAATAAAGGGCAGTCTTAAATCACGATAATGACCGTATAATGTACATCACTTAGAGCCCATTTGACAATCCCACTAATTGACACTAAGTGCTTGTTTGCTAATCATTTTTTCCTATTACTTATGAACGACGATTAAAAGAGGATGTCCATCCACTCTCTTGAGGTTGCAAGGTGCAAAGCCATGATAGCAGTGGCGTATTTCGTGCAAAGGTGTTGGGGTTGGGGGATGGTGATCAGGGGACGATTTTTTTTTTTTGCGCGAACACCCGCACGACTCTAATGGTGATGGACGTGAGATTGGGGGTGATCGGACTTATTTTAGGACGTTCTTCAACCTTTTAACAAATATATTCTTAACAAAAAGAACCCTCACTACTCTCAGAGTCATTCATCATACGTTGTCAATTCTTTTTAAAGTCGTTTTCCCTTAAAAAGTGGGATGGAGGTATATTTTATACAGGCCATAGAGATTCTATCTTAGGACAAGGGATCACGAAACCCCTTGCTCCATAGCTAGGCCATTTATTTGAGGACGGAGGAAAATTTTGATTTGATTTTAAATGGGAAAAACAGGATCGTTTGTCTCCCCAAGGTCAAAAGCCACGTGATGCTTATCAAAAAAGGATCATTAATCTAAAAACGAAGAGAACATTTTGCCCACGGGAAAGTAATTGGTGTTGATAGGACATAAGATTCAAGTTGAATGGAACGTGTATATCATTTTTGTCAGTAATAATTAAGCGTGTCACGCCACTGACAATGTCATTGCTACACCATTTTTTAATGGGGCGTTTTTTTTTTTTTTTTTGGGGTGTTGTTTGTGTGTTTGATGGTCTGATCACTTTTATTTCAATTTAAAAACAAAAATATTTTCCAACACGACCTGTATTCTCTTAATTTCTAAGACTTATTCTTAAGTCCGAAGGTTTCTTTTGTAAGCTCAAGGGTGTTTTAAACTTAGCACAAACTTTTGGAATTGAACAGAACTATAACATAAGATATCAAGTCTAATTGATTTAATGAAGTGATTGCTCAAGTCTAATTGATTTAATGAATGGATTGCTCAAGTCTAATGGATTTAATTTTTAAATTCACAATTTATACAATTTTCTTTTGGCTGCGCGTCATGCATTGCATCATCTACGAACAATCTGATTGGCGAGTTTAAGTTTAAGTCCTCAAAGATTTATTTGCAGAAGTCAATTTCGTTAAAGCTTTTAATCGTAGTCAGTTAAGTAATTCTTAAAGACTCAAAATAGTTTTAAGCTTAAGAAAACGTCCTATAAATTAAGAGAGTAAGATGGTAATACAAGAATAAACTAAAATGATAATGATGATGAGAATATTATTCTGGATTTCGGGCGTTTATTCTTTCGTTCTACTTCTCTATAAGCCATTTAAATCAAACAAACAAACACACAAAGCAGTGGCGGATCTACGGGGGGGGGGTTAGGGGGTTTAACCCCCCCCTTGCGCTGCCAAGTGAAAATGTGATGTGCATAGAAAAACGCCACCATCGTCATTGGGTCAACCCCTTTAAAATGTTACTTGATTTAAAAGACATGCACTGCTTTTTGTGGTCTCCATTGTGTTAGTAGATGCCAGGAAAACATCACTTATATTACGGGGGTTCAAAATAGCAACAAAAAAATCGCATCGCCGCTACGCGGCTCGTGGACGATGCTTGATCCGCATCGTCATTGGGTCAACCCCCCTTAAAACTGTTACTTGATTTAAAAAGACGTTATCCTGATGCACTGCTTTTTATGGTCTCCATTGTGTTAGTAGATGCCAGGAAAACATCACTTACGGGGGTTCAAAATAGCAACAACAAAAATCGCCTCGCCGCTTCGCGGCTCGTGGACGATGCTCTGGATCGTCATTGGTTCAACCCCCCCGGGCCCTAAGCAAAAAGCTAGATCCGCCCCTGCAAAGACAATGAAAAAGGGCAACACAAGAGAAGCTGAAAGAAAAAACAAACAAACAAACAAACAACAAAACAAGAAATCTACGGTATCTCGATCTGATTCTAGCCGAAGTCACAGAACATTGAAAGGTTTTGGGGGTTCACTGAATCCGTGGCAAAGGCAATAATTATGTCTGTCACATTCGACCGGGAAAAATGCTCTATTTCAGCAAAGCGCATCACCAAAAGAAACGAGGCTAAAGCTGTGGTAATGTAGGAACATTCCATGAACAAAGGTTATTATGGGACAATTCTGAACGTATGTCTTTTTTTGCTGTTTAAAAACTTTAAATATTATATTTCAAACTGCAGATTCAGAGAGATCTCCTCAAACATGGTCTAAGGCACTCATAAAGTCCAACAAAGATTGAGAGTAATTTTATATAGTAGGCCTATAGCCAAGAATAAGGGTAGACTTGCACTTCACTTTCGAAAGTGGAGGACAGATTTAACTGATGTTCATTATAAACAGTAGCAAGACATGTCCTTAATACATATTGTATCATCTCATTGACCTTGTTTACTTGATTTATTTCTCTATTGCCACATGCCTTTAATATCTTGTGTATGTTTTGTTCATTGTGATTGTTCTTTGATTTTTATTGATAAAACTTTTTTTTTTAATCCACTCCAGTCATATTAGTGATCATTTCGTTTTTTGGAATTGAATTTGCGCTCCAAATCATAGCGGAACCACTTCAAAATAACGTGTTTTAATCATTTATTTGAGAGTGGATTCACAATTTGAGGTAGATTTCCACTCCAAAACGAAGTGATCCCTGTTATGACTCATACTCATAGAAGAGTGGATTTTCACTCCTGTATACGTCTGAAAAATACATTAAAAAAAAAAATCATATGAGTGAACCCATACGGTACAGGACCGGGTATATGATACCCCCCCATCTGATGCCCAATGTCTTTCTCATAATTATCATTAGGCTTTCCTTGAAGTCGGAGAATGTATTGAGATTTTCAGGTGAATAAAGTAAACAATCTCTTTGTTTCCTTAGTCGCAATCTATTGGCTTCATTATTTGGAAACCGATTTTTTAATGAGCGAAAAAAAAGTTATTATCCCCGAAATTGCCAACTTTTGTTTAAATGGAGACAAAAAGTACTGCCTTACAAGTTACATGATTAGTCAACACCGTTTGAAAAAGAATTGTAACATTTAAGCAAGAGAAACCAAGTAAGAACATCCCGATAAAACGTATAAGCTTCTTTATGGCTAAATCGATTTAATGACAAAGGAGAAGAAGAGATTAACGATTGGGGCTAACCAAAATAACCACACAATGGATCGAAGTTTGGCATTGGTACCATTTTGCAGCACCCCAATGTTGGGGTATTTTGTGTAGCCGGTATGAACAACTGGGAGTTCAGCGCAGCGTACCTACCTGGAGCAGCATAGCAACGCACGGTAAAATGGATGGGAGTAGCTCTTCATATCTCGCACACACACTTTGCGAATGTAAATTTTGTGTATAGAAAAAACGTGTGAGTCAAGTGTTTTCAAAGTCAACAACGAAACACGTATTAACCTTGGGAAAGTTAGCTCTAACTTTGTAAAATAACTTGTTTCATGTGCAATTTTCGTCGTTATCTTCATGGATTCATCGTGTTTACCTTGTGACATTTCACTGGTATATGCCAGACGGTAGCCAGCCCACAATGGATATAAATTTTGATGATTTTGACTATGATGGTTCTCCCGGTTTGGACAGTAATTTCATCACTCCTGTTGATACACCATTGGGAACCGGGAAGAAAGGACAACTTAATTCCAGATATCAAAGTTTTTCAGGGTTATCTCATCTATCTAGTCGGTGAGAAAAAAACTCTGCCTTACAGTTACACGTTTAAAACGGCAAAAGGGCAGGGATTTCGTATTAAATTATTACATTTCATAAACAGAGTTAGGCAAATTTCAATGATGGTTTGGAACTCTGGATGTTGATCTGAGCAGACTGAGCAAAGAAAGTTTTATTATTTAATGATGCCAATTCTTTGATACCTGTATGTGTGAACTGGTGCCTAGATATGACCCTAAATAAGTTAGTCTGACTTGTCTCGCTATGATCCACTGAATGTTAGTTCATTCAAGCATGTTTCATGATAATATGATCCAGTGTACTTGTGTTAAGTCTAAACCTGGTTTCCCCTTGACTGAGGACATGAGGTACAGTACATGTAGGTCTAGACTCTAGAAGAACTACATTGTAGTTGTCACATTGAGAACATTTAATAGTCTAACTTTTTAACATTAAGTCTTTATTCATTGACATTAGACCAACAAAAAAAGAAAGACATTGAAAAACTGACCCCAGAAAAGAAAAGGAAAAGGCTCGACCACTGATGAAACAGAAATATCTTGGACTTCACAGTCACAGGCCTAGACTAGATCTATTCTACATGTACAAGTTCTAGACCATCTAGTCTAGACCTGTGGCTGACGTAGTATACTTTGTGCTCCTAGATTTGTAGGTTTCTGATTTGATTGGCATTGACCGAGTTGGCCATAAAGTTTGATTTTCTCTACTTTTTTAATTGCAGCCTTTCAGATGTAATGTTAGGCCTTGAATGGCTCACCGTAATCATTTTACTTTTCTGCCCAATTTAAAACGGAAGAGAAAAAAGTCAGTAGAAGCCTATAGAAGGACAAATTGATAAGATGTCCTCGGGCAGTTTAGTAACAGGGCCAAATTTATAATGGCTCTGCGTGTCGTGTTGAATTACAATGTATATCTACTGTACATTTAAAACTTTTAAGAAATTATGAGTTTAAAGTGTAGATGTTGAAGAATTAGACATACATGTACAGGTTGTAATGCACATGTACTGTACATGTATGTCATGGTTCTTTCATTTCAAGATTAATTGATTTCAAGATTTTGAGCAACACAACATATTTATAAGCAATTAAGCATACATGTAGTGAAATATTTTCTCAAAGCTTTGTATGTAAGCCTGTGGTGTATTAGTTATTTAAATCATGCTTGAACATGCACCCTCTATGAATTTAGATTAATTTCTTCAGGAACCAAAAAGAGACTTTTTGATATCTACATGTACAGTAGGTGGACAGATCAAATTTTGCAGACTATATGCATGTAGTATCAATTTGTGTTTTATTAAACAACTAAATGTACATTATGTACACTGTACATGTACATGTAGGTCCAGAATTTAAAACATTCATTGATCAGATTCTCTCATTTGCCTAATTTAAACAAACTGTCTTTGTATACCTCGATCCACTTGTACATTTTTTTTGTAAATAATGTGTTTTTGTTGCCAAAAAATCACACACAACAACAACAACATTTCCTTATTACAATACATGTATATATAGCTTTGTAGGCCTGCTATGCTTTTGCAATTTTATAAACAGAGGGTGGCTGAAATTCAACTCTAGCTCATTATCATGACAGTGTAGTTGTGCTAGATCTTGTTTTCCACTCCTACTCTACAATATTTCGGTCAATGAATGAACACTGTTTTATGGCTTCTTCAAGTTTTGTCTCCTCAATATCAGTGTAATTTAGCCCACCACAATCCGGATGAATTACCAGTCCCTCTTTCAATAGCCATAATATGAGAAGGGATTTGAAGGATAGTTAACAGGTCCTTTTCATTAAACTGCAGTCCATTTCACAAAAGAATCAAAAGGATTGTTTACGGCAAGCTTACATTTTCATTTAAATTGCTCTGCAGAAGCAGATAAAATTATTGTGTTTATACTTTATAGCCTGTGCAAGTCAGTTGTAAATCTCAAATGTACAGTAACCAAAAGAAACAGAGCTACTGTATGGCTTGTGCAGGCAATTGAGGACTTTCTTTCATTTGGACCAGCTAATCCGTGGTTGGATTTACGAATAGTGTATACATGTACTGTGATCTTTTTCTTCTTTTAATTACGAACCTGCACTGTATAAGACATGGACCCATAATGTAATTCATCTACTAATGAAGTATATTACAATTTTGTTTATTCTTGATTGTATGTTGTACATGTAACAACAAGAGGAGGGAAAGCTTTTAACAGAAAAATTATGAAAGAGAGAGAGAGAGAGAGAGAGAGAGAGAGAGGGGGTGGTAGGGAGAAAAAGAAAAACATTCAAATTTTCAGGTGAGGGAAGTCTTTAGGTACATGTTCAAGTACATTTGTACATGTACATGTACTTGAATATGTTGTGTAAATAAAACTTTTTAAATTCATACCCCCAAAAAACAAAACAAAAAAACAAAAACTACATTTTAAGATTTGTAAAATTATTTCCCTCTGTTTGTTTGTTTGTTTGTAACAGGAGTACATTAGTGTCAGCATCAGATTCACAGCTCGAGGATGGAGAGATAGAAGATGGGGGTAGTGCAAATGTCAGTGTGGTTGTAAGGTAAGTCAATACTCAATTTTCATTTAGTTCTACTGTAGTAGGATTCATCAATAATTGCTTCTGTATAAACACAAATACTATAAAGTACATGTACATGTGTACCGGTATTATCTTTATTATCGGGGCACTTGGAAGATGGAGCTATGTATGTATACATGTATGTACATGTACATGTACATGTACAGTACAGTACAATATTTGCTGACATGTGATTAAGGATTGTGAAAAAATGTTTATTGATTTTTAGAAAGTGTAAGATATAACAAAACATATACATATACATGTATATATAATACATATTTCATTAACAAAACATAATGATAAAGAATTGTGAAAGAAAAAAACAAAAAAAAAAACCACCAAAAACAAACAAAGACCCGTTTACATGTACAGTGAGAAAAGGGCCGAGCCAGGCCTACTCGGCCCGCAATTTTGTGCGTTTACAGTGGCAGGCTCGCCGCCGCCTAAATTGTAACCTTTCAATATTTTGTCGTAGTGGCTCTGCATGTAAACAAGCGATTATTTGGGGCACGCGCAGGATATTTGCAGTGAATCTTTTCCCAATTTCCTTATACATGACGAACTTTCAATATCACAGCTACATGTAATGATCTCTCACTTCGGGGTAACAGTTGGCCCGCAATTGGCACGATTGGCCCTGCGTGCGTTTACATTGCTAGGCTGGCCTGGCCAGGCCTTTTGCTCACTGTAAACGGGTCAAAGAAACAAATAAGAAAGAAAAAAACCCAATTAATCTATTACAATTTTGTTATCTTCATGAAACAATTTGAGGCAGTTGTGGAATACTGTTTGAAATATTTGACCTACCTGTAAAACATACATGGACATGTATTTAGAAAGTTATGTATAAAAGTTGGATGAAATAATTATTGTACCGAACAAAATATGTGAGAAGAAGGAAGCTGAAATGTGAAATCATTCTATTGTCAATTGAATTGAGTGTACTATTTTTAAAACACATTCACAAATCAATCAATATGCCAGCAATGTATTACGCACATGTAAAGTACAACAACCTTGCAGATGATCACTTGTGTACAAATAACAGATAATAACTTGCAATGTACATGTATAATTGTACAGTACATGTACATGTAGTGTGTACATGTACAGTAGATCTGTTTATTACTTGTAATTGTTGTGAAACAGTGAAAGTGAGCAACAGTTTTCAAATTGATTGATTCCTGCACTATTAATGCTTCAGACTTCTCAGCACTCAAAGGAGCGATGATTCTCGTATTGAACTAAAAATAATTCTGAGCACAAAAAAAAGAGGAAGAAAAAGATTTAAAAATGGAGTAGAAAACCTAAAGGCAGAAATCATTTCAGTGAAATAATGAAGATGTCTTTCTCAGGTGGTTTTATTGTCAGCGAAGACCATTCAAGGCCAGTGGAGTCGCACAATACAAATCTTGCCGATTTTTCAGCTGCTTGCATGGTGCGAAGCATTGATTGATCGCTTCCCTAAATAGAGTCTAGATCGTGGGGAATGAATGAGAATTATCACCTGGCGGTGTGATGGGTGAATTTCATTTTAATTGCTTCATGCATGATAGATAGATAGATAAATAGCTTTTTTATTTATTTATTTCATTTTGGGGTTATAAACTTGGCGTAATGAAGCCATCCGATACTGAACTTGCATGGACATGGTGGAAATGACTTGCTATTAAACAGTCGTGCAATTACAGAAATGG
>CP137672.1:24204648-24227362 GCA_037976565.1 Mesocentrotus franciscanus
AATGGGAGCAATTTGCCCATTAACATACATGTACATGTATAAACACAAGTTTGACATTAAACATGGCACAGAAAAAAAATCTCAATTTATTGATGACTTTCATTGATATCAAAGAGTAGGATTTTATCCACAGGAAGTAAGCAATCAAGTGATAAATTTGAAATAGAATCATGCTCCTTTTATGGTATACTTTGAAGGCCAGTATGTTTATTAGGGAATATGTGTAATTGTGTATTGAAACATTTATGATTTTCGACTTTTCCTTTTTATTTGAATTATCATTTTTTATTAATGTGATAGAGAGTAGTGTTGTAACATCACTAATATTTCCAATTCCATTTAACCGCTAGTCAAAACTGGACGGTTTTCGGTTAAACGAAAATTACTCACTTTTGCTAAGATCGCCGCTGATTGTAAGAATAGTGGTCGGCACTGGGCGGGCGCGGGCCCGACCAGCACGGGGGATTGTCGCCCACCACTCCTGATGAAAAAACACTGCTTTCGACCGGCACTAATTTCACATAAAAACGTAACTATTTGTGAAGAAAAATATTACTTACATTCATATTTCCGTCTTTACACGTGTTTTTTTTTGCAACTGTACAAGAATCATGATTTCAATTTGACATAAACTGATTATTTTTAAAGATTTGCCGAGTGTTGTTGTCTAAAGTTGCGATTCATGAAAGCTGCCATATTGAATGTACCGATGTACATGTTAGAATACACAGATAGCAGCTCAGGCTCGTTTCATTACTGTTCTTATAAATGTTTAGTTTCAATAAGTTAAATTTTTTTCTCGTAATTTTCCGGAATAAATAAATTGAAATACTATAAGATACATTTATTTCATTATTTATATTGTAAAATTTGTCCGAAATTTTTACACTTAGAAAAAAAAAAAAAAAAAAAAATCGGGTAAACAAAACCGTCACATTCAAAACGGATAGTGCCATGGACGGTCGGATACCGGACTGTTAAACGTTTGATCACAGCACTAATAGAGAGAGAGACTATGTTTTGTTGAATTCAATATTTTAGAATGAGAAAAGGAGTGCTCGGGTGAACATGACGTGAACTACTTTTTTGACATGTGCAGATTACAGACCTGCCAACCAGTACGATTTAGTCGTATTTAGTACAATATTTAGAAGTAAATACGACAGTACGATTTTCCTCAATAAAATACGATTTTCCACAAAAAAAAAAAAAAAAAAAAAAAAATTATTTTTTATTTTTTTGTTTATTTATTTTATATATATATATATATGTATATATTTTTTAGATATAATTTTGTGTGTGTGTGCCATTTCAATGGCAAAATGCCCATTCTGTGTTGTAAAGTATCCTACCAGCATATCTCACATCGGCAATTTGGGGATGTTCATTGGTTCATCGAACACACCAGTCATGACGAAATCATGCATATTCAACCAATGCTCCATGTAGGAACTGTAAGAGGCATTGATCCGGGTTTTAAAAAAAATATAACTCTTGTTGGTAAACTACAACTTTTGGGATTAAAGAATACAGTTTTTGAACTCCAGAGGTTGGCAGGTCTGAGATTAGGCTGTATGTTGTATAAAATTACCTTCATATTTTCCTGAACATCTGTCACAATTAATCAGACTTCAATCCCATCCAGCCTAATTACATGTAATTCATGCATGATTAAGATAACATATATATATACAGTACATGTAGCACTTCATTTTGAATGTGATTTTCTTTTCTTTTGTTAGCCCCTTATATGCTACACTGTACTGATGATACGCGTACATTAGATTCTGCTCTAGCATTTAAATATAAATGTACAATTTGTTTGAACTTAGAATGGGTCAATTTTTCTTTCTGAAAAAAAGACAAGAAAGCAAATCAAAACAACAATTATTTAAAAAAATGAAACCTACTGTACACGCACTGTGAAATTTATACCTACAGTACATGTATAGAAGATATTGCTTTGACTTTAACAATGAAACAAATAATCAAATTTATGAAACTGACACTCAAAGTTCAATTAATAATTGTTCATGAATGTGGTATATTAGAAGGGGTTAATACTGCTTAAGAGAATAAAACTTAAAGAAGTAATGATTTGCACTTTTGATTACCCATACTTTTTGTTAATTTGACAGAGTACGGCCACTTAGTGATCCGGAGACAAAGAGAGGAGATCGCAATGTGGTCCTTGTACAAAACCCGCAAAGTCTATTGGTAAGTGCATGGTACGAATGTACAGTATGTGGAAACCTGAAAAGTCAGAAAATTGAATTATTTTATATAATTAGATCACAGCACTGCCTGCAAAAAAATTATCCTAGCCATATAGATTATAGAAGCAAATTCAATAAGGAGATGCTCATGAGATATATTTGTGCTGGCTGCTTCTCCAGTGAGGATGGAATGAGAGAATACATACATGTACATGTACATGTAAGTAGTGATATTGGCCTACAGTACTGCATTGCAAAAAGTTCAAAGAGTTTGTAAATGTAAATCAAATACATGTAGATTTAATAAACACTTGATTGAATTCCTTGCTTTTTCTAGTCCCTTATCATATTGTATTAGATGTTTTATGTGCAACTATTGTAACATCTGCTCTGGATGCAGAACTAAAGATGTCCTGGTTTCCCGCTTTTATGCTTATTACATGTACATGTACATGTACAGTATGTGCACATTTTTGCTAAATTGAAACGTTCTACATGTACATACCACCACTTTCTCTAAAGTCCTAATTTTCTGCAGATTCTTTGGCATATTTCACATGAAAGTGGAAGCATTAATTTATGATGTTAAAGCCTTGATCTAATTGATATTTGTGCTTGGAGTTCATGGGCATTGAGAATCAAATTTGATTTATCTTTATTTTTTTAATTTGTTAAAACAGTACGTAGCGCTCATCAAGGAGTCATTGATTTTACTCACACAGCAGTGAAATTAAAATTTTCAATTTAATTTCCTATTAATTTTCAAAATTCAAAAATACATGTACAGTACATGTACATGTACATGTACATGTACATTTGTAGGTTTAATACCTGGAACACAATGATTATTCAGGTTCTTTTTTTAAAAATTTTGTTTATGATGGAGCTTACATTTTAAGTGTTTACTATAGTGCTGTTTGTTAATGTTTGGATATATTTGTTTGTGCATGAACAGTTCTTGTATTCAGGCAACAGATATTAAAATTTTGAATGGAGATTGTAGATGGTTTGATCTTTCAGCTTCGTTCTGTATATTTTGACAGCATGTACATCTCTTGAAAAAGCAGTTTATACCTTCTGAGAATGAAATTTACAGGGCCTTTATTTTTAATAGTACTATAGTACCTCAGTCACACTGCCAAACCAACTCCACACTAACCGGTTCTTTGCCATGGGCAGTAATGTAATGTTTTGTTTAGTCTGTAGTCTGTCTGGTGTTAGTCTTGTCGTTGTTGCTAAGGTATCATTCTTGAAGATAAATAACCACAACATACATACTTTTCTATGGTATCTTTGAAGGTGGAAGCAGATAAAAACAAACAGTTTACCTTCAACCATGTCTTTGATGGGGAAGCTACGCAGCAGGATGTCTTGGACGAGTGTGGCATGAAGAAACTCGTCGACATGGCTCTGGAAGGCTACAACTGCACTGCCTTTGCATATGGCCAGACAGGGTCTGGAAAGACGTTCACTATTACAGGGCCACAGAAACCGGTGAGATATGTAACCATATTTTTATGGAGTTTCTATGATAATGATTAACTGAGGGCCCCATATACATACATGTACATGTACATACAGTACATGTACACACCGTATATACAGGTATTTGAAACTGAGCTTTATGACATATATTCTACACATCTACAAACATCAAGGATATTGTCATAATTTGTATGTTCAGAATATGAGAAAAAGTGTTTTAAAAGTCGATTTGACATTTTGTTTTAGTGAAGAATATTCCCCAACAAAGTAATATATTCCAGTGTTATGTTTACTTCATCATCAACTTCATGTTGTCATATCATACTGGGTACAAATATGTTTATTTCACCACTTACAGTTAAAAGCCCATTTGTAAATTAAGCCCTCAAAATGTTCATTGTAATTCTTGAATTCAGTCCATGTAAAATCATGGATTGAACATCAGAAAATCGTAATAATGTTACTCATGATTCTTTTGAAGAAAGTGGAATATTGTGAGACCATTTTCAACAATTTTCATTTTAATTGTCTTTTTGCAACAAGAGCTAAGATTAAGTTTGTCATCATTTTGTTTTACATACATGTACAGGTATATTATATATATTTATATACCTACTGCACATTGTTGTCAATATATTCAGGATGGGCAACGCTATCAGAATACGAGTGCATGGGGTTTGATCCAGCACTCTCTAGTCTACCTCTTTGATATGATCAGACTCAAAACGAAGGTTTCTTTCTTCATCAAAACATCGTACTTAGAGATCTACAATGAACAGGTAAGATGAACAATATTCTCTATAAAACAAAACAAGACACCTGTAGAAAAGCTGGGAAAGAGCTTGGGAAGATAGACTTATGTTATTGTAGAGAACACCACATGTTTTTAATGGGATTTTGTTGAAAGCATAATTGGCCTTTCCTTATAACAAACTCTTCTCTCTCTCTCTCTCTCTCTCTCTTCCCTCTTCCTCCATCCCTCCTTCCTCCGATGCTCTATCTTTCCTTTCCTCGCTATCTACAGTACATGTACTACATGTATGTATCTCTCTAACAATCTAACAATACACCAATCTTTTTCATATCTTTTCATGTTCATGTACTTGTATGATGCCAAATATCCAATATGAAATACCTGTACCACATTTTAATGTAAATCAAGTTATTCTAAATGAATGAAAAGGTAAAGAAAAGCTGGGAAAGAGTTTGGGAAGGTAGACTAATGTTATTTTGGAGAACACCACATGTTTTTAATGGGATTTTGTTGAAAGTTAGGATATTGAGGTGTTATGATATGTTGATGTATCTATGGGATTTCATTTATATTGAGAGATTGTTGTGAACGAAAAACGAAAAATGACCAAGAAAAATGACCAAAACAAATGAAAAGAAAATTCTAATCTGTACATTTGCATACACTGTATATCAGAATAAAGTAGAACACTTTTTTACCTTTGGGTTTATAACAGTGAAAATCTATCTTTGTCTTCAAAGACTTCATGCATTACCACATGTGATACAGAACTGGACGCTTTATATTAATTATCATTCAATATTACCCAATATGCACTGATATATTACACATCCGATTTTGCTATTTTCCACTTAAATGTACATGTACATAGTTGGTGTTGCCTGATCCATATTTCTTTACTAAAGAAAAATGGTTAGACAACAAATTACCTCTCATTTTACTAGAAATCTTGAGTTTGAGTTGTTGAATGTTGAAGCCACCGTAATCAAAGTCTTACGGTTGTCATGGAGCCGTCAAACAGCCACTACGTTATTTTCACCCGACTATAAATCATGCCTAATTGACCATGCATGCATGCTCCTGTATACCGCCAAAGAAAGGAAACTTTTGATTTAAAAAAGAAATGGATCGTATGGTCTGAATGAACAGACCCCCTACAAAGGGATAGAGCATTGTTGTGTTCCTATTGAAACAGTGAAGTTGATAGTCGGCCTTTATGAGTACTTCTGTGTGTTGTGGAAACAAAGACGGTTCTCTTCTAGTCCAGAGATTAGTTTTCTCTTGTTGTGCAGTAATGCAGTGCGTGATCTAAAAGATACATGTACATTTAGATCTAATCTTGATGTAATTGGGCGACTGTTATACTCCATGCACCGTCATTCTCTTCGAAAGAGAGAGAGAGAGAGAGAGAGAGATAATAGATACACTGTACATGTACATGTACAGTACGTAGTTGTATAAACGAGGAAAAGAGGTATAGAAATTATGGCAAATTACTTTGAATTTTTAGATTTTACTGTCTTAAAATCATTAAACAAAAATCATTCAAAACCAATGAATATCTTTAGATCAGATATATCAAGTGCATGTCTTCTTCAATGATTTCAGTAAAAACTTTTGACTCTGAAATCTAATAAACTTGCATTACATGCCATTTATTTGTTAATATATTGTTTACTTCACAGTGATGGCATACAGTTTTGTATATATTGAAAGAAGGGGAAGATCTGAGAAAGGAAAACATAAGGAAAAAGAAGGAGCTGAATAGCTTTCCTTTTAATAATAAATACAGACGTGTGCTAATGAATGAAATACATGTGTAGTATACTTTACTTGAGAAGCTCTCCTTACACTACAGTAGTGCTTGTTTATGGTATTAGACCTGGTATGTCAATTTGCTCAGCAAACTTATCAACTACCAGACACAATTGTCAAGTGTGTACTTAAAGAATCAACTCTGCACAAATGTGTTAGTGGTAAATTGACAAATGAAACCAAAACCCTGTAGGAACTTTCCCCTCTTTGTATTGTTCTGGAGTTCATTTTTGTATGTGTTGAATTTGAATTTAATGTTATTCCATATTTATTCAAGTATATGTACAGTACATGTTGTGATAAGACACGGTGCAAAGTAGCATTTCATGATGTTTGCATTAGAATAAAGTACATGTATGTAATTTGTCATGAAACATTGATGAATGTACAGATTGATGGGGCCCTTACCGGTAATTTAAGAAGAAATATGAAAAATTTATTGGCATCAAGATCGAGTTTGCGACTGAGCATTCTGAATCAAATATAGTCCTAAACCATGCACGTACTGTACAGTGTACATGTGTATGTACATGACTGTACAGTGTACTATATGTAAAAAAAAAAGTTTTAAAAACGATTCTACAATAAGACATTTTGAAGTCAGTAGATGCATTGTTAGAATTTCTATTTATGACACAATTATAGGGTTAAAAAAATATATACTTACAAAAGTCTAAAAAGAAAGAGGGCAATGAAAACTGCAATGTCAGAAATATTACATAAATACCAATTTATGTAACATGCAAGTATCATTACAGTTACATGTACATGTACTGTAGGCAGCTGGAGCTTACAGTTTCACTAGTTGGAGCGCTAAATGGTAGTTAATCCTCACTAAATGCCAGATGGCCCATTTTCCATTGTAACTGTCTGTGTCAACACTCTGAGATCCTAGTCCAGAAAATTGGTCCGTGTTTACACAAAGGTTAATACTCTAAGCAGCTTTACCATACCACTGTACAGGTATCCATCTCTTCTGTAATGGAACAGACACTGAAAATCCAGTGATTCTTTGACATTTTGTAACGAGCAGATTCACATTTACAGAAATGATGAAGTCCTTTAAATGTACCTCTTCCCCAGTGGATGGTATGTCTTTTAAAGAAGAAGAGATAGAGAATTGACAGGAAACTGGTGGAACACCTAGGGAGAAAAGGGCAAAGAAGAAAAAACTGGGGAAATTGGAATAAGAATGAAAAAGAAAAAAAAAGAAGGAAGAAATAAAAGGGAACAGTAGGAAATACTTGGGAAATTTGATGTAAGAATTAAGAAGAAAAAAAGAACAGAAAGACATATTAATAAAAGGGAAAAGAAGGAAATACTGGAGAAATTGGTATTAGAAAAAAAAATAAAGGGAGAAAACAAAACTAATTGGGGAAGGGAGTTAGATAGAGGAAGACACCCCCAAAAAAAAAAATAGAGAGAGAGAGAGAGAGGGAGAAACATTGTATACACTAAAATGTTAAATGTACAGCTGTGTTGGCCTGCATAATGTATTACAAAAGTATACAATTATAATATAAAGGTAGTCTTATTAATTTCATAATGATATCAACTGCCATCTGCAAATATTTTAGATGATAATAAAGGTACAATTTAACTCACAATTCTAAGTGTTTTGTATTGGCAATGATGTATTATTTGTATTCCCTACCCTAATCAAATTTAAAGACAAAGTTGAGTTCTGGTCATGTGATTGCATTGTGAAAGAAATGTTGTGGAATCGATCAGAAAAGTTTGATCATCTAGCATATAAGTATTGATGTGTACTGCAAGGTTCTGGAATCATCAAATAATAAGAAATTTGGCCCAGTCTTGGTAAAATTACAAGCACTGTACACAGAAAGATGTACCTGTATATGGGACTACACGAACATGTGGCATAAAAATCCGTCCCAATTTTTATGATGTTACATGCCATATTTAGAATATTAAGGCATTTGAAGAGCCATGCTTTTCAGGGAACATTTTTTATCTGATGTTCTTCCACACTTGCATAATACAATGATAACGCTCACAAATTATTTTTCACCTCTTCCCAGAACTCAACCTTCTCTTTAACTACACTATGATCTGTGTACAAATGTAATTTTCACAGTTCGTAGTATTTTGTAACATGCCAAACTCTTTCCCAGAAGATCAGTTACCTCTGAGAAGATTTTCTATAATGAGATAAGAACAGTATGAGTTCAATTTTATCTTTTACATTAGCACTTTAATAGAAAAATAGTCTTTTACCTTATCTTGTCTATTGAAATGCCTGGTTCACGTACATGTACATACCTGTATGCATGGGTGAATATTGTATATATCAAAATAAACAGGCACATATCTCTTGTTTTAGTGACCTCTGTATCCTACCTGTCACTAGAAGTAGGTACTTCTCTCTGTTATTTGTTTATATTCGTAACCATGGTGAGAATGGGTCCCGTGGGATAGTTTTGTAACGTGGAGCCCCATGATAAATCAACTTTTAGAGCTGATACATTATGTAGATAAGCACAAATGACCATTGTTGGTATGTGTCACTTCTATTGATTTTGAAATTGATTTTTGAAATTGATTTGCCATTCATATGTTCATTAACTCTTATGTTTTTCTTTTAATTGCCATTTCATCATTTTGGAAATACATCTAATTTACTTGATGAGATGCACGTTAATTGGTAAAAGATAGAGTTTATGGATGTGTACATGTATACTAGAGACTAGATTAGTACTTCATGTACATATGTACATGTACATGTACCTAAATTGAATGATTGTTGTAATTGCCATTGTATTTTAACTCACTGGGATATACATGTACTGTACATGTACTGTACATGTATGTACCTGTATAACACTGATGATTTTGACTTGTAAAATACATTCCTGGGGGGCATTTCATGAACTAATTAGTCGGTAGTTTTCACAGACTATAATCATTTTCACCGACAATTTTATTGTCACCGACTATTTTCCAGGCCTCTGATTGGTCAAATTTAGTCAGCGCTGACAGTTGTCGGTGGACAAATGTTGATGAAACGCCCCCCAGGTGTTGGAATGAGTTCCTAATTTTATCAGAATACACATGTACATGTATACTACATGTACAAGCTCAAAGAACAGGATATTTCACAACATTTATTTACCTTATCTTTGTTGTTTGCAATATGTGATATTTAAAAAAATAAGATTTGTATATTTTGTTTTGTTTTATGTCTTATGTACAGATACAATACATTGTTATCATAGAAATGGGAATATATATTGAAATGATGATGTGGGAAAGAATGGCATGACAAGAGTAGACCTACTTTTTGTAAATTTTAAAAATGTATTGAAGAAAGACAGTATCTCATGTGCATTACCGGTACACATTTATTGAAATTTATTGACAATTTCGTGGAGTTTCCACGACATAACTACATTGTGTAATTATTTCCTTTTTCTCTTCATAATATTTCAATGGGTTAAAGACTTTTTGAATCTCATAGGTTAAGACTCCATCGTCATCATCATCGTTATAATTTTTTCTTTTCTTACTCGTTGAACAGGTTGAAGGCCTTTTGAATCTGACAGGGTAAGACTCTTAACCATTTTTAATTATTTTGTTCTCTCCTCATTTCAACAGGTTAAAGACCTTTTGAATCTAACGGTAAAGACTCTTTGCCAGTGAGGTGGTCCAAGGATAAAGGTTTCTACGTTGAGAATCTTTTCACCATGGAATGTGAAACACTAGATGATATGATAGCAGTACTTGAGGAAGGTAAGAACATCTCCACTTAGAACCTGTTTTGAGTTGAAGATATCATAAAACAAGACTTTATTAATGAATGTACCACTGCAAGGGAAATGTAGAAAAGTTGAATAACTTACAGTTTTAATATGGTCATGTTTTGATAAACTGTCAGGTATCTACACATTTTTTGTATACCTGTTATGACCCTAAATCCATTCAATTCAATCATTAATTTACTCTAAAGAGTATGAATATCAATTTACCTTTAAATGGAATACACTAATTTGTTTTCTTTTGTCTTTACCGTCACTTATTTATTTCTTCTATCTCCATTCATTCTAAATTTCTATTGGACATTCAAATTTCTTTCCGTCTGTCTGGCTGTCTGTCTGTCTGTCTGCTCTCTCTCTCTCTCTCTGTATCTCTCTCTCTCTCTCTCTCACTTTCCTTCTTTCTCCAGGTTTGGGTCAGAAGGCAATAGCAACAAACAATGTGAATGAGCATTCCAGTAGAAGTCACACCATCATGTCCATCTCTATAGACTCTGAATTGGTGAGTATTATGACACCATCTGTGATTTATACATGTAAAGGGATTTAAAGTTGATTGTTCATAGTGAATACTCTCCCTGGTATACTTGTACTAATGTATTAGATTACAGGGAATATATGTCATTGATGCCAATGCAAGGAGGCAAAGCTGATTAATTGAGACCTAAGAGAAATTCTTTACTTTTTATAACCAGTGGGTAATCTACTGATTAATTTTCCCCAATAGAGGTGTTGTGGTCCAGTGAATAAGTCTCTGGACTGTGAACCACAAGTACCGTACAGGGTTCAAATCACTGTCACAGCACTAACGCCCTTGGCAAGACATTAATCTACATTTGCCACACTCCACCCAGGTGAGGTAAATGGGTGCTTGGTAGGATAATTCCTTGGAATGCACTATGCGCTGATAACGGCTGCCGGAGCTAAAGCTAGGGAAATAATTTCCAAAGCTCTTTCGAAGCGGATAGGGACGTTGTAATATGATATGTGCTATACAAGAACAGAATATTATTGATATTATTATTATTATTATTAATAAAAAGTTTCCTCTTCTCCTTTTCCTTATTCTATCAGCCGGACCCTGATGATAATGACCTGTACATCACCAAGCATGGCAAGCTAAGCTTCGTGGACCTGGCTGGCAGCGAGAAGGTTAAGGAGCTGGGCTCCTCCTCCGAACTCCTCTCAGAAACCACTAACATCAACAAGAGTCTTCTCACATTAGGTGAGTTAAAAGTGTTTGTAAAATTAGACAAGTGGACAATGCATTCTTTGTGTTTCATGTAATGATGTTTAAAGGGGAAGTCCACCCTGATATCAATTTGGTTTTAATAGAAGCAGAAAAAATGATATAAACAGGTCAGTGAATGTTTGAGCAAAACCAGATTAAAATTAAGAAAGTTATGATTTTTGAAGGTGTGTTTGTCTAATTTTTCTACTTTTAATCAAACCAACTGCATACTAGGTGGACTTCCCCTTTAACTATCAACTATGCTTACGATGATAGAACTTCCCTGCATCTGTCATGAAGAAAAAAAGTAACAGAAACAGGAATATCTCTATCAGAGCAGACTATTAACTGTTCATGCCAGGATGTTTCCTCCTCAACTAACTTACTTGCACCCATGGTAAATAAAATTTAGAAAGACGTGGACTCTCTCTCTCATTCTCGGAATGGAATGTTGTATTTGTTTGCATGAAGGATGGAAGGGAAAAGGTGAATAAGATATATATTCACCTGTTCACCTGAAATATGGCAAGGAAAATGATCCATTTTCATAAAACTACATACATTTGTTTTCTCCTGTTTTGCTACTTTAATACTATATAAATTCCTGAGTTCTCTCTTACTACTGGTCTTTGAAAACTGGCATAATGACAATGTTATTTTGTTGTCATAACCACTTCCTAATCAACACTGATATTTATACGCTCTCACAGCCATCACTATTTATAATTTTATAGTATTCAAGTGAATTAGAATTATGATGGATTATATTTTTAGAAAGGAAAAGGGCAGTATAGAAATCTTCAACAATTGTATCACTGTGAATTGGGACTGGTTAACAAAGACTTTAAAAAGTATTGAACAGTTGGAAAGAGTCAGGAAAGAATCATATACCTGGAGGCGGTACATGCAGTCAATTATGTTCAGTGAACTGTGAAATATGTATTTCATTCGTTATCAGCTGGTATCTTTAGGTAGAATACTCGCTAGTTTCTGAATGGTGACTATACTATCTGACTTTCCACACAGAAGAAGAAAAAAGTTTTATAGAATCCTCAACAATTGCATTAGTGTGAATGGGGACAGGTTAACAAAGACTGTTTAAAGTATTGAACAGTTGGAAAGAGTCGGGGAAAGAATCGAAACTGTATACCTGGAGGCAGTACATGCAGTCAAATATGTTCAGCGACCTGTGAAATATGTATTTTATTTGTTGTAGGCTGGCATCTTTAGGTAGAATACCCCCTAGTTTCTGAATGTAACAGACAGTACTATCTGACTCTCCACACAAAAGAAAACAAAGGCTTTATACGAGGGGGAGATGACAACATTTAGACTGTTTTAGTGAGGCATTAGTATACATATGGGAAGATGAAATTTATACCGATCAACATTTCTATACTAAGGTACTATGAATTTTTAATTTTAAGGGGATGTTGGTACAGTATGATAGCATGGGTCTGCCTTTTTAAACTTTTACCTTTAGTAAAGCAGATGTTTGGAGTCATAATAAGCAAGCGTTTTTTATTCTCTCTTCCCCTTACCTACAGCACATTCTTGTTCTTCCCTGCTCTTCCTTCATTCCTTCATTCCTTCTCTCATCTTACTCATCTCTCATCTCCTCTTCCTTACTGTAGGTCTTTACTTTTGTCAGAATGTGTTCAACTGTTTGTTAATCTAATTTATGTTTTTGTTTTGTGCACATTTATGTATTCTTATGTTATTCATTGTTATCTCCTGCCAGTGGAGGCCAAATTTCTGTGTTTTTTAACGTGGACAATAAAATCTGAATCTGAATCTGATTGGTATGAGGATTTTTGTTCTGTTTGTTACTTTTTGTTTGTAACTCATTTTTGCATATTCTCTTTTACAATGGTTTCCATATCATAATATCCTAAATTTTCGGGGCTCCCAACATTTTAGAGGGGGCTTTAAATATTAATTAAAACAATAAAATAAAATGAAATGTTAATGGAAGTGATGAAGTTGAATGAAACTTAAGGATCGTTATTTATTAATTGCTTTGTTTGGATCAGATTTTGTAGCTAGAAATTTCCATCATATTGTATTAAAGTGTCATTGAACATTGTTTCTTCCTGTGTAACACTATGGACTACATAGAAGCAATCATTTCCTAGTATCATTCTTTTAAATGTTTGTGATTTCAGGTAACTGCATCTCATCATTGAGTGACAGTAGGAAGCGATCAGGGCACATTCCATACCGGGATAGCAAGCTCACCAAGCTATTAGCTGACAGCTTAGGGGGTACAGGTATTACACTCATGGTGAGTAGTACTATGCATGGATTTAAGAATTTGTTTTTTCTAGAGTTCTAAGAATTATCCAGTTGGCCATGTTAGTGTAAAAAATATGATAAATAAATAAATTAATAAATTGATAAATAAATTAATATACAAATAAATTAATGAAAAAATAAATAAAATAATTAAATAAATAAATAAATGAGTGAATGAATGAATGAATATATTTTAATAAATAAATAAGTAAATAAATGAATGAAACAAATAAAAAATAAAGAATAAAATAAAATAAATAAATAAATAAAAATATATTTAAATAATTAAATATATGGATGGATGGTATGAATAAATAGATATGTAGACAAATAAAATTAAAGGTATAGAAATAGATTAAAGCACATGCATATATATCTATATATGACATTATATAGTTCTTTGCTTCTATTCATCAACGTTAAAGAGAAATATTTTTGTTTCTGTTTTAGATTGCCTGTATATCACCATCATCATACTGCCTGTCAGAGTCCATCAATACACTAAGATATGCAGTCAGGGCACGCAGAATCAAGAACAAGCCTGTCATTAGAATGGTAAGAAACTGAAATATCAATCATTAGAAGATTGAAAAGAAAACAATTGTGTGCTTTTGTGGACTCCTTCATTTAAAAATGGAATATGTATTTACAGATTGCATACCTGCCAACTATTCCGATTTAATCAGAATATTCAATATTCAGATTTTCTGAAATTTTAGGACCCACAAATTCTGAATACCGGGGGTATTTAGATTTTAAAAAAAGCTTTAAAAAAAAGAAGCTTTACCATGTGCCGCGATTTGAGAGTTCGCAGATATGCGCGTTGAATGGCTGCACGATCGAGCAGCGAATTTGTATTTGCTTTTTTGTACAGATTTATCACAGATTGCCAGTTACACTGCCGCTGCATATACATGGCCATGGTAAGGCCGTCGACGCCTGTTTAATACACACCTACATGTATGCCTGTACCCGCAGGGCCGCTGCCCTGACCCAGCTGGGGTCTGTGCCCCCAGACCCCCGCTAAGGGTACAGATTTCTTATTTTTAAATGTTGGCAGGTATGAGATTGGGATTGAGTGTATTTTGCCATAAACCTATATGATGTATTTCATTAAATTTGCATTGTAATTACTTTGTGGATGAGTTTAGTCTAATGAATCAAATATGTTTACCATAAGACTTAATTTATATCAATACTTACGTCTCAACCCAGAGTTGAAAACGAAATTATCAATTATGAGCCTGAAAGTATTACCTTATATACTTTTACATAGAGTTAATATACTTTTGGCTATCAAGAGATATATAAAGTGACTGCAGTTCCTACAAACAAAAATGTGAAAAAAGGAACATATATAACGATGATACAATTGTTGCTTGCTTGCAGGATCCCAGAGAAAAACTCATCACAAGCCTAAAACGGGAGGTGCGTCTACTGCGATCTGAAAACCAGTACCTGCGCCAACGTCTAGAATTCCCTGGCACTGCCCAGCCCTCCTTCAGGCCCCTGCAAGAACCTAATAATAACAAACAGCAACACCAACCCCAAGCCATCCTCAGCAAGGAGGAGTCCATAAACGATGGGGATCTGACACCGGTACCCAATGGGAGGATGGTGGAGGAGCCCAGGATAGAGAGGACGGAGGCTCCGATGGAGGGCTCCCGGGGCAGAGGAGGAGGTGGAGGGCAGAAGGAACCTGCTCCAGCGCAGAGGGATTCTAAAACTCAGTGAGTGCTTGAGATGTTAAACAAGTGGTGGAGGTCGATTTAATTTGGTAACATAGGGATATTCTTTGCAAACCAGAGAAATTTAGTTAGTATTATAATCCATTGTCATTTATTAATATGATAATGTGTACTTTTTTTAGTGCTATGATCTTTAAAACTCTTTACTGATTCAGTACCTTATTTAAATCATCATTTCTATCATCATCATCACCAAAATCAACATCTTCATCATCACCATCTTCATCATCATGATCATGATTATCCTTACCAACATTATTACTTTTCCCATCATCCTGCCAAGTCACCATCCTTATGATGACGATGATAATGGAGATGATGATGATGATGATGATGATGATGCTGATGGTAGTGGTGGTGATGACGATGATTTTGATAATAATTGACGATGGTGATAATGATGATCATGCTGATGGTGTTGATTGTGATGATGATGCTGATGATTACTCATAATCACTATGTTTATGCTCATCACTTTTCTTTTCATATCTTCACTACAGCCCCAAATCAGCCGCTGATAACAGCTTGTATGAGATGCTTCAGGAGTACATGGTAGAGAACGAGACACTGAGATCAGAGAACTCTGACCTTCATTCAGTCAAGGAGAAATCGAGGAGAGAACAGGATTCAGTGGCCAGAGAGAACGATAGACTCATCAAGAAACTTGAAGAACTTGAACGGTAAAAACATTTCTCTCTCTTTAAGAAAGATGTGCTTGAAGAGCATCCATAGTCTATAATCAGAGATAAAGATATGTACCCCCTCATCATTAAAAAATACCTTTTCATGAATCTACAGATAAAAATTTACCAAGTAAAATTGTGCTTGATGTGCATATCTATGATAACATGCTTCAAGGCTTAGCACGTGTAGCTATATAAAGGATAGGATTGATTTGCTCTTTTGCGAATGTTTGCCTGTTTTTAATCAACTTTTTGAATTGTTGTAGTGTGGTCATTTTTGTTTACAAATCTTGGGTGATATTCTTAAAACTGTTATCTTTTGTCTTTGTGAGAGGGTACAAGTCTTAAATAATCTAATTAAGGACAACATATTGGTTAATTTCTGCACAAAGTCAACTACATATGCGTATGGTTCACGGAGATATGTGTGCATGCAAGCATCAACAATATGTATTTACTCTGTGCAGTTTCAATTTGTTATGATGATCAACAGACCTTATAGACAGAGTTTTCAGAACAGGCCGAGCCACTGATATTATATTGGAATTTTTAAAAATTGAGTCAATTCAAATAGTTCATTGCATTCACATTGACAATTAATCCTATTTTCTCTTCACAGGGTGTTCACTACATCGCCTTACTCCCTGCCCAGCACCTTCAACTCCAGGACATCCTCAGGCCAGTCCATCGGTATGCGGGGCAACAACCAGCCCTCCCCACTGAGCCAGCTGCACCAGTCGCCACCCCTGAAGACCCAGCTCACCCCAGGGCCAGTCCAATGGTCTTAATACGCACCAATTCACTGGATAAGAGACAGTCTGGGGGTAGCCCATGGAGACTGGTAGGTCTTTACTCAATGTTTGGGATTGCATGTTTGTGTCCCATATTTCCAAATATGAGCCTAGAAAATTATTTCTCTGAACATATATACATATATTGCAAGATTGAATACCAAAATTTGACACTAAATGAAGGTAAAAATTACTTGTGAGAAGACTATTTGATGGATTCTCATAAAATTTAACGGAAGGGAAAAGCTAACTGCTGATTAACATCTGTGCCGACTTTGATATGCAATCATTTCTTGTTTGCTCTTCAATCCTCAACAATTTGAATCTCATAGAGATATTTTTATGTCTTCTGACAATATACCATAGCTGTTTGAGTGATAATTAAATGTCTTCTAACATAAAAGTACATTGCAGCACTAATGTGGATATCCACCTTCCTTCTATCTCTTTACAGCAGTCAGGGGAGCTACCTCCAGTGGACAGCATAAAGGGCATTCCAGACAACTACCGGTCATCTCAGCAGCGTGCACCCTCCAGAGGGAGGCCCCGCCCACTCAGCGGTCATTCCCTTCCATGTCCACCCAGCCACCCCACCACCCCCCTCCTACCAACCATAGCTTTCCCAGGGCACACACTAACCAGTCAGCGATGATGAGTAGTACCCAGCCCCCAGTGGGTCATAGCAATCCTTCCACCCATAGAGGGTCTAAGAAAGGAAGGTAAGTGACACAATCGTCAACGGACAAATCCTAGTTAAGTGTTTGTTTCTCACATGATCGTTATTGTTCTGCCTGAGAAGGCAAATGTTAGAATAGTTTCATATCTTCTTTTTTGTCAGATTTGTATATCTTCCCATTGAAATCATCTTTATTGAATCATTACATAGCCTGTGAATTGCAAATTCTTCTTGAAATTTGTTTAGATGTTGATTGTTATGCTTTTCTTCTATGTCAAGCATCGATTGTCCTTATAATGCAAATGATGATTTACACTTGTCTATGTTTGGACAACTGCAGCTGTCATTACCATTATACCTGTTTTATTCAAAATGTATTCCCATATGTTTGAGACTGATTATTATTCAATATTTATGTTATACACCTTTCTCCATATTTTATAGTGAGAGTCGTGTCTCCAACACCAGCCAGAGCTACCCTCCACCAGCTCCAGGTAGCCTCCAGGCCACGTACACCGGCTCCATGGGAGCCCTCCATGAAAACCATCAGCAGGTTCCACCTCCTCCTGTCAGTAAGAGGGATACCTCCATGTCCGTCAGGTCCAGTCTCAGTAACCCTTCCGTCATCAGCCAGCCGCAGTCCACCAAAGCGGATATCTACATTCCAAGTGCACCTTCCACCGGCCTAACAAACGGTAAGTATAAATGCATCTAGATTGTTTTGTATGCATATGCTGTAGGCATGGAACTATTGTGGCCAGATTTGTTTGTTGCATGTAGAGTGTAAGATACACAGACACTTGGTCATTTGTACAGTTCTTTGCACTGTGTTTTTTTTTAACTTCACTCTCATGACATTGTTACCAGTGCTAGAAATTAAATGAGTGAAATTACTAGCAGTTATCGTATAATGTTTCCTCTACCTGTGTATTCTCTCTTTCTTTCAATCTCTCTTTCTTTCAATCTCTCTCTCTCTCTCTATCTCTTTCTCTCTCTCTCCCTCTCCCCTCTCTCTCCCTCACCTACCCACTGCATATTAAGAGATGGGTGTTTTTCCTAGCCATTTGGGCATTCATCCCGCTTTAAATCCTCCTCTCCTTTTCTCCTAAAATGTTATCATTGTGCTTTAACATAATTAACATAATAATAATTGTATTCATAAATATGTAAATGTTTATATTAATATTCATATTCCCCTTTCTCTCATGCCCTCTCTCAAAATTGGGTACTATTATCTTTCCAACCCCCCATCCCCAGACTTCTTTTTCTTACTCTGATATTTTCTATTATCTTAGGTAGATGTAAACATAGTACTTATATTCACATTTGCAATACGTGTACGTGCATACGTGTTTGCAATTGTCAGCCCGACTTGATGTTTATTTATGCCTCAAAATGTGTTAAATAAAGCATTAAAACATGTTCTCACTCTTATAGGAATGCTTTAATGTAGTTCTGTCCAGATGTGTCTTTTAGTCTGATTTGTTTTTCTTTCATTATTATCTTTAAAATTATTTTTATTACTTGAAATTTGTAAAAATCGCATCTCAAATGTTGATTTATAGCAAGAAGAGGAGTTTTCATTGATACGTTTAATGCAGTTACATTCTCCATTTATGATATTATGAAGGTATATTTCCTTTTAAACTTCTACGATATGTAAGAATCACAAACAAGTAATGCATATATTAATGTTCTGAAGTAGCAATGAATATATTAACCTTTCATCAAAAAATTCCTCCATCCTTTTATCATCCACTCAGACTCAGGTCCTTGGAGAGACCCTGCAAACCGCCACGACCTCCAGACCATCGAGGAGACCGGGGCCCAACATCCTACCACCTACAGGAACCCACCCCCACCCAATGGCCCAGCCAACGTGGGCGGTAGCCATAGCAATGTCAGCCTCCGCAAGCCCCTCAGCAAACCCGTCTCCACTGCCAATACCGCAGCTACAGGGTACAGCAACAAGACTAAGAAGAATGCATGGTCTGGTGCAGGGGGAAATGGGACTGGAGGAGGTGGAGTAGGAGGGGGAGGAGTAGGAGGCAGTCAGTCGAGTAAGACTGCTACAGGTAAGGAAAGAGACATCTCTAGTTGGCGTGCTACAAACATGTCCCTTTGGGGCAACTAAAATCATGTAGCTAGGCAAGAATAGTATTTCAACCATCCTATACTTTTTTGAAGAATTTAAGAAAATTATGAACTTATAGTGGAATTAGTTTCTGTTTTGTACTCTCTAGGTCATTTCAAATTCTTTAGGTAGGCATGGGGTTCATTTAGTTTGATTTAGAATTTTCCCTCATAAGTCTCTTCTCTAACTTCTTTCACTGGTTTTGCATTGCTATGAGGAAACTAAACTATTCCTTGAATTATTAATAATCTTACAAATGCCTTTTTCAGTTTTACTTAGGGTCATCCCATAACTCCCCATAATTTCCCTTCAAACAATCATGCTTTGTCACCTCCTAACTGACAAAGTCTTGAAATAAATTCACATAAATGGCCCACAAATACACAACTCTTGTTCACTTCCAACTTCCTTATACAGCAGCAAGCAGCGTACCTATCAACAACATCCCCAAGACACCTGCCGTTACACCACCAGTAGTCAAGTACAAGCCTCAAGGCAGTAACAAGATGTTAGCAGCAGCAACCAACAACTTAGATATCAACTACAAAGGACCAAACTCTGGTAAGTCAGGAGGGAATTCTGCAGTCATGCTCATGTGCAGCTCTTCTTCAAGCTATTCAATTGTCTTATTCTCTTTTCGTTTGACAGTAAAAAAGTTTGTGAGAATATAATATTTTAATTAGATACTTTTATTTTGGTGTGATACATTTTTTCCTATTATGCTCCAACTTGAAATGTCTCTGGTATCATTGCCATGAATAAAACACTTTGTTTAGTATTTGAAGTATTTAAAATGACAGGTAGAGATGATTTTGAAGTATCTTTTAGTTGCATTTCTATGCCAATATTTATTATTCTAAGTGTGATTATAATTTCCAGACATTTGCAGTTGGCTGGGAGTACTTTTAAACAAAGAATCTAAGTAAGAGTTAAAAGAACAAACATGAAATTTGTTATAAGATAGTTAAAAAGTTGTGTGATTGCGGGAAAATATAATGTGTCTCTGTATTTCGTCTTTTCTTTTGTAGATTCATTGAAGGATCTGAACCAGAAGTTAAGAGAAGAGCTTCAAGCGTTAGATGGCGAAATAGAGTACATGAAATATGTGAATAAGAACAAACCAAATGCCCCTGCAGGGAAGGGAAAGAGGAGGTAGCCCCATTGGGCATTTCAATGAGCATTGTCTGAGACGGTGCTCAAATCTTCCCTAGATGTGATGTAAAGGTTGAGCCTATACGAATATGCTGCAAGCTATGAAGAAGAGGTCACATTCTAGAATGCCTGAGCTGGGAAAGGAACGAGAAGATAGCACTCGAGAGAGCATTTCTGAGACTGTACACAGATCTTCTCTAGATATGATGTGAAGGTTTAAGCTATAACCTATATGCTGCACGCCATGAAGAAGAGGTCACATTCTAAAATGCCTGAAATGGGAAGGAACGAGAAGATAGCACTCAAGAGAGCATTGTCTGATACTGTACTCAAATCTTCTCTAGATATGCTTGGGAGGATGGAAGAATGTTGTGTCATATTGTCATGAGATTGTATTATGTTATAGATGTGATACAGAACTGTCGGGATGGTGTTGCAGAACTTGTCTAGAACAATGTTGAAATTAAATTGCCATTCAGTAACCATGTTTCCACTGAAACTTTTTCAATTGAAAGAAAAGGATGCAGAGTTCAGCCTTGGGGTGGAATATCATCAGCCAACAGCAAATGTAACAAGGGCAAAGGATATTCCATTTCAAACCAAGTTTAGTTGTTGGACACCAAGGAAAAGTAAGAATAGGAAAGTGAGCAAAGGCGGGAAAAATAAGGCAGTACACTGATTATAATAGGACCCAGTGTGCTACAGCATCTACTATCACAGCAGCATTACACGTAATAGTCCGGACATGAAGAGACGTTAACTTGTGATCTCTGTTTTCGTAATGGGCCTGTTCCATTGAAATAGAGACAATAAGCATTTGTCTGTTGAGAGCCAGAAGGGCGATATCTCTATTTTAAAGTTCATAAGTCAACAGCGTTGTGGCTCCTAACAGACAAAGTGTGGTAGTTCATTGTATTCATGTGATTTAATACACATATCAGATTTTGTGCCTGCTTGTGAAAGTTTATAGATGAACTTTGGGATTGGTATTTCATGTCACCTGTGTTTTTGTTTTGTTTTTGTTTTTGAAGTATTCAGTATACCTGCCTCACTTCTATTGCTAAATAATTCCATGGACTATCCCTGGTTATTTGGAATACAAAAAAAAAGCAGATTATAGATAGTATGAGTTCTGGTAAAGATGAAAAATAATTTAAGAGCTTTTTTATTCTTTGTAGGTCAGTTTGGAAGAATATATACCATAGTAGAGATGTCTCCTGAAAAGAAATACTCTCCAAATGCCCTTATATTTGAAATATGAAGAGAAATATACCTGAAATGTTTGGACCAAACTTTCATGCTTGTGTGTGTAGTCCCATATACACATTTGTTTGTGCAGTGCATGTGACTTCATCAAGACTCAGTCAATTTCATAGCATTTTGAGAATTCCAATACCTCATAAAATTCTTATCTACTTCTTAATTGAACTTTTCCCATTGCTTCCAGAGAGTTTCTTTCACAAAAACAGTTACAATAAATTATGTACATAAGTGTTAGGGGACTGCAAACTTGCGATTCATATGGGAGGACTTGCGATTGATTCGGATCAATCGCAGCTCTGTTCAAGACAGGGCCCAGAACTCAACTTTATTGTTAGTGAATGAAGCAGCCTTGCCTCCTCAAATTGGCACCAGTCTTTTTTGTTGTATGAAATGGGTTACTGGTATGGTAATTTTTTCCTCGCTGAATATGATTTTTATGTGTGCAATGCTATCTTGTTGAAAAAACCGTCCAGTGTAGAACCAGAATTGAGGAACACCAAAATGTGCTGTGCGCATTTAGTTTTTTATAATTTGAAGTAACTTTACGCTTTCTGTTTTGTTTTGTCATGTGTTATGCTGTGCATTGTAGAATTATTGTTATCATTCAAACTTGTGCTTTTCTCTGAAATCGGCAGTAGATTTATTGTATAGTTCCGTCTAACATTGCTTCATAAATTCCACAGGTGGAATGTACATTA